>OX031009.1:51345424-51672357 GCA_943735925.1 Pollenia amentaria
TAAAAAATATATAAAAATAAATAAATATAAAAATAAATAAGTATAAAAATAAATATATATAAAAATAAATAAATATATATAAAATAAATAAATATAAAAATAAATATATATAAAAATTAATATAAAAATAAATAAATATTAAAATAAATAAAATATATATAAAAATAAATAAATAAATAAATATAGAAATAAATAAATATAAAAATAAATAAATATAAAAATAAATAAATATAAAAATAAATAAATATAAAAATAAATAAATATAAAATAAATATATATAAAAATAAATAAATATATATAAAAATAAATAAATATAAAAATAAATATATATGAAAATATATATAAAAATAAATAAATATAAAAATAAATAATAAAATATATATAAAAATAAATAAATAAATAGTATAGAAATAAATAAATAAATAAATATAAAAATAAATAATTATAAAAATAAATAAATATAAAAATAAATATATATAAAAATAAATAAATATAAAAATAAATAAATATATATAAAAATAACTAAATATAAAAATAAATATATATAAAAATAAATATAAAAATAAATAAATAAATATATATAAAAATAAATAAATATTAAAATATATAATAAAATATATATAAAAATAAATAAATAAATAAATACAGAAATAAATAAATATAAAAATAAATAAATATAAAAATAAATAAATATAAAAAAAAATAAATATAAAAATAAATAAATATAAAAATAAATAAATATAAAAATAAATAAATATATATAAAAATAAATAAATATAAAAATATATATACATATATAAAAATAAAGAAATATATATAAAAATAAATAAATATAAAAATAAATATATATAAAAATAAATATAAAAATAAATAAATAAATAATAAAATATATATGAAAATAAATAAATAAATATATATAGAAATAAATAAATAAATAAATATAAAAATAAATATATATAAAAATAAATAAATATAAAAATAAATAAATAAATGAATATAAAAATAAATAAATATAAAAATATAAAAATAAATAAATAAATATAAAAATAAATAAATATTAAAATAAATAATAAAATATATATAAAAATAAATAAATATAAAAATAAATAAATAAATAAATATAAAAATAAATATATATAAAAATAAATAAATATAAAAATAAATATATATATATAAAAATAAATAAATATAAAAATAAATACATATAAAAATAAATATAAAATTAAATAAATAAATAAATATAAACATAAATAAATAATAAAATATATATAAAAATAAATAAATAAATATAGAAATAAATAAATAAATATAAAAATAAATAAATATTAAAATAAATAAATATAAAAATAAATAAATATAAAAATACATAAATATAAAAATAAATAAATATGAAAATAAATAAATATATATAAAAATAAATAAATATAAAAATAAATATATATAAAAATAAATTAATATAAAAATAAAATAAAATAAAATAAAACGTAAGTAAGTGGCTAAGTGGGTAAGTACGTAAGTGGGTAAGTAAGTAAGTGGGTAAGTAAGTCAGTGGGTAAGTGGTTAAGTGGGTTAATAAGTAAGTGGGTAAGTAAGGTGGGAAGTGAGTAAGAGATTATGTGGGTAAGTAAGTAAGGGGGTAAGTAGGTAAGTGGAAAAGTAAGTGGGTAAGTGAGTAACTAAGTAAGTAAGTAAGTGGGTAACTAAGTAAGTGGGTAACTGCGTAAGTAAGTGGCTAAGTGGGTAGGTAAGTGGGTAAGTAAGTGGGTAAGTGGCTAAGTAAGTAAGTAAGTAGCTGGGTAAGTAAGTAAGGGGGTCAGTGAGTAAGTAAGTGGGCAACTATGTATGTAAGTGGGTAATTAAGTCAGTGGGTAACTGCGTAAGTAAGTGGCTAAGTGGGTAAGTAAGTGGGGAAGTAAGTAAGAAAGTAAGTTGGGAAGTGGGGAAGTAAGTGGGTAAGTAAGTATGTAAGTAAGTGGGGAAGTGAGTAAGAAAGTAAGTGGATAAGTGGTTAAGTTAGGTGGTAAGTAAGTGGGTTAGTAAGTAAGTAGGTAAGTAAGTAAGTGGATAAGTGGTTAAGTAAATAAGTGTGTAAGTAAGTGGATAAGTGGGTAAGTAAATGGATAAGTAAGTTAGTGGGTAAGTGAGTACGTAAGTGGGTAAGTAAGTGTGTAAGTGGCAAAGTAAGTAAGTGTGTAAGTGGCTAAGTAAGTAAGTGGGTAAGTAATTAAGTGGATAAGTAAGTAAGTGGGTAAGTAAGTAAGTTAATAAGTAAGAAGATAAGTAAATAATAAATATAAAAATAAATAAATATAAAAATAAATATATATAAAAATAAATAAATACTATGACGACAAATTTTGTAGTACAAACTTTGTCATACCCTGCACCGCAGCAAGCACCGACACCCTTCAATGAGCAACGGCAAAGTGAACTAGAGGAGTATCTGCAGGCCATTGAACAAATCCGGAAGTGGTCTTTTAAGTTTGATCACGTGGATCGAACGAGATAAGGAATTGGCAGAGGTATATGAAATACGTTTAGATTTACTTCCCCGTACTATGCCAGAGCTACTAAGGGACTTCGCACTATCATGGTACCGCAACAACAATAGGCGCTGGACATCATGGAATACTTTCAGACACGACTTCCAGGCATTTTTCTTGCCGTCGGGGTACATCGACAAATTAGAAGACACGATACGGACCAGGAAGCAGCAGCCGGGTGAGTCGCTCAAAAAACTGGAGAGACTATACGACAATACCTCAACTGGATACAGGATATATATAAAACGAAGAGATTTTCTACCCTATAGGAATTATCAAGACTAGCAGAAGACTATGAAGGAGTAGAGGCAGAACAGCTACGAAATCAACCTAGACCAGTGGTCCCACAGATTCTGGATATCCCAACCCCAAGATTCTGGATAATATAATTCTGGGAATGGATTTCCTGACAGCGATGGGCACGACACTGAAATGCGGTGGGGAGGAAATTCAACTTGGCAAAAATCAAATGGCGGCAAACGTCGAGAGGGTACGACTTACGGAAATATCGGAGGACGAAGGTACTGAGGAAGAACAAGTAGAAAGATTTTTGGAAAATGAGCTAGAGAAGTTTGACAATTGAAGGAACATCTGACAGAAGCCCCAATTCTTGCTTGCCCAGATTTTTCCAGACAATTTATGCTACAAACTGACGGTGTGAATTCTTGCTAGGCTCGGTCCTAACACAAAAAATAAACGGAGGAGAACGAGTGATTGAATATGCCAGTCGGAAATTAAACAAGGCCGAATGCAACTACTCCGCAACAGAGAAGGAGTGTCTGAAATTGTGTGGGGAATACGGAAAATGAGGCCGTATCTAGAAGGATACCATTTTAAGCTAATCACAGACCACCTTTCACTAAAGTGGCTAAACAGCATAGAAAGTCCCACAGGAAGGATAGCTCGATGGGCTCTGGAGCTGCAACAATATTCTTTCGAGGTAGAGTACCGACGGGGAAAAAGTAATGTGGTAGCAGACACTTTATCCCGGGAGCCATTACACACTGTGTACCACCACTATAGGATCCTGAAAGTTTGCCTGGCTGGAGCGAAAGATCAAAGAAGTGCAGGAGAACCCAGAAAATGGCCATCTGTATCGGCATATTCCTAGTCAGAACGAGGTCGAAGGTTGCACACCTTGGAAGCTATGTGTGCCAAAGCACCTCCGACAGGAAGTTCTACAGGAAAATCACGATCAACCAGGGGCAGGGCACATGGGAATACGGAAGACCATCGCACGTGTTTGCAACCGATACTATTGGCCGGGTTTATTCAGAGAAGTAGCGAAATACGTAAAGAGCTGCGGTTCATATGAACGATACAAGGCCAGTCAACAAAAACCCGCAGGAATGATGTTAACACAAATTCCAGAAGAACCATGGGCAAATGTTTGCGCAGATTCTGTAGGGCCACTACCACGATCAAAACATGGTAACACAATGTTGTTAGTTTTCTTCGACAAATTCTCAAAATGGACGGAACTAGTACCAGCTAGAAAGGCTACAAGTGAGGTAGTGCAGAAGGCTCTCAAAGAAGGAATAGTTAGCCGTTTTGGAACCCCAAAATGTCTAGTAACGGACAACGGAACGCAGGTTACCAGTAGATCATTTATCAAATTCCTATCCGACTACGGCATTCAACAGAAGCTGACAGCTCCCTATACTCCACAAGAAAATCCAACGGCAAATCGCACAGTGAAGACGATGATTGCACAATACGCAGGGGATAAAGTGATGTTTGTATTCTTTTTGTTGAGGTTTTTTTGTTATCATATTTTTTTGCAGTGTGTGGAGTCGAATGGGTGTAAATGGTGTATCGATGCGCTAACTGCCCCAGTGGCCCATATGGGGTAAAGCTTAATGTATTTTTTCGTTAACTACTGTTTGTTGTTTTTCTTTTATTTTATATTTAAATTTAATAAAAGTTTCTTTGCAAGCAACTTACCGGTATTGGTCAACTTGGTGAAATATCAACTAATTGATCCTCTACATGCATAAAGCCGGTTTGTATGAGACCTTAAATGAAATAACGTTAAGGTGTAGGTATATAAATATGGGTTATTTATAAAATCATATTAATAATTTTTTATAAAAATTTTATTTTTTTTTAGAAGTTGTAAAATAATTTAATTTTAAAATAATTTTTTTATTTTATTTTGTCTATATAATTTTTGTCCCTTCTGAGCGTTTTTTTTTTTTGTCCAGTTGTAAAATTAAGTCTTAAGGATTTTTTTAAAAATAGATTTTTTATGAAAAAAATGTACTTTGGATTTCAAGAAGAATTCTTGACAAAAAGTACGAAAAAACAGAAGTTAGGAAGAACATGTAAATCAATTGAATAGATAATCATTCATTCAAATCAAATTTCGTTCTACCAAGGTCAAATACCATTTGGTTTAAAGATTGATGTTTGATTATTGACGTCATCCGTCTTCAATGGCGGTGTGAGTAAAACGGCAAACAACTCCGAAGAGATTGTGTGGTTACAATCGAAACTTGCCAGGTCAACCTGTCCGTGAAAATCTGGGTTCAACTCTCAGCTCAGTCAAGAATGAAAAATTATCAATAAATTTTAATTTATTTCATGTTGTAAAATTCCTGTCTTCATGAAAATAATTTAATGAAAATTAAATTCAATGAACTTAAGCCTAATTAAAATATCGAAATTTGGATTAAAAACCATTTACAGTTCAATAAAATAACCAAAAGACATACTTGTTATTGAAAACATTTATTTTAATTTTCGTTTTAGTAATTTTTGCTAATTTTAAGATCTCTTTTTCATGTTATTTTTTTACGAACTTAGTTAAATTACAAAATTTAAAATATGTATTTTCACTGATTTGTTTATTAGTTGTTTTATATTAATACCTATTATACAGGCCTGTTCTGAAAATCACATTTTATCGAAGTGATTTGAAACCACAAGAAAGGTGTTCTGGGCAAATTAAACAACTTTTTAAAATCACTTTGTTATTTTGGCGACTATTGTAAGATGACCGTCATAGTAAATATGCAATAAGTTGTTTTATTTACAACAAATCATTTAAAATTAAGAAAATTCGACCACAGTACAAAAATAAAATTTGCATTTGTGACTTCTGTTGTAATTTCAGGCTTGTTTTTTAGTTGAATAAAAAATCGCTAATTTGCTAACAGCGGCATGATAGCAAAGTCTAATATTTATTAAAAATCGTTAAAGCTGTGAAGAATCACAGGAAAAATCGATTCTATCCGCGAACATGGCTAGAATTCACGAAAAATTGCAAACTTGTAAACAAACCCTAAAACTTATTTGAAATCGCTAAATGGGCTAAAAAAAAAAAAATAAAATATCGGAAAATAAAAAAATATTTTTGCAAAAATAGCTAAAATTCGCGAAAATTTTTAATATTAGAAACAAGCCATAAAATTGATAAAAAGTCCGTAAAACTAAAAGGAATGGCAAAAATTCGGTAAAAATTGCTAAATTAGTAGAAATTCGCAAAAATTTGTTAACAGCGGGAAGATAGCAGAGTCTTCTGTTTATTATAAAGCTTTAAAGAATCAGAAATCATACAGGAACAAATCGCTTCTATTGCGAACCTGGCTAAAATTCGCAAATATTGCAAAATTTAAATAAGCCCTAAAACCAACTTGTGATCGCTAAATCGGTTAAAAAAACAAATTATCGGAAAATAGCACAAAAAAAGAGTTAAAAAATGAGCTACGTCTTTGTAGAACAAGCAGGTGTTAGAAAACTTGTGTTTGCTTGTGCTTTCGACAATTGAAAATCACACCTAAAAGCACGAAAACGGTGTGATTTACAGAACACCATCAAATCACACGTGTGATTTTAAAAGCACATGTGATTTTAAAACGTAACAGAAAGAACAGAAAAAGTGTAAAGCGAAGTGTCAAAAAAAACCATGAAAACAGAAATCAAGTCTATTTTTCTACACCTCTTTCTTCTCTTTCTTGCTACCATAAAATCATCATATAAATTGTGTGATAGTAGGAACCCATAATTTAGTAGCACCCAATTTACATGATGAATTTTATGACGTCCAATTTTCTTAATTCCCTTTTGAAGTTGCTACCAAAAACTGCTCAAATTCATACGATGGTTTTTTTTGGACGTCTAATTTTTTCATTTTCATTCAATCCAGTTGATGAGAATATAAAAATAAAACGAAACAGAAAGAACAGAAAAAAGTGGCTTTACACTGTGTCAAAAAAAACATGAAAACAGAAACCATGTCTATTTTTCTACCCCTCTTTCTTCTCTACACCGCTTGCTACCAAACAAAAAATGACGTCCAAAATTGGACGTCATAAAATTCATCATGTAAACTGGGTGTTATAGTAAAATACAATTAGATTAAACAAAAATTTCTTAAATTTGTAAATCTATTTCTCAAATCAGTTATAAAAAAAATTCATTAAATAATAAAATTTACTTTGCATGTGCCCGGCAAAAAAAAAACTGAACTGGCAAGTTGGTTTATTAAGCTATTTGTTTTTTTTTTTTACAATTCTACAATTATAGTTGGAAAAAAAAAACCAGCAAATTGTAGGGGAATGTAAGAAAAGAAAAATTCACTGTTTATTGTTGTGGCTTTGTTGAAGCTTTGATATTGTTACAACCTGAGTGTTTAAAATTCTTATTCACTTTATAGTCTTATTTGTATAATATTTTTAGCTTTTCTAAAAAAATACAAATTGGGAATTTAGCACGTCATCGAGACAGCTTATTAATAATAAAATTAACTATTCGTTTAATAGAAATATTTTTAAAGGACTTTGAAAAAAAATGCAACTAGTAGCACTGTACAAAAAATTCGAACTTTTTGCAAAACTACGGGGTTCGTGTAGAGGCGGAATTTTATTTGTGAGGGGTTAAGGTTTCACCCTTTTGGCCTTTTTGTGCAGCTTTTCTGTATTCAAAAAATTTATTATTTTTTTAAACTTATATCCAATTCTCTGCACTCTGATATATGATATGTCTACCTCCCCACTGTGCATTGTAGGCTCAATGAATGAAATGCGGTGCTGTATGCCCATCCGATTGGCGTATTTTTATTCACTCTTGAGTTTGGCTATTTATTTTTGTTTGGGATGATATGTTATCCGCCCCATACACGGTTCAATTCAGTTGTCAACTGAGTCTTTCAACTGAATTGATACTGGGCCACACACTTCTTCAACTGAATTGAAAGATTTTAATTCAACTGTCAAATTTAGATTTTTTTTTTACATAAATTTTGACAGCTGATCAAGAGACTTGAGCACCCACAGTACAATCGAATTGAAAGACTTAGTAGTCAACTTGAAAAAATCAAAATCTTTTGATTTTTCTTCAACCAACTCGACAACCGTCAAACTAATCACTGACAAGGCCATATACGCTTTGATTTGGACAACAACCCACTCAGTTGACAATTGAATTGAATCGTGTATGGTCTGCTTTAAACAAATCATCTCCGCCCTCACCCTTCTTAGGGGTTTTTTTTATTTATTAGAATAAAGCCGAAAATTACCGTTATGAACGGCAGTTAGAGGGTTAACACAAAAATATTTTCCATAATATTTTTTACAAAAATATGTATTTTCACTGATTTGTTTATTAGTTGTTTTATATTAATACCTATTATACAGGCCTGTTCAGAAAATCACATTTTATCAAAGTGATTTGAAACCACAAGAAAGGTGTTTTGGGCAAATTATTTTGTGATTTCCAAACGTTCAGCTACGTAAACAACTTTTTAAAATCACTTTGTTATTTTTGCGACTATTGTAAGATGACCGTTATAATAAATAACTTAATAAGACATTGAATGTGTTGTTTATTAATTTTTTTATGCAATAAGTTGTTTTATTTACAACAAATCATTTAAAATTAAGAAAATTCGACCACAGTACAAAAATAAAATTTGCATTTGTGACTTCTGTTGTAATTTCAGGCTTGTTTTTTAGATGAATAAAAAATCGCTAATTTGCTAACAGCGGCATGATAGCAAAGTCTAATATTTATTAAAAATCGTTAAAGCTGTGAAGAATCACAGGAAAAATCGCTTCTATCCGCGAACATGGCTAGAATTCACGAAAAATTGCAAAATTTAAAGAAGACCTAAAACCAACTTGTGATCGCCAAATCGGTTAAAAAAACAAATTATCGGAAAATAGCATAAAAAGAGTTAAAAAAATGAGCTACGCCTTTGTAGAACAAGCAGGTGTTAAAAAACTTGTGTTTGCTTGTGCTTTCGACAATTGAATATCACACCGAAAAACACGAAAACGGTGTGATTTACAGAACACCACCAAATCACACGTGTGATTTTAAAAGCACATGTGATTTGAAATCACGTGATTTTCAGAACAGGCCTGATAGTAATTTGTTTAATTTAATTGTTAATGATTATTTAAAATTTTAATACATATAAAGGGCTTTCATGATATCGCTTAAAAGTATCGCAATCTGTTCAAACTGTGCATTTTAAAATTGTATGATAATTCATTTACACAAACTTCTTAAATTAAGCGAGCAATTTACTGTTCAATGGTGCATTTATACAAAGAGATTTCTTTAATGCTTACCGTAATTTTGAACTAAAAATTTAATCATTTATAAGTCACTAAGAATAAATACTTCCAATAACTTAAGCAAACTAGTCTTGGCTTTCTTATGCATTTTTAAAAACAAATTTCACATTTTAATCACAATGTTCAACTTTTATTTTTTTTTTAATTTATTTTTGTATTGACGTTTCTTACAAACTACCATTGCATAATTGTTTTAAATTACACAAAAATTAAAAAGGGTCTTCACGAAAAGAGTCTCGCAAGTTTGTTCATTTGCACAAAGGAAAGTTTAAAGCGATTTCATGAAAACTCTTATTTTTTCTATGTTGGTCAAATTTTTTCTAAATAATTTTTGGTACGGTTTTAGCTTTTTTTTTTTAAATCAATTTTTTAATTTGTTACCAATGTTCTTTTTATTAAAATTTAAAGCAGGATTTTTAAAAACTCTTCAAAATTAATATTTATTAAAAATTCTGAAACCGTAAGAGAATCAAAGCATAATTTAAATATTTGTTTTCTATAATATTTAAAACTTTAATTCCGTTATATAGCTATTAAAATTAATATACAGATCGGACCAAGTAGCTCGTAAACATCACAAAAGTTTTCTTATAAAAAATCTTATTTAGTTTGAAATCTTCAAATCTTTGCATACAATATTTTAAATGATAAGCTAGAAAAATATCAGTTGATATTTACATATACATATCTATAATTACTGCAATGAATTTCGTTTCAATAAGTTCGAAAATGTCATTAATACAATGAAATTTTGTCATTAATTCTGTGCCATAAATTTTAAAAATCAAAGTACATTTTCTTTATTGAAATGTAATGTATCATTTACGCAATGAACTAATTTCGTTCAAATGATGTATAACTTGTCATGAATGAAATGAAATCTTTTCAATTATTTAAAAACATTGTTTCATTAATACAATGATATTTTTCTTATTTTACGTTAATACAACGAAAAAATGTCATAAATTTTACATTTATGCATCGTAATGGTTATTATATTCCCGCTATTTTTTCAATGTGCGTTTTGAGTAATTGTAATTTTATTTCGTTTGTTTCTCTTATTCCTGTTACTAAATCAAGTTATACAGGCCTCTTCTGAAAATCAATTTTTATCAAAGTGATTTGAAACCACAAGAAAGGTGTTCTGGGCAAATTATTTTGTGATTTCAAAACGTTCAGCTACGTAAACAACTTTGTTACTAGTTTCTATTTTAGTTTAGTTCAGTTCTACTCCAAGTTCAGTTCTAGAGTAGTTTTAATGTTAAGTTTTAATTTTAATTCTAGAAAAGTTCTTGTTCCGTTAAAGTTAAGTTTTTGTTGAGTTCCAGTTGATATTCTAATCAATAAAATATAGCTGAGTTCTAGTTCAGATTCTCTAACGGATTCTAGTTCACTTCCCTGTTCACTATTTCTAGTTTTGTTTCAGGTGCAGTTTTTTCTTATCTTAGAGTTGAGTTTCTAGTTCTGATTCTAGTTCGGTTTCCAATTAATTTCAGTTCCAGAACAGTTTCAATACAGTTCTCAAAAAAACTAAACAATTTTCGATGTCATTTCAAACCTACCTTTCGATTTACAATGGCTGCAACAAAAACAAGTCATCGGAAACATAAACAAGGCTAATACGCAAAACATAACGGGAGTGGAAGATTTTATGGAACTAGAAATAAAGAAAACTATATCAAGTTAAAACAATTCTCCCTTCAACGCTTTTTTTTCTTACACTGCATTTAAGAAATCACCCCAACCGGGCATAAAACCAGGAGCGCGGGTAAACAATAGTACAACCATGCACACAAACCACCATAAAATTTGCCACTCGTGCACAGACATGGGACCCAATTCCTCGTACTTTTGCAACACCACCGCTTTAACAGTATCCGATGCTCCAGTGCCTTTGGTTACTTCTAAGCCCTCTTTGCTGTTGGGACGAAACAAACCAAAGTGGGTTATTTTCAAGCAAAGATAAAGTAATAAAGTATCCAAGACAACCATAGGTAAAGCCCAAAACATAAAAGTCGGAAAATCGATTTTGTCGGTGGCATCAGGAAAGCGACTAAAATGTCATTTTTATTCAAAACAGTTAAATTAATGTTCCCTTAATGCGAATTTGTTAAATACTTCTCATATATCCCTTTCAAAGTCAAATTTGTGCCAGTTCCTATAAGAGTACCACAGCCGCCTGTAGTGGCGGCATAAGCCATCCACAGCAGGTTCAAAGCTTTCGTCCATGTACACATTAATAACGTTATTCTGAAATCATTCAAAAAGAATGTTTAAATATAATTTTTTTTTTTGTTTTTTAACTTAAATACCGTTTCCAATTCCTTAATTACTGCTTTAATAATAGGACACATCATGGCTGTTGATGCGGAATTTGAAATCCACAACGAAATAAAACTAGTTACACAAATTAAGTTAAAGTGTAAACTATAAAGTTTTGGGTAAAACGTTATGAAAGTTAACATTCCATTTTATAATATTTACCGCCTTGGACTACACCCAACAATAAGTATAGTTTTCAAGGCCAATCTTTTGTGTAGATTACAATATTCCACAGCCAAAGCCACCATTAAGCCTCCCAAAAACATGACAAGAGTATCTTTAAAATATTGTTGACAGGTTGTCTCCGAATCCTGATAAGAGTGTGAGAATAAATTTTTCCAAGTAGTTGGGGAAAAGTAATTTAATTTTAAGATTTAGACCTTTTTTTTTTGTACAGTAATTGAAAGTCGGTTTTATAAACGTATTTTTACTGAAATCCCAGCTTCTTTTGTGGTCCGGTTTTACTCGTTATCGTTAGTTTAAATTTGGTATAGTTTGTAATTTTATAGCATTTGATTGAAAACATACCCGTTTTAGTTCAGTTTTATTTTAGTTCAGTTCAGGGTGGTTCCTGCGTGTTTCGATTCGTCAGAAATAATTTACGAATTCGAAAAATTTGCTTTGAATAAACGAAAGTTTTTTAAACTTTCTCGAAAAAAAAACTTTTGCAAACAACAACTCTCTACTACGAACTGCACTACTATAGAATTGACCTAGAACTGCGTACCGCGTATTTCGATTCAAAAGAAATTATTAACGAGTTCGAACAAATTGTATTTGTTTCAAATGAACGGAATTTTTTTTTTATCCTTCATCGACAACAAAAACATCGCTTTATAAAACAGTACCTCCCTTTCACCAACCCAAACTTTTTATCAAATTGTCAATTTGTTTATATATACAATTCTACAATCGTTTCGAATAGTAACGCAAATCATTATACACAGCACAAACAGTAAATTGTTTGTTTCTAATCGAAATACATACGCGAAAAACCCCCCCAGTTCTAGTTTAATTCTACAAAGAAAAAAATAAAAATTGTGATATTAATGAAAAAATTAATATAATTTCCACCAGTAAACAAATTAATAGTATTAATTAAAAGTATAATTCACTTGATTAAACGCTTAATTCACTTGATTAAACGTTTAATTCCCTTGATTAAATGTTTAATTAAAACTAATTGTATTTTTGATTAATGCTTTAATTGATGAAACATGTTTTCTGTGTAGTGCATTTCTAGTTTAGTTCAGTCTTATTTTAGTTTGGTTCTGGTTCAGTTATAGTTCAGTTCGAGTTTAAATTAAGTTATAATTCAATTCTAGTTCAGCTCTAGTTTTAGAACCTAATCTTGTAAAACGCAACGCAACGCCAAAGAATTGCATTAAAAGCAAAAACAATGTTACATATTTTGTAATTTTGTTGTTGCTTTCTACAGAAATTCATGTACCGTTTTTAAATTTTCAACGCCACGAGCAATGGAGCGTTTTAAATTTTAAAACGCAATGTGAATTTCTGTAAAAGCAACAACAAAATTACAAAATATTTATGACACTGTTTTTGCTTTTAATGTAATTCTTTGGCGTTGCGTTGCGTTTTACACAATTAAGGCCTTAGTTTATTTTTATTTTGTTTAATGTTAGTTTCTACTTTAATTCCAAATTGCATATTGGCTTACGGCCTAAGTTATAAAAAATAAAACGGGTTAATAAAGGGTTTATGAAATGGATTTTGTATGAAATGGATTTTGTATGAAAATCCGTTTCATAAACCCTTTATTAACCTGTTTTGTTTTTTATAACTTAGGCGGTTAATATTTACTGCCTGTTTTTAGAACATGAGGGAAAAGTTCGTTTGTTTAACTTACATTTGAAACAAATGTAAAAATGTTGTTTTTGCTTCAAATATAAGTTAAACGAATAAGTTTTGCGCTCGTGTTCTAAAAACAGGCAGTTAAATTAATTGTAGATCTTTCCAAACTGGGTCAAACGTTTTGATTGAAAGCTTTTTATTCTGAATCGCTTCTTTTATAAACAACCAAATTATGAATAAAAATTTCCCGGGAGTTTCTTCACCTTCTTCTAAATTCTCTATTTAAATTCAATTCTAACAATGGGAAAAAGGAATAAACTACCGGGGAATTTTTGTTCATAATTGGACTGATAATCGGTTTCGGTTTAGTTTTAATTAAAATTTAATTTCCTCACCAAGACTCCCAATAATGGCAGAGCAAAAAGAGGCATTAACGAAGTGACATACAGTGGAATACATTCTGTGATCCAATAAAGACAGCAAATTATAATCACATACATGCAACGATATACCTAGAAAAGATTTTTGAAGATTAAACAAATTAATTTAGTGGGTCTAAGAGCTTTCTGCTGTAAATTTTGTTCAAAATTGTTTTCAAAGAGTTTCAAGAATAGTCTTTATAACAAATATCTCGTTTAGGCGGGGCTAGTGTTTACTTACAGCTCCTTCACAGGTTTGGGTAACAAAATCAAAGGTACTAACAGAGTAAAAACGCCCTTCCAATGATGGCCACAGAACATTCCAAAAGTGGGTTTTACTTCTTCTATATCGCTGAGAAAAAAAGATAATTATAACTTTAAATATAAATGATGATATTAAAATAAATCTTACGCCATTTTATTGTAAATCTTTATAAAAAAATCTATTTATTGGCTTAAAAAATTTTTAAAATTGAGGGGAACTTCATAGTTTAATTTTGACATACAAAAAATTATTTTATAATTATTTTTTTAAACAAGTGTTTATCATGGTATTTTTTTAACTAAACATTTCTTATAAATTTTCTTTATTTCCAGATTTATTTAAATATTTTTCTGTTAACATTCTTCGATCCTTAACAATGAGAAAAATTACCTAAAGAAATTTAGGTGTTAATTTAATTTAATTTTTTATTCTTGTTCCATCAAAGTGGTACATTTCATAACCCCTTCTTTCAATGACAGTGAGTGAAGTAAGCAGTAAATTGCATGTAATTCATTATCCACACCCCAACGACCTTCATCAACATTCTTTCCGTTTTGCTAGTATCTACCGAAATTTTTGTGTATTTAAATAAACAATTGAGAAAAAAGTGAGAATTATCTGCACTTGTTTTTTCTCTTTCGCTGTTTGTTTCTGAACCTTAAATTATAAATTACGTTATGTGGATGACGAGATCATTGTACTAACGAAACAAATTGTTATATTTACTACAAATTATATGAGTGTACACATTTTTGTGTGCTCATATTAATCTAAGTCACGTTAGATTATGCTTATGAAAGTTAAGTTAATATAATGATAAGTTTCGTAACATTAATTACAAAATCATTAAAATGGGTGATTCAAGTTGAGATACTTTTTTTAATAGCATTTTTTACAGATCACGTGTGAGTCGTGTCATGCTGTCATGTTATTTTTGTTAAGTATTGTTTGGCATTTCATAATGGAAAGACTTACAACTGAACAACGTTTACAAATCGTTCATCTTTATTACGAAAATTCACGTTCTGTGAGGAATGTTTTTCGTGCACTTCGCTCAACTTATGGTCAACATAATCGGCCTACTGAGCGTACTATTCGCAACCCCATCACCCATTTTGAGACCCAGCATTCATTATTGGATAATATTCGACCGAATAGACCACGTCCAGCACGCTGTGAAGAAAATATAGCGGCCGTAGCTGAGAGTGTACACGAAGACCGTGGAGAGTCGATTCGGCGCCGTTCGCAGCAACTCGGACTGACGTATGGAACGGCTTGGCGAATTTTACGTAGAGATCTTAAATTGAAAGCGTAGAAAATACAGCTTGTGCAACAACTGAAGCCGCTCGACCTTCCCAAGCGACATCGCTTCGCTCTATGGGCTCTTGAAAAGTTCCATTTCAGGCTCAATGGGTTTATAAACAAACAAAATTGCCGCATTTGGGATGAAGAGCAACCTGAAGAAATTCAAGAACTGCCACTTCATTCAGAAAAAACAACGGTTTGGTGTGGTTTGTGGGCCGGTGGAATCATCAGCCCATATATCTTTAAAAATGATGTCGGTGCGAACGTAACCGTCATTGGCGACCGTTATAGTGCCATGATAACCGACTATTTGATGCCTGAAATTGAAGTTCGTGATCTCGGAGCTCGTGGTTCCAGCAAGACGGCGCCACTTCCCACACATCGCATCAATCAATGGATTTTTTGAGAGAACACTTCGGTGAGCACATAATTTCACGTTTTGGGCTGGTCGATTGGCCACCAAGATCGTGTGATATCACACCGTTAGACTTTTTGCTGTGGGGATATGTAAAGTCTAAAGTTTTTGCGGACAAACCCGCTTCGATTCAGGCCTTGGAGGCAAACATCACGCGTGTCATTCGCCAGTTACCAGTCGAAATGCTCGAACGAGTCATCGAAAATTGGACTCAACGGATGGACCATCTGCGACGTAGCAACGGCCAACATTTGATAGACATAATCTTCAAAAAAATAAATGCCAAAGAATCTTCTTTCAAATGATAATAAACATTCCCCATTTAATTTGAATTCTCTGTGTTTTTTTTTTCTTTAAAAAAGTAGGGAACCTCGAAATGGATCACGCATAGTTACCATAATTTATTTAATTCTATTTGTCGACATACCAAGTGTGCAAGTGCCTACAAGTGGCTGCATGTCTCTAACTAGGGATATGTTTATGAAAACATCAAATGTTTTTCAAGGATGTTTGGCCTAAAGGAGCCTTGTTTGTACACATCACTTAGCACATGAAAGCACTTACATACATATACTCATTTGATTTGTCTATAATCAACATGAGAATTGTTTATCCATAAACACTTACACCCAATTTACATGATGAATTTTATGACGTCCAATTTTGGACGTCATTTTTTGTTTGGTAACAAGCGGTGTAGAGAAGAAAGAGGGGTAGAAAAATAGACATGGTTTCTGTTTTCATGTTTTTTTTTTAAATTCGCTTTACACTTTTTTCTGTTCTTTCTGTTACGTTTTATTTTTATATTCTCATCAACTGGATTGAATGAAAATGAAAATAAATTAGACGTCCAAAAAAAACCATCGTATGAATTTGAGTAGTTTTTGGTAGCAACTTCAAAAGGGAATTAAGAAAATTGGACGTCATAAAATTCATCATGTAAATTGGGTGTTACACTCAAAAAATCCATGTCTTACACCCAATTTACATGATGAATTTTATGACGTCCAATTTTCTTAATTCCCTTTTGAAGTTGCTACCAAAAACTACTCAAATTCATACGATGTTTTTTTTTGGACGTCTAATTTTTTTTCATTTTCATTCAATCCAGTTGATGAGAATATAAAAATAAAACGTAACAGAAAGAACAGAAAAAGTGTAAAGCGAAGTGTCAAAAAAAACCATGAAAACAGAAATCAAGTCTATTTTTCTACACCTCTTTCTTCTCTTTCTTGCTACCATAAAATCATCATATAAATTGTGTGATAGTAGGAACCCATAATTTAGTAGCACCCAATTTACATGATGAATTTTATGACGTCCAATTTTCTTAATTCCCTTTTGAAGTTGCTACCAAAAACTGCTCAAATTCATACGATGGTTTTTTTTGGACGTCTAATTTTTTCATTTTCATTCAATCCAGTTGATGAGAATATAAAAATAAAACGTAACAGAAAGAACAGAAAAAAGTGTAAAGCCAAGTGTCAAAAAAAACATGAAAACAGAAACCATGTCTATTTTTCTACCCCTCTTTCTTCTCTACACCGCTTGCTACCAAACAAAAAATGACGTCCAAAATTGGACGTCATAAAATTCATCATGTAAACTGGGTGTTATAGTAAAATACAATTAGATTAAACAAAAATTTCTTAAATTTGTAAATCTATTTCTCAAATCAGTTATAAAAAAAATTCATTAAATAATAAAATTTACTTTGCATGTGCCCGGCAAAAAAAAAACTGAACTGGCAAGTTGGTTTATTAAGCTATTTGTTTTTTTTTTACAATTCTACAATTATAGTTGGAAAAAAAAACAGCAAATTGTAGGGGAATGTAAGAAAAGATAAATTCACTGTTTATTGTTGTGGCTTTGTTGAAGCTTTGATATTGTTACAACCTGAGTGTTTAAAATTCTTATTCACTTTATAGTCTTATTTGTATAATATTTTTAGCTTTTCTAAAAAAATACAAATTGGGAATTTAGCACGTCATCGAGACAGCTTATTAATAATAAAATTAACTATTCGTTTAATAGAAATATTTTTAAAGGACTTTGAAAAAAAATGCAACTAGTAGCACTGTACAAAAAATTCGAACTTTTTGCAAAACTACGGGGTTCGTGTAGAGGCGGAATTTTATTTGTGAGGGGTTAAGGTTTCACCCTTTTGGCCTTTTTGTGCAGCTTTTCTGTATTCAAAAAATTTATTATTTTTTTAAACTTATATCCAATTCTCTGCACTCTGATATATGATATGTCTACCTCCCCACTGTGCATTGTAGGCTCAATGAATGAAATGAGGTGCTGTATGCCCATCCGAATGGCGTATTTTTATTCACTCTTGAGTTTGGCTATTTATTTTTGTTTGTGATGATATGTTATCCGCCCCATACACGGTTCAATTCAGTTGTCAACTGAGTCTTTCAACTGAATTGATACTGGGCCACACACTTCTTCAACTGAATTGAAAGATTTTAATTCAACTGTCAAATTTAGATTTTTTTTTTACATAAATTTTGACAGCTGATCAAGAGACTTGAGCACCCACAGTACAATCGAATTGAAAGACTTAGTAGTCAACTTGAAAAAATCAAAATCTTTTGATTTTTCTTCAACCAACTCGACAACCGTCAAACTAATCACTGACAAGGCCATATACGCTTTGATTTGGACAACAACCCACTCAGTTGACAATTGAATTGAATAGTGTATGGTCTGCTTTAAACAAATCATCTCCGCCCTCACCCTTCTTAGGGGGTTTTTTACAATTTATTAGAATAAAGCCGAAAATTACCGTTATGAATGGCAGTTAGAGGGTTAACACAAAAATATTTTCCATAATATTTTTTACAAAAATATGTATTTTCACTGATTTGTTTATTAGTTGTTTTATATTAATACCTATTATACAGGCCTGTTCAGAAAATCACATTTTATCAAAGTGATTTGAAACCACAAGAAAGGTGTTTTGGGCAAATTATTTTGTGATTTCCAAACGTTCAGCTACGTAAACAACTTTTTAAAATCACTTTGTTATTTTTGCGACTATTGTAAGATGACCGTCATAATAAATAACTTAATAAGACATTGAATGTGTTGTTTATTAATTTTTTTATGCAATAAGTTGTTTTATTTACAACAAATCATTTAAAATTAAGAAAATTCGACCACAGTACAAAAATAAAATTTGCATTTGTGACTTCTGTTGTAATTTCAGGCTTGTTTTTTAGATGAATAAAAAATCGCTAATTTGCTAACAGCGGCATGATAGCAAAGTCTAATATTTATTAAAAATCGTTAAAGCTGTGAAGAATCACAGGAAAAATCGCTTCTATCCGCGAACATGGCTAGAATTCACGAAAAATTGAAAAATTTAAAGAAGACCTAAAACCAACTTGTGATCGCCAAATCGGTTAAAAAAACAAATTATCGGAAAATAGCATAAAAAGAGTTAAAAAAATGAGCTACGCCTTTGTAGAACAAGCAGGTGTTAAAAAACTTGTGTTTGCTTGTGCTTTCGACAATTGAATATCACACCGAAAAACACGAAAACGGTGTGATTTACAGAACACCACCAAATCACACGTGTGATTTTAAAAGCACATGTGATTTGAAATCACGTGATTTTCAGAACAGGCCTGATAGTAATTTGTTTAATTTAATTGTTAATGATTATTTAAAATTTTAATACATATAAAGGGCTTTCATGATATCGCTTAAAAGTATCGCAATCTGTTCAAACTGTGCATTTTAAAATTGTATGATAATTCATTTACACAAACTTCTTAAATTAAGCGAGCAGTTTACTGTTCAATGGTGCATTTATACAAAGAGATTTCTTTAATGCTTACCGTAATTTTGAACTAAAAATTTAATCATTTATAAGTCACTAAGAATAAATCGTTACCTTAATATAAAAAGGCCCCAACTCATCAAAAACACTTTTTACAGGAGAAGGAAAAAACTTAATAAAAGCTGAAATAATATAGCTACACAACAATTGTCAAAAAACATCTATATTAAAATTAAACGAGGAAGTCAGATTGAAATACATAATATGTATTTCTTTCGAAAAATTGTGTGTATGAGTTAGGCCTTTTTTTCTTTAGAAAAATTGTGTGTATGAGTTAGGGCTTTTTGTATTCTGCTTATAACTTCTTTATTTTTAATCTAATTTGCTTGAAATTTTAATAGAATGTGTATTAGCAACCATTCTACAATAATCAATAAAAAAACGGATTTCCAAAAATAATGAGTTGGGGCCTTTTTATATTAAGGTAACGAAATACTTCCAATAACTTAAGCAAACTAGTCTTGGCTTTCTTATGCATTTTTAAAAACAAATTTCACATTTTAATCACAATGTTCAACTTTTATTTTTTTTTAATTTATTTTTGTATTGACGTTTCTTACAAACTGACATTGCATAATTATTTTAAATTACACAAAAATTAAAAAGGGTCTTCACGAAAAGAGTCTTGCAAGTTTGTTCATTTGCACAAAGGACAGTTTTAAGCGATTTCATGAAAATTCTTATTTTTTCTATGTTGGTAAAATTTTTTCTAAATAATTTTTTGTACGGTTTTAGCTTTTTTTTTAAAATCAATTTTTTAATTTGTTACCAATGTTCTTTTTAATAAAATTTAAAGCAGGATTTTTAATAACTCTTCAAAATTAATATTTATTAAAAATTCTGAAACCGTAAGAGAATCAAACTTAGCATAATTTAAATATTTGTTTTCTATAATATTTAAAACTTTAATTCCGTTATATAGCTATTAAAATTAATATACAGATCGGACCAAATAGCTCGTAAACATCACAAAAGTTTTCTTATAAAAAATCTTATTTAGTTTGAAATCTTCAAATCTTTGCATACAATATTTTAAATGATAATATATGTTATTATTTATAGTCCTGAATTAAAAAAGTTTAAATTTTAGAAAGTATGCAGACAAAGTAACTAGTATTAAGCTAGAAAAATATCAGTTGATATTTACATATACATATCTATAAAACCTTCGTAAATGTTACGATTTTTTTAATTACTGCAATGATTTTCTACCCTACAGGAATTATCAAGACTAGCAGAAGACTATGAAGGAGTAGAGGCAGAACAGGTACGAAATCATCCTAGACCAGTGGTCCCACAGATGAGAGATCCGGGAGTAAATCCTCATCAAAACACTATAAGGAACGCCGCTGAACCCTCAAATCGACCAAGGCAAGTTAATTCCAGTACTGCCTGCCGACGATATGGTCAAGATGGACATCTTGCCAGGAATTGCAAAAACGAGCAGAAATTATTTTGTTGGGACTGCGGTCGACCATGCCTAAAAACGATCGAATGCTGCTTACAAATTGACTTATTGATTCTGGATATCCCAATCCCAAGATTCTGGATAATATAATTCTGGGAATGGATTTCCTGACAGCGATGGGCACGACACTGAAATGCGGTGGGGAGGAATTTCAACTTGGCAAAAATCAAATGGCGGCAAACGTCGAGAGGGAATGACTTACGGAAATATCGGAGGACGAAGGTACTGAGGAAGAACAAGTAGAAAGATTTTTGGAAAATGAGCTAGAGAAGTTTGACAATTGAAGGAACATCTGACAGAAGCCCCAATTCTTGCTTGCCCAGATTTTTCCAGACAATTTATGCTACAAACTGACGGTGTGAATTCTTGCTAGGCTCGGTCCTAACACAAAAAATAAACGGAGGAGAACGAGTGATTGAATATGCCAGTCGGAAATTAAACAAGGCCGAATGCAACTACTCCGCAACAGAGAAGGAGTGTCTGAAATTGTGTGGGGAATACGGAAAATGAGGCCGTATCTAGAAGGATACCATTTTAAGCTAATCACAGACCACCTTTCACTAAAGTGGCTAAACAGCATAGAAAGTCCCACAGGAAGGATAGCTCGATGGGCTCTGGAGCTGCAACAATATTCTTTCGAGGTAGAGTACCGACGGGGAAAAAGTAATGTGGTAGCAGACACTTTATCCCGGGAGCCATTACACACTGTGTACCACCACTATAGGATCCTGAAAGTTTGCCTGGCTGGAGCGAAAGATCAAAGAAGTGCAGGAGAACCCAGAAAATGGCCATCTGTATCGGCATATTCCTAGTCAGAACGAGGTCGAAGGTTGCACACCTTGGAAGCTATGTGTGCCAAAGCACCTCCGACAGGAAGTTCTACAGGAAAATCACGATCAACCAGGGGCAGGGCACATGGGAATACGGAAGACCATCGCACGTGTTTGCAACCGATACTATTGGCCGGGTTTATTCAGAGAAGTAGCGAAATACGTAAAGAGCTGCGGTTCATATGAACGATACAAGG
The DNA here is from genome assembly GCA_943735925.1 of Pollenia amentaria. Taxonomy (NCBI): domain Eukaryota; kingdom Metazoa; phylum Arthropoda; class Insecta; order Diptera; family Polleniidae; genus Pollenia; species Pollenia amentaria. Next base: position 51,367,432 of record OX031009.1, read on the forward strand.
CCAGTCAACAAAAACCCGCAGGAATGATGTTAACACAAATTCCAGAAGAACCATGGGCAATTGTTTGCGCAGATTTTGTAGGGCCACTACCACGATCAAAACATGGTAACACAATGTTGTTAGTTTTCTTCGACAAATTCTCAAAATGGACGGAACTAGTACCAGCTAGAAAGGCTACAAGTGAGGTAGTGCAGAAGGCTCTCAAAGAAGGAATAGTTAGCCGTTTTGGAACCCCAAAATGTCTAGTAACGGACAACGGAACGCAGGTTACCAGTAGATCATTTATTCCTATCCGACTACGGCATTCAACAGAAGCTGACAGCTCCCTATACTCCACAAGAAAATCCAACGGCAAATCGCACAGTGAAGACGATGATTGCACAATACGCAGGGGATAAAGTGATGCTTGTATTCTTTTTGTTGAGGTTTTTTTGTTATCATATTTTTTTGCAGTGTGTGAGTCGAATGGGTGTAAATGGTGTATCGATGCGCTAACTGCCCCAGTGGCCCAAGGATACGCCATCGGCCTCCTAAGCCGGGGATTGTGGGTCCCATATGGGGTAAAGCTTTATGTATTTTTTCGTTAACTACTGTTTGTTGTTTTTCTTTTATTTTATATTTAAATTTAATAAAAGTTTCTTTGCAAGCAACTTACCGGTATTGGTCAACTTGGTGAAATATCAACTAATTGATCCTCTACATGCATAAAGCCGGTTTGTATGAGACCTTAAATGAAATAACGTTAAGGTGTAGGTATATAAATATGGGTTATTTATAAAATCATATTAATAATTTTTTATAAAAATTTTATTTTTTTTTAGAAGTTGTAAAATAATTTAATTTTAAAATAATTTTTTTATTTTATTTTGTCTATATAATTTTTGTCCCTTCTGAGCGTTTTTTTTTTTTTGTCCAGTTGTAAAATTAAGTCTTAAGGATTTTTTTAAAAATAGATTTTTTATGAAAAAAATGTACTTTGGATTTCAAGAAGAATTCTTGACAAAAAGTACGAAAAAACAGAAGTTAGGAAGAACATGTAAATCAATTGAATAGATAATCATTCATTCAAATCAAATTTCGTTCTACCAAGGTCAAATACCATTTGGCTTAAAGATTGATGTTTGATTATTGACGTCATCCGTCTTCAATGGCGGTGTGAGTAAAACGGCAAACAACTCCGAAGAGATTGTGTGGTTACAATCGAAACTTGCCAGGTCAACCTGTCCGTGAAAATCTGGGTTCAACTCTCAGCTCAGTCAAGAATGAAAAATTATCAATAAATTTTAATTTATTTCATGTTGTAAAATTCCTGTCTTCATGAAAATAATTTAATGAAAATTAAATTCAATGAACTTAAGCCTAATTAAAATATCGAAATTTGGATTAAAAACCATTTACAGTTCAATAAAATAACCAAAAGACATACTTGTTATTGAAAACATTTATTTTAATTTTCGTTTTAGTAATTTTTGCTAATTTTAAGATCTCTTTTTCATGTTATTTTTTTACGAACTTAGTTAAATTACAAAATTTAAAATATGTATTTTCACTGATTTGTTTATTAGTTGTTTTAAATTAATCCCTATTATACAGGCCTGTTCTGAAAATCACATTTTATCAAAGTGATTTGAAACCACAAGAAAGGTGTTCTGGGCAAATTAAACAACTTTTTAAAATCACTTTGTTATTTTTGCGACTATTGTAAGATGACCGTCATAGTAAATAACTTCCCTGCAAATAATATTGGACCACCTGATCCAATTTGATTAATTGGACTACTCCATGGACTGGTCCGATGTAATGCAAGCATGGACCATGTCATTGTTAAAAAGTGTTTGTAGTGAGACGACATGTCTTCGTTTTTTAACGATATGTTTTCGTTTTTAAACGAAGTTAAAACTAATCCTCTTGTGTATGCAATGGAGTAGTTTTAAAACTACTCCTTTGTAATGCATAGCTGGGTTACGTGGTCCAGCCCTAGGACATCGCAATGTAAATTGGAGTATGTTTTTACATACATTTAGGTTAGGTATTGGAGTAGTCCTACTCCCTTATGGAGTAGTCCATACACGCATGTATAGAGTAGTCTCGTTTTTTGTAGGGTTAATATGACATTGAATGTGTTGTTTATTAATTTTTTTATGCAATAAGTTGTTTTATTTACAACAAATCATTTAAAATTAAGAAAATTCGACCACAGTACAAAAATAAAATTTGCATTTGTGACTTCTGTTGTAATTGTTTTTTAGTTGAATAAAAAATCGCTAATTTGCTAACAGCGGCATGATAGCAAAGTCTAATATTTATTAAAAATCGTTAAAGCTGTGAAGAATCACAGGAAAAATCGCTTCTATCCGCGAACATGGCTAGAATTCACGAAAAATTGCAAACTTGTAAACAAACCCTAAAACTTATTTGAAATCGCTAAATGGGCTAAAAAAAAAAAAATAAAATATCGGAAAATAAAAAAATATTTTTGCAAAAATAGCTAAAATTCGCGAAAATGTTTAATATTAGAAACAAGCCATAAAATTGATAAAAAGTCCGTAAAACTAAAAGGAATGGCAAAAATTCAGTAAAAAATTAAATTAGTAGAAATTCGCAAAAATTTGTTAACAGCGGTAAGATAGCAGAGTCTTCTGTTTATTATAAATCTTTAAAGCTTTAAAGAATCAGAAATCTTACAGGAACAAACCGCTTCTATCGCGAACATGGCTAAAATTCGCAAAAAATTGCAAAATTTAAATAAGCCCTAAAACCAACTTGTGATCGCTAAATCGGTTAAAAAAACAAATTATCGGAAAATAGTACAAAAAGAGTTAAAAAATGAGCTACGCCTTTGTAGAACAAGCAGGTGTTAAAAAACTTGTGTTTGCTTGTGCTTTCGACAATTGAAAATCACACCGAAAAACACGAAAACGGTGTGATTTACAGAACACCACCAAATCACACGTGTGATTTTAAAAGCACATGTGATTTGAAATCACGTGATTTTCAGAACAGGCCTGATAGTAATTTGTTTAATTTAATTGTTAATGATTATTTAAAATTTTAATACATATAAAGGGCTTTCATGATATCGCTTAAAAGTATCGCAATCTGTTCAAACTGTGCATTTTAAAATTGTATGATAATTCATTTACACAAACTTCTTAAATTAAGCGAGCAGTTTACTGTTCAATGGTGCATTTATACAAAGAGATTTCTTTAATGCTTACCGTAATTTTGAACTAAAAATTTAATCATTTATAAGTCACTAAGAATAAATACTTCCAATAACTTAAGCAAACTAGTCTTGGCTTTCTTATGCATTTTTAAAAACAAATTTCACATTTTAATCACAATGTTCAACTTTTTTTTTTTTTTAATTTATTTTTGTATTGACGTTTCTTACAAACTGACATTGCATAATTGTTTTAAATTACACAAAAATTAAAAAGGGTCTTCACGAAAAGAGTCTTGCAAGTTTGTTCATTTGCACAAAGGACAGTTTTAAGCGATTTCATGAAAACTCTTATTTTTTCTATGTTGGTCAAATTTTTTCTAAATAATTTTTTGTACGGTTTTAGCTTTTTTTTTTGAAATCAATTTTTTAATTTGTTACCAATGTTCTTTTTATTAAAATTTAAAGCAGGATTTTTAAAAACTCTTCAAAATTAATATTTATTAAAAATTCTGAAACCGTAAGAGAATCAAACTTAGCATAATTTAAATATTTGTTTTCTATAATATTTAAAACTTTAATTCCGTTATATAGCTATTAAAATTAATATACAGATCGGACCAAGTAGCTCGTAAACATCACAAAAGTTTTCTTATAAAAAATCTTATTTAGTTTGAAATCTTCAAATCTTTGCATACAATATTTTAAATGATAATATATGTTATTATTTATAGTCCTGAATTAAAAAAGTTTAAATTTTAGAAAGTATGCAGACAAAGTAACTAGTATTAAGCTAGAAAAATATCAGTTGATATTTACATATACATATCTATAAAACCTTCGTAAATGTTACGATTTTTTTAATTACTGCAATGAATTTCGTTTCAATAAGTTCGAATCTGTCATTAATTCTATGCCATAAATTTTAAAAATCAAAGTACATATTCTTTATTGAAATGTAATGTATCATTTACGCAATGAACTAATTTCGTTCAAATGATGTATAACTTGTCATGAATGAAATGAAATCTTTTCAATTATTTAAAAACATTGTTTCATTAATACAATGATATTTTTCTTATTTTACGTTAATACAACGAAAAAATGTCATAAATTTTACATTTATGCATCGTAATGGTTATTATATTCCCGCTATTTTTTTAATGTGCGTTTTGAGTAATTGAAATTTTATTTCGTTTGTTTCTCTTATTCCTGTTACTAAATCAAGTTATACAGGCCTCTTCTGAAAATCAATTTTTATCAAAGTGATTTGAAACCACAAGAAAGGTGTTCTGTGCAAATTATTTTGTGATTTCAAAACGTTCAGCTACGTAAACAACTTTTTAAATTCACTTTGTTACTAGTTTCTATTTGAGTTTAGTTCAGTTCTACTCCAAGTTCAGTTCTAGAGTAGTTTTAATGTTAAGTTCAATTTTAATTCTAGAAAAGTTCTTGTTCCGTTAAAGTTAAGTTTTTGTTGAGTTCCAGTTGATATTCTAATCAATAAAATATAGCTGAGTTCTAGTTCAGATTCTCTAACAGATTCTAGTTCACTTCCCTGTTCACTATTTCTAGTTTTGTTTCTGGTGCAGTTTTTTCTTATCTTAGAGTTGAGTTTTAGTTCTGATTCTAGTTCGGTTTCCAATTATGTAATTTCAGTTCCAAAACAGTTTCAATACAGTTCTCAAAAAAACTAAACAATTTTCGATGTCATTTCAACCCTACCAACAAAAACAAGTCATCGGAAACATAAACAAGGCTAATACGCAAAACATAACGGGAGTGGAAGATTTTATGGAGCTAGAAATAAAGAAAACGATATCAAGTTAAAACAATTCTCCCTTCAACGCTTTTTTTTCTTACACTGCATTTAAGAAATCACCCCAACCGGGCATAAAACCAGGAGCGCGGGTAAACAATAGTACAACCATGCACACAAACCACCATAAAATTTGCCACTCGTGCACAGACATGGCACCCAATTCCTCGTACTTTTGCAATACCACCGCTTTAACAGTATCCGATGCTCCAGTGCCTTTGGTTACTTCTAAGCCCTCTTTGCTGTTGGGACGAAACAATCCAAAGTGGGATATTTTCAAGCAAAGATAAAGTAATAAAGTATCCAAGACAACCATAGGTAAAGCCCAAAACATAAAAGTCGGAAAATCGATTTTGTCGGTGGCATCAGGAAAGCGACTAAAATGTCATTTTTATTCAAAACAGTTAAATTAATGTTCCCTTAATGCGAATTTGTTAAATACTTCTCATATATCCCTTTTAAAGTCAAATTTGTGCCAGTTCCTATAAGAGTACCACAGCCGCCTGTAGTGGCGGCATAAGCCATCCACAGCAGGTTCAAAGCTTTCGTCCATGTACACATTAATAACGTTATTCTGAAATCATTCAAAAAGAATGTTTAAATATAATTTTTTTTTTCTTTTTTAACTTAAATACCGTTTCCAATTCCTTAATTACTGCTTTAATAATAGGACACATCATGGCTGTTGATGCGGAATTTGAAATCCACAACGAAATAAAACTAGATACACAAATTAAGTTAAAGTGTAAACTATAAAGTTTTGGGTATAACGTTATGAAAGTTAACATTCCATTTTATAATATTTACCGCCTGGGACTACACCCAACAATAAGTATAGTTTTCAAGGCCAATCTTTTGTGTAGATTACAATATTCCACAGCCAAAGCCACCATTAAGCCTCCCAAAAACATGACAAGAGTATCTTTAAAATATTGTTGACAGGTTGTCTCCGAATCCTGATAGAGTGTGAGAATAAATTTTTCCAAGTAGTTGAGGAAAAGTAATTTAATTTTAATTTTAATTTAATTTTTTTTTGTACAGTAATTGAAAGTCTGTTTTATAAACGTATTTTTACTGAAATCCCAGCTTCTTTTGTGGTCCGGTTTTACTCGTTATCGTTAGTTTAAATTTGGTATAGTTTGTAATTTTATAGCATTTGATTGAAAACATACCCGTTTTAGTTCAGTTTTATTTTAGTTCAGTTCAGGGTGGTTCCTGCGTGTTTCGATTCGTAAGAAATAATTTACGAATTCGAAAAATTTGCTTTGAATAAACGGAAGTTTTTTAAACTTTCTCGAAAAAAAAACTTTTCCAAACAACAACTCTCTACTACGAACTGCACTACTATAGAATTGACCTAGAACTGCGTACCGCGTATTTCGATTCGAAAGAAATTATTAACGAGTTCGAACAAATTGTATTTGTTTCAAATGAACGGATTTTTTTTTTTTTTATCCTTCATCGACAACAAAAACATCGCTTTATAAAACAGTACCTCCCTTTCACCAACCCAAACTTTTTATCAAATTGTCAATTTGTTTATATATACAATTCTACAATCGTTTCGAATAGTAACGCAAATCATTATACACAGCACAAACAGTAAATTGTTTGTTTCTAATCGAAATACATACGCGAAAAACCCCCCCAGTTCTAGTTTAATTCTACAAAGAAAAAAATAAAAATTGTGATATTAATGAAAAAATTAATTTAATTTCCACCAGTAAACAAATTAATAGTATTAATTAAAAGTATAATTCACTTGATTAAACGCTTATTTCACTTGATTAAACGTTTAATTCCCTTGATTAAATGTTTAATTAAAACTGATTGTATTTTTGATTAATGCTTTAATTGATGAAACATGTTTTCTGTGTAGTGCATTTCTAGTTTAGTTCAGTCTTATTTTAGTTTGGTTCTGGTTCAGTTATAGTTCAGTTCGAGTTTAAATTAAGTTATAATTCAATTCTAGTTCAGCTCTAGTTTTAGAACCTAATCTTGTAAAACGCAACGCAACGCCAAAGAATTGCATTAAAAGCAAAAACAATGTTACATATTTTGTAATTTTGTTGTTGCTTTCTACAGAAATTCATGTACCGTTTTTAAATTTTCAACGCCACGAGCAATGGAGCGTTTTAAATTTTAAAACGCAATGTGAATTTCTGTAAAAGAAACAACAAAATTACAAAATATTTATGACACTGTTTTTGCTTTTAATGTAATTCTTTGGCGTTGCGTTGCGTTTTACACAATTAAGGCCTTAGTTTATTTTTATTTTGTTTAATGTTAGTTTCTACTTTAATTCCAAATTGCTTATTGGCTTACGGCCTAAGTTATAAAAAATAAAACGGGTTACCAAAGGGTTTATGAAATGGATTTTGTGTGAAATGGATTTTGTATGAAAATCCGTTTCATAAACCCTTTATTAACCTGTTTTGTTTTTTATAACTTAGGCGGTTAATATTTACTGCCTGTTTTTAGAACATGAGGGAAAAGTTCGTTTGTTTAACTTACATTTGAAACAAATGTAAAAATGTTGTTTTTGCTTCAAATATAAGTTAAACGAATAAGTTTTGCGCTCGTGTTCTAAAAACAGGCAGTTAAATTAATTGTAGATCTTTCCAAACTGGTTCACACGTTTTGATTGAAAGCTTTTTATTCTGAATCGCTTCTTTTATAAACAACCAAATTATGAATAAAAATTTCCCGAGAGTTTCTTCACCTTCTTCTAAATTCTCTACTTAAATTCAATTCTAACAATGGGAAAAAGGAATTAACTACCGGGGAATTTTTGTTCATAATTGGACTGATAATCGGTTTCGGTTTAGTTTTAATTAAAATTTAATTTCCTCACCAAGACTCCCAATAATGGCAGAGCAAAAAGAGGCATTAACGAAGTGACATACAGTGGAATACATTCTGTGATCCAATAAAGACAGCAAATTATAATCACATACATGCAACGATATACCTAGAAAAGATTTTTGAAGATTAAACAAATTAATTTAGTGGGTCTAAGAGCTTTCTGCTGTAAATTTTGTTCAAAATTGTTTTCAAGAATAGTCTTTATAACAAATATCTCGTTTAGGCGGGGTTAGTGTTTACTTACAGCTCCTTCACAGGTTTGGGTAACAAAATCAAAGGTACTAACAGAGTAAAAACGCCCTTCCAATGATGGCCACAGAACATTTCAAAAGTGGGTTTTACTTCTTCTATATCGCTGAGAAAAAAAGATAATTATAACTTTAAATATAAATGATGATATTAAAATAAATCTTACGCCATTTTATTGTAAATTTTTATAAAAAAATCTATTTATTGGCTTAAAAAATTTTTAAAATTGAGGGGAACTTCATAGTTTAATTTTGACATACAAAAAATTATTTTATAATTATTTTTTTAAACAAGTGTTTATCATGGTATTTTTTTAACTAAACCATCTTCTATCTTCTTCTTCTATCTTCTATCTTCTATCTTCTATATATATAAAAATGAATTATGTATGTTTGTTTGTTTGTTTGTCGCTTTATAGACTCCGAAACTACTGAACCGATTTTCCTGAAATTTTTACAGTAACATCACGTGAGCCCTAAAAATAAAATAGGCTACTTATTTTTTCGATAGGGGCAGGGGAATTGGTACCCCCCATAGGATGCCAATGTTAATTATCGCACGATTTTCCTGAAATTTTTACAGTAACATCACGTGAGCCCTAAAAATAAAATAGGCTACTTATTTTTTCGATAGAGGCAGGGGAATTGGTACCCCCCATAGGATGCCAATATTAATTATCGCACGATTTTCCTGAAATTTTTACAGTAACATCACGTGAGCCCTAAAAATAAAATAGGCTACTTATTTTTTCGATAGGGGCAGGGGAATTGGTACCCCCCATAGGATGCCAATATTAATTATCGCACGATTTTCCTGAAATTTTTACAGTAACATCACGTGAGCCCTTAAAATAAAATAGGCTACTTATTTTTTCGATAGGGGCAGGGGAATTGGTACCCCCCATAGGATGCCAATATTAATTATCGCACGATTTTCCTGAAATTTTTACAGTAACATCACGTGAGCCCTAAAAATAAAATATTCTACTTATTTTTTCGATAGGGGCAGGGGAATTGGTACCCCCCATAGGATGCCAATATTAATTATCGCATATCTTAAGAGCCGCTGCACGCATTTTGCTGAACTTTTTGTAGTAGGATCTTCTGAGCCCCGGAATTGAAATAAAATAGCAGCGGGGGTATAGGAATACCCCATAGGACGCCAATGTTTAACATCGCATATCTTAAGAACTGTAATAGTGAGAATGTTCAAACTTTCTAAAAGTCACTCTTATGGTATACTACACTTTTGAAAATAAAAATAAAGCGGGTAGGCGCAGGGGGGGAAATACCTCCCATTGGATGCATACATTAAATATCGCTCAACTGAAGAACTATTAAAGGGAGAGTCTTCAAACGTGGTTAAAGCTACTATTATAGTAAACTATAAATTTCAATATAAAAATGTGCGGGGTCAGTGTAGCGAAGCGCACCGGGTTAAGCTAGTTTCTTATAAATTTTCTTTATTTCCAGATTTCTTTAAATATTTTTCTGTTAACATTCTTCGATCCTTAAAAATGAGAAAAATTACCTAAAGAAATTTAGGTGTTAATTTAATTTAATTTTTTATTCTTGTTCCATCAAAGTGGTACATTTCATAACCCCTTCTTTCAATGACAGTGAGTGAAGTAAGCAGTAAATTGCATGTAATTCATTATCCACACCCCAACGACCTTCATCAACACTCTTTCCGTTTTGCTAGTATCTACCGAAATTTTTGTGTATTTAAATAAACAATTGAGAAAAAAGTGAGAATTATCTGCACTTGTTTTTTCTCTTTCGCTGTTTGTTTCTGAACCTTAAATTATAAATTACGTTATGTGGATGACGAGATCATTGTACTAACGAAACAAATTGTTATATTTACTACAATTTTATGAGTGTACACATTTTTGTGTGCTCATATTAATCTAAGTCCCGTTAGATTATGCTTATGAAAGTTAAGTTTATATAATGATAAATTTCGTAACAATAATTACAAAATCATTAAAATGGGTGATTCAAGTAGAGATATTTTTTATACCCTCCACCACCACTGTGGTGAATGAGGGTATACTAAGTTTGTCATTCCGTGTGAAACTTTTTTATTTTACATCTAAGACCCCATAAAGTATATATATTCTGGATCCTTGAGTAATTCTAAGTCGATTTAGCCATGTCCGTCTGTCCGTCTGTTGAAAACACGCTCACTTTTGAAAAACGCAAAAGAAAAGAACAAACTTGGTCTCAAATTGCTTGTAGTTATCCTAAGCAGTTTGGGATTGAAATCCAGCAATATCGGTTCAGTAGGACCAGAACTATGAATCAAAATGTGGAACCACCACCCTGAAAAAATTGATGATTTTGATACAAAAACTAACATAACTGGTTTATTAATGCAAGGAATGACATAAAATTTTGCTCGAATTTGGTCTGTACGACTGAAAATCATACTGGTAAATTTCGTGGCGATCGGTCCATAATTTACCATAGGCCCCATATAAACCCATCTCGAGGAAAACAGTTTAGTACGCCTAAAACCGCAATAAATAACGCTAGCATACTTAAATTTGGTACGTCACAGTTTTATAGGACCAGAAACCACACTGTAAAATTTTTTGAAGATCGGTCCATAATTGACACTAGGTCCCATATAAACCCTATTCCCGGAAAACAGTTTAGTACGCTTAAAACCATAATAAATAACGCTAGCATACTTAAATTTGGTACGTCACAGTTTTAGAGGACCAGAAATCACACTGTAAAATTTTTTGACGATCGGTCCATAATTCACACTAGTCCCCATATAAACCCTACTCCCGGAAAAAAGTTTAGTACGCCTTAAACCGTAATAAATAACGCTATCATACTAAAATTTGGTACGTCACAGTTTTAAAGGAGCTGAAATCACAATGTAAAATTTTTTGAAGATCGGTCCATAATTTACACTAGTTCCCATATAAACCCTACTCCCGGAAAACAATTTAGTACGCCTTAAACCGTAATAAATAACGCTATCATACTAAAATTTGGAACGTCACAGTTTTAAAGGAGCTGAAATCACAATGTAAAATTTTTTGAAGATCGGTCCATAATTTACACTAGTTCCCATATAAACCCTACTCCCGGAAAACAGTTTAGTACGCCTTAAACCGTAATAAATAACGCTATCATACTAAAATTTGGTACGTCACAGTTTTATAGGACCAGAAATCACACTGTAAAATTTTTTGAAGATCGGTCCATAATTTACACTAGTTCCCATATAAACCCTACTCCCGGAAAACAGTTTAGTACGCCTTAAACCGTAATAAATAACGCTATCATACTAAAATTTGGTACGTCACAGTTTTATAGGACCAGAAATCACACAGTAAAATTTTTTGAAGATCGGTCCATAATTTACACTAGGCCCCATATAAACCCTACTTCCGGAAAACAGTTTAGTACGCCTTAAACCGTAATAAATAACGCTATCATACTTAAATTCGGTACGTCACAGTTTTATAGGACGAGAAATCACATTGCCAAATTTCATGAATTACACTGCTGTGTTGAAATTTATTCTAATTTATTTTTTGTAATACTAGAAATCAGTCTTCAGAATTTTCGGATGATTGGGCCATAATTTACCATAGGTTTAATACAAATTACCCTCCTAAAAATTATTTTAGTTCGGCTAAAACTTTTACGAATCATGATATTTTACTCAAGCATGTTCAAAGTCCAAACAAGAAAAGCATAAAATTTTCTTATTGTCGGCCAATAATTTAATTCATGTCTAAACCGCAACTAATTTTAATGCTGACGCTCGTTTTTGTGAAGCGTAGTTAATAATATATATGTATTTATCATATATAGCTCACTCCTGTCGGTGGAGGGTATCAAAGATTCGGCACAGCCGAATATAGCACTCTAACTTGTTTTAATAGCATTTTTTACAGATCACGTGTGAGTCGTGTCATGCTGTCATGTTATTTTTGTTAAGTATTGTTTGGCATTTCATAATGGAAAGACTTACAACTGAACAACGTTTACAAATCGTTCATCTTTATTACGAAAATTCACGTTCTGTGAGGAATGTTTTTCGTGCACTTCGCTCAACTTATGGTCAACATAATCGGCCTACTGAGCGTACTATTCGCAACCCCATCACCCATTTTGAGACCCAGCATTCATTATTGGATAATATTCGACCGAATAGACCACGTCCAGCACGCTGTGAAGAAAATATAGCGGCCGTAGCTGAGAGTGTACACGAAGACCGTGGAGAGTTGATTCGGCGCCATTCGCAGCAACTCGGACTGACGTATGGAACGACTTGGCGAATTTTACGTAGAGATCTTAAATTGAAAGCGTAGAAAATACAGCTTGTGCAACAACTGAAGCCTAACCACGAAATAAAAGCAACAAACACACGAAATTTAAGAGACGAGTAAGATGCAGTTTTTTTGTTTACTTTAACAAGAGAATATGAATATGAAAACAGCCACTGAATATATGTCGAATAAGTTCATGGAAAAACACATTTATTTTAAAGTCAGTATTGCCAGTTGAAAGAAATTAAAAACATTAGGAAAGATAAAAAAACAAAAATAACCATGAAGAGTAAAAGCAACAAGATAAGGAAGAACTGTAAGAAAATATAAAACTCATCACTGATTTATTGTTTGGTATTTTGTTTAAGCTTTGATATCGTTGCAAACAAGACTTTTAGAGTGTTTGTAGGTAATTCTCATTCCCTCTGTAGTTTTGTTTGCTGATAGCTTTGGCTTTTCTAAAATTATTTAGGAGAACGTTTCCTGATGATCTGGCCTAAGCAACCAGTGAAATGCGCATAGGAACAGCTTATCCTCCAACAATAAATTTCAGTATTTTTTATCAATTATTTAAAAAGGGAATTAAGCACAACAAACAAAATCTTTGAAGAACATTAATATTAAAATAATATAAATAATACAAATTTGTCTTTGTTTTCAATAGCTGTGTTCATTTACTAAAAATTGTTACGAATTTGTAATAATTGTTACTGGATAGTGTTCATTAACCCAAAAAGTTTGCAAGTTGAGAGCGGCAAAAAAAGAAAAAAGTGAGAGACAAAAAAATTCTTGCAAATTTTTACTGGTAAATTTTTTACTTGCAAGAATTTTTGAATCAGCTGTTTCATGTTTTTGTTTATAAAACAAACTTTTCCAAAAGAAGTTTTAAATAAGGATATTTTGCAAAATTTAAACGCTAATGTTGATTTTTAAAACTATTACTTTTGTTTAACTTAGGACAGATATATCGATATTTTTATTGCTAAATAAAATAACGAACTTGTTAAAAAAAAAATGCCTTATGTTTTAACCGATCAGGTGTTGTTATTAGCAGTGTGAGTATAATGGTTACCTAGATACCCGATACTTAACACTATTGCAGTATAATACTCCATTACTTTAAAAATTTGTTTGCAAATCAAATTACTTATAAAATAATTTGAGATATTCTCATTGTGTATTTTATGACCGTCTTGTTAATTATGAAACAAACACAAAAGAAATGCATTTGAACCAAATAAAACGGCCATAAAGTAGATAATGAGAATATCTAAAATTATTTTATAATTAACAATAATTTAACCCGCTACCTCGTTAGCTTTCTTTCGTGGTTATATTTAAATGCCATATTTGAGAACGTATATTGCAAAGAATGGAGAAAAAATATGTACAATTTCCCCCCTAACTGAGCTACCTAAATAAGTTGAATTGAGCTGCCACATAATATAGTGCTATAGTGCAACAATTGTTTTTTTGCTGAATAATTAAATAAAAAAATAAATAGATATTGGGAATTATTTATTGTTATAAGCAACTTTATTATATTCAACATTTTTTTATTTTTCGAATTTATTCTATGAGTTAAATTTCAGTTATGTGTTTTATAAAGCTTTTTGTAATAGAATAAATTCGAAAAATAAAAAAGGTTGAATAAAAAAATAAATATTAAAAACAATAAAATCACGTTCCATTTTTCGTCAATTTTCTTAATACACTTTTAGAAAACAATTCAATATACATATGTAAGTAGTTTGCTAGTTTTGTTGCCGGTTTGTATAATTGTTTACATCTGTAAGCCATATGGTTGCTTTGTATATCCGGGCAAATTTTCCGAAATAGGTGAATCGCTCTGATGCATACCATCAGCAAAAAAATTATTCTTCGGACAAAAATATTGTTCGGAACGCATGGATGAATCCACGGTTAGTTTAGGAGTTATGAGATTAGCAAATTTACATGTTTTTACGCTATTTATCCCCTAAACATTCGAATTTCGAAAAATTCCATCTTACCTAGCGTTTACACATGAAAGTAGTTATTGCGAGTCGTAATACACCAAATTTGTTCACTAACACACACAATTTTCTTACTATTAGGGAATTTCTTCGATTTTTAGTGGATCGATTTAGCGAGAGACCAGCATCCGGTTCAAATTTCAACCTTTTAACTCACGGCGTTAAGGCTGTGCGAAGATGAATCTGTCAGTCAGTCCGTAAAGTTAAAATTTTATATACCTATATACATATGTTACACATAGATTGTTATATTAAATATTTTGTTTTGCCTTAAAAATACTTTTATTGTTAACAAAGGGTGTTTTTATCTTTTATTATTGATGAAAATCCGAATTCTTCTTCCACCTCCTAATAAAAAAAAATCTAATTCATGATTCATTTTATTCAACATAAACATATAACAGGACTGTTCTGAAAATCACTTTTATTCAAATGACGTGATTTCAAATCACATGTGCCTATAAAAATCACACGTGTGATATTTTTGTGTTCCGTTTCTCGTGTATTTCGGTGTGATTTTCGATTGCCGAAGGCACACCGAGAAACAAAAACGAAATGATTTTCGGAACACCACAAAATCACACGTGTGATTTTAAAAAGCACGTGATTTGAAATCACGGGATTTTCAGAAAAGGCCCGATATATACACACAGAAAAAATGTTCAGTAGTTTTTTATCAATTAAAACAATTGTTGGCAAGGAATTTTAATTTAATTAATTTTTTTAATTGAAAAAAAGCAAAAAAAAATATAATTTTGATTTAATTGTTGTTTCGAAATAAATTTTTAATTAAAATATTAATTAAATAATAAAAAATCTTAATTGATTTTTTCGCTTAAAATAAGATAATTTAAACTTGTAGAATTATTGTTGGGAATTGCCCAAACCTGAGCTATATTTAATGAAATCAATTAACACATTGTTTGAAATGGCAACGTTTTTCGATAATTTTGTTTTTAATTAAAATTAAAAATATCATTTATTGAAAAAAAATCACAATTTTAAATTTTTACAATATTACAATTCTTAGTAATCAATATTATCATTTTGGTAATCGGTGCAAAATCAATAAATTGTTTGCTTGATTACAGCAAGTGTAAAGGGTAAATAGGGTCGTCAATCCGTTTGTAATATCTACAATATCGATGTTAGCCGCTATAAAGTACTTATACATATATATTATGGGTCCTTATGAGGACCGTAGTTGAGATACTGATGTCCGTCTGACCCTATGCTCATTGAAATGGGGTCTAGATATGAAGGGGTCTAGGTTGTCATACATCTACATGACATATAGTCCGAAAAAGTTGACTTTTGTAGTTCAGCCGGATCGGTCCACTAATGTCTGAGATGAGAACGAAAAACCAAGACTTGTTGTTGGTTTTTTTCTGAATGTCTGAAGAATGGCAAGAGCCGCTTTTGCTTCTTTCGCCAGAGATACTGAAAGTCATTAATATCTCTTAGAAGGCTTTCCATTGAATGGTGATTTTATAACGGGATTTGAGATCTTTTGCTTTTGCTTTCGCAAAAAATATCGTACTCCTTTTCTTTGCGCTTTTCACAGAAGGGAATGCTGAATGTGTATCTCATCTTTCATACAGAACAGCCGATGCCTTATATAAGGCATTCTTTAGCGGTTAGATCAGAATGGTATTTGAATCTAAAAAAATTCTCAATAAGGCCTGAAATAATAAGATCTGAGTTTTCCTGCTGGGACAATTTATTTTACATTTAATAAGCTCACACACACCCATACGTACGTACATATGTATGTGTATTTATTGAGTATACCAAGCGGGAAAACTCAGAAGACCTTCTTACTTCAGGCCTTTTTAAAGGCCTGTCTAAAATTTTGCTAAAGAATGCCTTATAGAAGGCCTTGGATCTTTGGTATAAAAGATAAGATACACCTTCCACACTCGCTGCTATGAGAAGCGAGAACAGAAGGAGTTACATTTTTTGTTTTGTTTTTTTGCACAAGCAAAAAAATTCAGATCCTTTTACAAAAACAAAGTTACGTACATATTAAAATACCAAATGAAAACAATAATGTAAATCATTTTAGTTGAAGTTGAAAAGAGAAAGAGTAACATTTTTTGTTTGGTTTTTTCGCCAAAGCAAAAGCGAAAGAATTTAGATCCCGTTATAAAAACAAAGTCACATACATATTAAAATACCAAATGAAAGCAATAATTTAAATCATTTTAGTTGAGTTTTGTTCATTAAAGAAGACGCATATGTAGGTACTTGAGCTAAAAAGTTCAAAAAAATGAAAATGTAAGCAAAATGAATAAAAGAAATTTAAAACGTTTAATTAAAGCTGAAAAACAAGAAATAAAATCACTAAGAAATTATGTAAAAGTCCAGAATGAAGTGATTGCTAATGAATTGGCAGTAATAAAAGTCAGTTTGGGTTCTGTAGTATGGTTTAATTATGTATTTATTTATTATTTTTTATTGAATTTATTTATTGAATTTTATAGATTGATATTTGTGCTGTGAAACGTAGTAGAAGTTTTTTAGAGAGCTCTGAAAAATATTTTAAAAAAAAAGGAAATATATACATATACGTATTTGAATTTTCTTTCAAACTAAAAATAAAATTTAAAAAATTTCTTATTTTTTTTTTCAAATAAAAAATTGTTTGAATACAAATATTTGAAGGCATAATTGGATTTTAAGGAAATCGTAATGGAACGTGATCCATTACTTTCCCAGTCTGGAGGGCGTCCTCCTAATATTTCTAAGGGAGCGGTTTCAAAACAAAATATGGAAGCTTTAGTAATTAATAAAAATCTTTCTGGTTGCCAAGAAAGGGCACAAGTTTGTAAAACAGCAAATGATGGTTTCAACAGAATTGAGGTTAGTAAAAGCTCCCAGCTAGGGAAGCAATTGCTTGATGCAGTGATGGCGCAGCAATCAACGCCAATCCAATTAAAGAATGATGCGCAAGAGTCAATGGGAAACAAGAACATTCGAGTTTTGGAAAATATACAAATTCCTGATTTGCAAATTGAAAAAGAAACTGAATACTTTATGGATCAGGAAGCCTGTTCAATTTCTTCAATGGAAGATGATTTCAAAACGGTCAAGAACAAAAAAAGAACTTATCAAGGTGACGTAAAAATTGATTTGTCAAAATGTAATTTTAAGAAGTTAGATAATTTACAAAATAATGTAAACCGCTCGAACAAATTCTCACTCTTAGGAGATTTAGTTTTAGAGGCTGAAGAGCCAAATGATAATACAAATTTGCAACAAAATAACTCCCAAACATCTGTAAAGACCAGGAATTCTTATTGTCCTCCAATATTTTTGGAAAATGTAAATGTAAAATCCTTGATTGACCAACTAAATTCCAATAATGTCGAATTTAAGATTAAGAACCAGTCGAAGTATAAAAGTAAATTGTTTTTGAAAGATGCTTCTGCACATTCGGAAATGATGCAACTTCTAAAGGAAAGGGAAATATCTTCTTATACATACACTCCTACGGAATATAAACGTCAGAAATTAGTTTGTAGAGGTCTGTATTACAAATCTGATGTTAATGATATTAAGTCTGAAATGGATAGAATTGTCCCAGATACTGTTGAATCAGTTTCTAAATTTACTACTGAGTACTCTAGGAAGCAGGGTATTGAAACAGGTTTGTTTTTAGTATTCCTTAAACCTAATCGTAAAGTTAGCGAGTTAATCGGCTTAAAGTATATTCTTAATCAAGTTGTTTCATGGGAGCGGCCAAAGGCCAATACTAAAGTTCCACAGTGCTGGAGATGTCAAAAGTGGGGACATTATTCAAGAAACTGTAGTCGTCCATATTCTTGTGTTAAGTGCAGTGAGAAGCATGCACCAGGCGGGTGTTCTTTTGTCCCAGAAGATAATGTGTTGCCATTTTGCGTCAATTGTAATCAAAATGGACATACTTCAAATTACAGGGGTTGTCCCGTATATAAAAACTATGTGTCATTTAGGAAAAGATCTGATCAGGAAGCCAAGATTCGAAAATTGTCTGCATCTGATAATGTTGCTAGAGCATTGAATCCATCTAGTGCTATTGTTGAGAACAAACCGTTTGCTAGCTTATTTAATGCTTTGAATGACGTTCCAACTCAGACTAAATTGAAAAAGCCTGCTTTGGTACAGGAATTTATGAAGCTTGCCAAGGCTTTATGTGGTCCGGATCCTTTGACTTTAGAGGATAAAATTAATAATTTCTTGGGAAGCTACAAAACAATGACTAGAGATCAGGCCAAGAAAGAATGCTTGAATTTAATTAAAGAAATTCAAAATGTCTATGGTCCATAATTCTTTGAATTTAATGACATTTAATGTTGGTTCTCTTGTCCATATTGGAAGGAGAATTGAACTGAATGGCTTACTGAATCAATTTAATGTTGAGATTGCTTTTTTACAGGAAACGCATTTGTCTGCGGAGACAAAAGTTAATTTTGATAAATATACTCTTTTGAAGGACGATAGTCAATTGGGTGTTGGAATATGTATTAGGAAATCAATTTCATTTTCCAGGGCACATATTCCTAACCTTTCGTTTCCAAATTTATTCGTGGAAATTAGTGTGTCAATTAATGGCAGTTTAAAGAAAATTCTCTGCGGTTCCGTTTATTTTAATTGTAACTCTAATCGTCAAAATATCTGTTGTGGTCTTTCGTCTATTTTAAACTTTTCAGACTATTATGATGGTTTAATATTAGGTGGTGATCTTAATGCTAAGCACATTTCTTGGGGTGATGCTATTAATAATTTTAATGGGGAAGTGCTTTCAACTTGGCTTCAAAATGAATCCATTTCTGTTACAAGAATTTGTGATTCGTATCCCACTTACCCTGGTGGTTCATCTCATTTGGATCATTTTATTGTGAGCAATGACATAGTGGATAATTTGCATCAAAACTATAAAACATGTACTCTGCCCACTTTCTCGGATCATCTACCATTAAGTCTTTGTATAACTTTGTTGAATTTTAATTTTATTTTTAAATCTCCTGATCATTTTGTTTCTTATAAAGACACAAATTGGAATTCATTTAAAATAGATATAAGTAACTCTGTGCTAAACCACGTTCCCCCGAAAAACAGGAACTTGTCGAATGATGAGATAGATTATTTTATAGAGCAATTCAGTACGTCTATAAATTTTGTTGTACAAATGCATACCAGGAAAATTGAGGGTAAAAATCGAAAATATGTTGTTTCGGAAAAGGTTAGAAAGTTACTAAGAATAAAATACAATTGGCAAAGGGACTTGAAAAGAATATTTACTAGAACTTTAAACAGGAAACATCCTGAGTATTTGCTAATTTCTAAGCAAATTGATATAATAAAAATTATAATAAGGGAGCAGATTGGAATGGAACAGGCAAATTTGTTCAATGCCAAACTAGAGAAAATTAAGCCGGGTCCATGGGCTTATAAACGTATTTTTAAAATTATTGGTAATGGGAATCGTCCCTTAATAAAGGAGGTTTCTGAAAATGGTGTAAAAATAGATCAGTTGGATCAAAAACTGGATGTTTTTAAGAATCATTTTACATCTGTTTATCGAGCTTCGCCTCCAAATAGAGATATTTCAGAGATAAATGATAAAATAAATAATACAATTTCCAATGCTCCAGATTGTATTGCATTTAATGATGAAACGACATCATTGAATAACGGAGGGAACTCTAAATTTATTAGTATCGATACCCTTTTGAACACCTCGAAATTAATAAACAACAAAAAGTCTTGTGGATTGGACAATATATCGAACTTCTTGATTGGAAAATTTCCTATTAAGGCTTTTGAATATTTAACAATAATATTTAATAATTGTTTAAATAATTGCTATTTCCCATGTGAATGGAAAATTGCGAAGATTATTCCAATTCCGAAGGAGAAAGGTAATTCTGACATAAATAGTTTTAGACCAATTTCACTACTCTCGAATCTAGAAAAGTTATTTGAAAGAATTATCCGGGAGAAAATGGATTTAAATTTGAATAATGCATATATTCCTCAGAATCAATTTGGGTTTAAGAAGGGTAGCTCTACCGTACATGCGCTTTTGAAATTTCATAACGATGTTGTCCAGAATTTGAGAAAGGGCCAATGCACTATTGCAGTCTCTCTTGACATCGAAAAAGCTTTTGATAAGGCTTATCATGACGGTATATTATACAAAATGATAAATATAGGCTTTGAGCCTTCAATAATAAAACTCTTTCAAAGCTTTTTCGATAACAGGAGATTTTACGTGCAACTTGATAATCATTGTTCTTCACAGGGTGAGGTTTCTTGCGGTGTTCCCCAGGGCTCTGTTTTGGCACCCCATTTGTATAATATTTTTATAAATAATTTTCCTCATGAATATAATAACTCTATGGCTATACTTTATGCCGACGATTCGCTTCTTTATGCTCACGACGAGTCTCCGCTGGTTGCGCTCCAATGTGTTTCATCGCACCTTAGACATGTCAATGAATTTTATTCTCATTGGGGAATAAAGATTAACGCTTCAAAGAGTAATGCAATTTGTTTACGAAATGCTTCCGGTAAGTGCAAATACACTGTTGTTCCGGAGAGCAAAAATTTGAAACTGTTTCTGAATGGTACTGAAATTAAATTTAAGGACAGCATAAAATACCTCGGAGTCAACTTTAATAAGCTTTTAAAATTTAATAATCGCGTTTCTTATAATTTAGCTAAGGCAAATCGTGTAAAAGGGGCGTTTGCAAGGCTTTTTAATAGTAAATTTTTACCAATAAAAACGAAATTGCTTTTATACAAAGTAAGTATAAGATCAATAATTCTCTATGCTTGTCCAATTTGGTTTAGTATCTCGAAAACGGCGATGAGGAAAATGGAAATTTTTGAAAGGCATATTTTAAGAAAATGCATTGAAAAAAATTACAAGTCAGTAAATAAAAGATTTTCAAATAAGTTTGTTTATGAAAATGCCAAGATAATTCCAATTTCTTTTTACGCTCTAAATTTGATGAAGAATTTTGTGCAGAGACTCTCATACTTTGAGGGAAGTGTAATTCAGGATATTTTATTAACTGAACAAGGAATTAATTGGTCAAACACCAATTATCTTTCAATAATTGGGATTTTACAGGAACAAATTTGTAGCTTCCCTGGTCCGAACTTTTATTCACGTACTACTCCCGGCATTCACAGGGGTTAATTTTTTTGTCTTTTTTTTTGATTTTTTTTTTTTTTTTATTATTATTTTTCTTTTCTTTTTTATTTCTAGTTTAAGTTATAGTTTTAAGGTTTAATTTTAAGTATATTAATAGTAGATAAAACTCTACGTCCGAAAGTAAGAGCCGGGAGCAAGCACTGTTTGTATCTAAATATAGTTGTAATCAATTTTGTAATATGATTATTTCTTCTTAATATAGATAAGCAAGACGCATACTCAAATAAATTCAATTGTAATTAAAATAATACTCTATAGTTTTAAGTTTTCTAAAGATCTAATGTTCGCAAATCTTGTATTATGAAAAAATTAAGTCTCAATAAAGTTAACTAACTAACTAACTAACTAACTATTGAATTTTATATTTTTTGTGTATATAGTATGTGTAATTCTGTAAATAAATATATACATATGTATACTAAACTAAAATTATAAAACTCTAAACTTTTATTCTATTTTGAAAATTATGGGAAGGATAAATCTGCAGGCCTTCTTAAATGCCTGCAGCTGAAAGCCTTTCGATATGCTTTTATTAAAAACCCTTCAATATGACCTTTAATCAAAGGCATTTTTACAAGAATGGTCTGAAAGGCCTTTTAAGAGCCATTAATTGAAAGGCCTTTTAATATACCTTTCTTAAAAACCCTTCAAGATAACCTTTATTCTAAGGCCTTTTGACAGTCATTCTCTGAAAAGCCTTCTAAGAGGCATTTGTTGTAATGCCTTTCAGAAGCTCTGGCGTAAGAAGCGAGAGCGGAAGGCCTTCCCCGCAATGACACCATGTGTAAAAAAGATAGCAGTATGGAATGAAGCGAGCAGGCCTTATACATCCTAAAGAATGGGTACAGAGGCCTTCTAAAAGGCCTCCGTACTCCTTCTTTTTCCCGCTGAGTATGCATACACATGTGTTTGTATAATATTTTAGTATCTGTTCTTCCCCATTATTTATTTAATCTAAAGTGAATATGTTTTAATTAAACTTTAAATTATGGACTTTTTCATCAAAGGTTTTTGGGCTTATATTAACACACACTATGTAAATATTTATCTACTATTTTAATAACAAACATGTAAATATAAGCATACGTATGTAAATTAGTTTACTACAACTCCAAAAGGGTAACAGGTCAAGAAATATTTTCTAACGATAAAATTAAATCTTTCCAATACATTTATTTGTGAAACTTTACGTTTAATTTCTCTGGATTGCAAAAATCTATTAAAAATAATTCTGTATACAGAGAAAATGGAAAATCGACTTTAAGTAAGAAATTAGTAATCTCAAGTAAGTTTTGAACTATTTTTTGCCTGCAACAAATTAATCCTATCAATAAACGAATTTCAAAATTTGCATTTTACACGTATTTTAAAGTCGATCAAAGAAAACTAAGAAATTTAATTTAAATTTAGCAATAAGTTCAATTAATTAAAAAAATAACTTAGGTTTTTTGAAATTCCAATAAAAAAATAAAATGTTTGAAATTTCCAAACAATGCATGATCGATCTATTTCGAGGTTCCTCCTTTTTTAAAGAAAAAAAAAAAAAAACACAGAAAATTCAAATTTAATGGGGAATGTTTATTATCATTTAAAAGAACATTATTTTTTGAAGATTTTGTCTATCAAATGGTCGCCGAGAGCACGAGCTTCAATTTCAGGCATCAAATAGTCGGTTATCATGGCACGATAACGGTACGAGTTTCTGCGAACGGCGCCGAATCGACTCTAAACGGTCTTCGTGTACACTCTCAGCTACGGCCGCTATATTTTCTTCACAGCGTGCTGGGCGTGGTTTATTCGGTCGAATATTATCCAATAATGAATGCTGGGTCTCAAAATGGGTGATTGTGTGACGAATAGTACGCTCAGTAGGCCGATTATGTTGACCATAAGTTGAGCGAAGTGCACGAAACACATTCCTCAGAGAACGTGAATTTTCGTAATAAAGTTGAACGATTTGTAAACGTTGTTTAGGCGTAAGTTTTTCCATATGAAATACGAAACAATACTAAACAAAAATAACATGACAGCATGTCACGACTCACACGTGATCTGTCAAAAAAGGCTATTGAAAAAAGTATCTCTACTTCAGGGATTTCCAAAAATTTTTTAGTTGTGTATTAGTGAGTACCAGAGAGTAAAAAAATTGAGAGAATGCATTCATTTACAGCCGAAATAATATGTTAGTAATATATTTTATAAGTTGTATAACACAAAGGTACAATATTAAAAATTTTTTGTGTTGATAAAAAATTTGTAGCAATTCTTTACCAATTCAATGTCGCTGATTTTAAAACTGCACTTTTTTTTCATTCGGAAGCTTTTTGACTCTAAATCAGTTTTAAATATCTTATCAAACAATTGTAAAAAAATGAAAGATTTTTATGTTTTAAAAATTCATAAAAAATAAATATTGCACGCAAATCACACGTTTAATAACATATTCCGTTCCTTCCTTAAATGTTGCATACCATATAAGGCATTGGATGTTACCAAAAGCATTTTTGACCGCACAATATTTTTTGAGTGTAAGCTGAAACAAAATAATATAGCATCCGCTAGACATGCACACTTGTCGAAGTCACATCGACGACTGAATTGAAGAGTATAAAAATATGTGTTAGTAGTGGTGCGCACAATTGTGCAAAGAAATGGAAACCCCTGCTCTACTTGAATCACTATTTATTAAAATTTAAAAAAAAATCAAATAAATAAATTGTTTCATTAAGTAAATAATTTAATTTATTAGGCAATTCCGAAGGTGTTCTTTTGTGTCATATTGGTTGTATTTGCTACAATGTCACATTCATAAAAGTATAACAAATACAATTAATATGACACAATAGAACACTTTGTGAATCGGCAAAATATTTAAAATCAATTAAAATATTTGAACTTTAACCCCCAAATAAGTTTTTAGCTTTAATTTAATTTTTTTTTTGTTTTTAAATAAATTATTAAGTTTTTATTATTAATATTTATTAATTAATATTTTTTACATATAAATTATTAAGTTTTTATTATTAATATTTATTAATTAATATTTTTTACATTTAAAGTCAACCAGTACAAGTGAAATATTCGGTTATGGTGAATTTTTGGAACCCTCCAACGATAGTTCAAATAATTCAAGAGTGTGCTTTATATGGGATCATTAGAATTCGTTGACTATTTTAAGTACAATATCAGGATTTGATTTAAACTTATTATTAGGCGTGTTAAAGTGATTTTCAGGAGTGGATTTTATATTGGAACTACCATAAATTATGGATTGTTAATCATGAAATTCAGTAGAGTGATTTCTAATATTAAAAACCTGAATTAGACCAAATTTCAATAAAGTCATAAATTTTTTTTAGAATTGTAATTCTTACTTTATTGCTTTTCGGAAGACCGCTTTATATGGGTAATATGAACAACTATGGACCGATTATCACATAATTTCATGGTGTTTTTTCTAGCCATAAAATGCTAAATTGTACCACAATAGCTGTAATTGTTACGGCTTAAGTTGTATTTAAATATTTTCCCAGAGTGGGTTTTATATGGGGCCTATGGTAAATTATGAACCAATATTCATGAATAATTTCTTTATTCGTTGCGGTTTTAGAGGTACTAAAGGGTTTTCCAAGAGTGGGCTTTATAGAAAACGGATTTGTGCCAAATTTAATGAGAATCGGTGCATCTGCCACGTATTTATGTTAATTTTTGTAACTAAAAAATATAGTATTTTAGGGATGTTGTTCCACATTTGGGCTCATAACGCTTGTCCTACTGAACCGATTATGCTGGATTTTAATCCCAAATTACTGAGGAGAACTAGAATTCGACAACAATATTGCTCTTTTCTGTTGAGTCGTTCGAAAGTGGTAATAGGAAATTTTTGGTACCATGCAATCATACGCATTTAGCAGTCTAAAATTTTAAAAGTTTAAATATTTTTATGCCTCAACTTTCACTAGGTAATATTCATGAAACTATTGTATTTATACATAATATCAAAGAAAAATAGTTCGAAATAGTTGAATCTCATGCCATTGGCTTTTCTGTTTATACATTCCACTACGAGATAATTATCAAAATGTCGTTGAAGCGTCAACTTGAGAACATTTGTTTACTTCTCAATTTAAAAAAAAGTTCCAGAAAAAAAATTAGAGTTACCGAGCTCATCCTATATGCGAATTTTTGAGAAAATGGTTTAAATTTATTTATACCAGTATTATATTAACAATAATAATGCTTTATAATTAACAAACTTGCTTTTCCAATGCGCGTTTAAAAAACTAATCATTATAGTGCACTTTGATTAAAACTTGACAATAATCCAGTAAATTTGCATTAAATCTTTAAGATTTATCGTTTTGACATTTAATGGCATGCAAGTGCAAAATTTCAAATCCCATTCAAAATGTGCTGCCAATTAGAAAAATGTGAGTGTATAAGTAAAAAATCGTGAGTATATTCCCAACAAAGACGGAGGTTTGATTTCAAATTGAAAATGATTTGAAATCAAACCTTTTCTCAAACGACAAACGTTTAATAATGATTTGAAAATCATAGCATTCTCAACAAAAAGGGGAAATTATTTTCAAATTGAGAAATGCCTTTATATTGAACTTGCTTTCAAACGTTAATCTCAAATGTGGATTTTAATATAATGTGGAACATAAATGAAAATATTTTTTTTTTAATTTAAATTAATTTTTTATTTAAATAAACTGTGAGCTTAACATTCGGCACCATAGCTAAAAGATGAAATAGTATTCTTTCCGTTCTCCAATTCTTGCAAAGGCGAAATTCTTGGCTATTTTTTGTTTTGAGGATTGTCATGGCGTAGCACCGCGATCTTACATCAAACTTATATTTTCTTCATTTTCCTGTTTTATTCTTATTTACATTTTTACACTTTGTAATTAATTTTTTACTTATAAATAATTTATAGATTTTAACAAGAAGTTAAGGCTTTTAAATGCGAATTCACTTCACGTAATACGAGTATGTAATTTTTCGTTAATTGTGCAACACATTTAACTTTAATAGCCATTGTATAGCTGGTAGATGGGTTACCTGGTGTGGGCTGGTTCGGTGATGTTGGGGAAGGCACGTTCTCTGTGGACTTAGTGATGACGAGTTGAGGCAGGTCAAGTTGAGGCAACCTGCACACACACACTTACGTTGCTACGTAAAAAAAACCTACCCTGCTCCGGCACGGGTAAAACCACTATCACTTTCCACAAAAAAAAAAACACACTGGACACTGCTTTAGATTTCTTTATTTTTTCAGTTTTAATTTCAGTCTATTTTCGTTTTATTTATTTAATTATTATATTTTTTTTCTTTTTAAACTATTTCTGCCGGCGTCTGGCTGTTGTAAAGTTTTATACAAGAGTAAAAATAAAGAAAAAGCAAAAAAAACCTTAATCTGACAGGTTCACCACGCTACATGGGAGGTTGCCAGATGCCACCAACCCATGTAGCGGGGTTCACACGGAGCCACATTTTTCAATGTTTCCCATCAATGATGTTCCCACGAGCCAGACGCCAACATACCGCCCACCTTGCAACAATAGTGCAACAAAACCGTGGCCGTAACGTAAGCATTATACGACAGGGCGACGATAAACAATGATTCAATAATTCATTTAAATTAACATTAATTCATTTTATCTTAAATGTTAGGTCTATAGTACATCAATAAAAAAAAGAGAAAATTAATTCATAAATTCATTGTTCAACAAGTTACAAAAAAAAGTAATAACGAAAAAAAAAGAATTAATAACAAAAAAAAGTAAGCTCCTTTCCTGAGCAACAAATATTAAAGTTATCAAGAACCCCCTCCTCGAGGGCAATCGGATGGACGAGTGTACGTTTACTCCGCTCTTACACCTTCACCAAAAAACGCCAACCCAAATATTGTGTCCTGGGCATACACGCGGCCAGGCCGTCCCTTAGCAGGACCAATGAGGATGCGGCTGGCCAAATCTGCTCCCAGGACCATACAGCACTCCAGTTTTCGGTGCCAATACTTGTTGGCGTTGACGAGGTCGGCAACTTCGGAGCGTGGGTACTCGGTGGGGCGCTGGATGTCGACCTCAGGGCTGTCCGCATAAGTTTTTGCCTCCACCACAAACTCCGCGACAATGGTTCGTCCTGCTTTATGGCTGTGCGACACGGTTAGTGTGGTCCGGCCTTGCTTAACGCGACAACGCAACTCTTCCGCTTCCCGCAACGTGATTGATGAGCGGGCCGCGGTCGGATCAATTATTGCCCGGGTGTATTGTTCGCTGCCGTTTGGCGAGGTAAAAACGCGTATGTAGGCCGTCATCGGAAACCATATGCTACCCTTTGGCAGGGGGTGCAGCCAGCTGTGATGATCCTGTCTACACCGGTAGCATCGATCAATGCTCTCGCATTCGGCGAGGCGGTGAGATTGGGCAAGGCAATTATAGCACAGCGAATGCTGGGCCACGACCCTCAGCTTCTGCTCAACGTCCATCACGACGAACCTCGAGCACTGTCGTATGGCATGCAGCCGGCCGCAGATCGGACAACAAAAATTGGGGTTAAAGAAACCTTCAGCCATGGGGATCTGTAAGAGAGGGTACATTGATTATTTGGGAAACAGGAAATAAGTATAAGGGGGAACCGCGTCACGGCAGAGTGACCAATTTGTGTATCGGTCTAGTGATTACGCCATTTTGCGTTTTAAGATCGGCTACTCGCACTTTGCCATCACTGCCTCGATAAACCTTTATAACACGCCCTAAACGCCACTCATTCGGACAGCCTGGTTCGCTTTTTAGAACTACAAGATCACTTTCTCTTAAGTCTAGCTGCGGGTGTTGCCATTTGTTGCGCTTATTTAACTCCCTTAGGTATTCTTGTTTCCACCGGCGACAAAATTCGTGCTGTAGTGCCTTCAGTTTACGCCATCGGTTGACAATACTTATGGGCGACGATAGCTCTTCGGGCTCAGCAGGGGTAAGCAGAGAGGTCCCTATCAGAAAGTGACCTGGAGTAAGGGCAGACAAATCTTCAGCGTTTTCTGACATAGGGCCGAGAGGGCGCGAATTGAGACACGCTTCTATTTTTGCCAGAACGGTGGAAAACTCCTCAAACGTAAATTTTACTTGACCAGCTGACTTTTTGAGATGCATTTTCATGCTTTTTACCCCTGCCTCCCATAAACCTCCCATGTGAGGCGCTGCAGCAGGGATAAAGTGCCACGACAGGTGCTGGTGACCATAATTTTCGACAGCCGTGTCACGAAGCTCTTTCACGTGTTTGGCGAAGTCTGCGTCGATCTCTCTAGCGGCGCCAACAAAGTTTCTGCCGTTGTCAGAATACATGCGGCTTGGGCAGCCGCGACGGGCGACGAAACGGGCCAAGGCTGCTAAAAAGGCAGGGGTAGACAAATCGCTAACAGCTTCAAGGTGAATCGCCTTCGTAGAGAAACAAACGAAGAGACACACGTAGCCTTTTGAGATTCTGCAGAATCTGCCTGTGAAACTTTTAATCTCGAACGGGCCAGCAAAGTCAACGCCAGTATTCGTAAAGGGGCGACAAAGGGTAGTTCGTTCTTCCGGCAAAGCCGCCATTATTTGATTGTGAAGCTTCTTTCTATAAAGAACACAGACTTTGCAGTTACGAACCACTGTCTTTATCAGGTTTTTCGCTCGAATGATCCAGCACTCTTGCCGGACAATATTTAAGACCAGACGAGGGCCTCCGTGAAGGACTAAGGTGTGCACGAACTCTACATACAGCCGGGCCAATCTACTGCCATACGCCAAGATAATAGGGTGTCGCTCGTTGTAGGACAGACAAGTAGTAGAGCTAAGTCGACCATTTGATCGAATAATGTTGTCTTTATCAACAAAAGGTGTAAGAGTCAGCAGGGGGCTACGTGAATCTATTTTCCTATTCGTCATGAGGCAGTTAAACTCCCCTGAGAAGTACATTTGTTGAGAAAGGAAAAATAAACGATTTCTTACGAACTTCAGCTCGCTAGCTGATAGTCTCAAAGAACTGTGCATGACATTTTCACGTCTTTTCCTGCTCGTCAGGGCCACAAATCGAAACATGTAAGCGATTACATGATACGCTCGAGATAAACTTGAAAACCGGTCTAGAATATCTTCTTTGTCAGGTGATCTAGCAACAAACACTTGAGCTACTTTCGACTCTTCTACCGTCTCGAACTCTGCTGTTCCTACCGGCCACAAAGACTCCTCAAAGTTGAGCCAATCAGGTCCGTGCCACCAGAGCCTATTTTCCCGCAAATCCGCAGGGATCAGCCCCCGGGTTGCTAGATCGGCAGGGTTGTCACCTGACGCAACGTGACACCAGTTTTTATTCCCCACTTTTTCCAATATTGTAGCCACTCTATTTGCCACGAACGTTTTCCAGCTACAAGGGGGTTTTCTCAGCCACGCTAAAACAATCGTGGAATCGGACCACAAATATAGGGGGGACTTGCCCACGTTAAAAGTAGGTACTATACTGTCAACCAAATTTGCCAAAAGAACTGCTCCACATAACTCCAAACGAGGCAAAGATGGCTTTTTTATTGGGGCCACTTTAGTTTTACACGTGAGCAAACTTGTCCAAACTTTATTTTCGAGCTGTACCCTTATATAAATTGTAGCTGCATATGCCAACTCAGACGAGTCACAGAACCCGTGAAATTGTATACTACAGCCAGGCGAATATCGAACCCAACGTGGAAGCTTAATTTTTTCAATATCCGCATAATTAGCAACAAAATTCTGCCATTTCTGCAGAGCCACGGGTTTGATAGCCTCGTCCCACTCGATCTTATCAAGCCACATTTGCTGCATAATAATTTTAGCAGTAACTACCACCGGAGCCAACCAACCAGCAGGATCGTATAGCCGAGCAATGGTAGAAAGTACCTCTCTTTTTGTGTATGAGGTTTTTAGTGTTATCTTCTCACAAACAAAGAAAAACACGTCTTCTGCCGCATTCCAGCGAATTCCTAGCGTTTTTGTTGTGCTTTTTTCATCGAGCGACAAAAATGAAGAATTTAGTAGGTGATCATGGGGCAAATTTTTTAAAATTTCTTCAGAATTCGAGGTCCATTTTCTGAGCTCAAATCCCCCCATATCTAAAATACCAATTAATTGCTCCCGTGCCACTAAAGCATCAGCAACTGAATGGGCACCAACTAGGGCATCATCTACGTACATATTTTCTCGCAAGATTCTAGCGCCTAACGGAAAACGTCGCTCTTCATCATTCGCCAACTGTAGAATGGTTCTAAGGGCCAAATATGGGGCACAATTTACGCCAAAAGTCACCGTTTTCAGTTGGTAATCAGCAATTTCCGCGCTATCACTGCTACGAAACACTATTTTCTGAAAGGGCCTATGTGTGGGAGTCACAAAAATCTGCCGGTACATTTTCGAAATGTCCGCATTAAAGACAAACTGAAAAAATCGCCATCTCAAAATCAGATTAACTATTTCAGCCTGCAGAATAGGGCCAGTGAACAACAAATCATTTAAACTTCTGCCATTTGCGGAAGGGCTCGAGGCATTAAATACCACTCGCAATTTAGTCGTTGTGCTCTCTGGCTTAAAAACGCCATGATGGGGTAAATAATAACCAGGGTCACCTCTAGCATCATCTGCTTTTTCCATGTGCCCTAGGGTTAAATATTCTTTTAGGACCTCATCGTACTGGGCCTTACGCTCAGCATTGCGCCTTAAGGATTTTTCATTTCTCAAATATTGACAAACAGCAATATGCCTATTGGGACCAAGCGACAGCAAACTATTCTTAAAGGGCAGACTAACTGTGTATCTCCCTTCAGAGTTTCTATTGGTAGTAGAACTATAGATCTCCTCACATTTTTTATCCTCATCTGATAAAATACGCCTATGAGAAACTTCTTCTAACTCCCAAAACTTCGACAATTGGTCATCAATCGCTACTTTTGTCATATGAGACACTCTAAGTATTCGAGGGGAAACTCTAGTAGGCGTTGGACCTGTCACTATCCAACCAAAAATGGTTTCTTGAGCCACTAGGGATTCAAAAACACCATGCCTAACTCCGCCACGAAGAATAGAAGGGTACAAGTCACCTCCTAACAATAAATCAATCTCACTGCTTTCATAAAACTTCGGATCAGCATAACACAACTTGGGCAGCTCAATCCCTTTTTGGGGCAAAAAGGAGTGCGTTGGGATACTACCAGTTACACGAGGGACAACTAGGGCCTGTATATTTAGAGACACGTTCCGATCGAAAAGAGAAACAATAGTAAAAACTGCCATTTTTGAAGACGTACTTATTATATCTCCGCCTAAACCTGAGACTTCTGCAGAAACTGGATTAGTTGGCAACTTCAATAATTTTTGTATCTTTTCGGAAACAAAACTTTCATCGGAACATGGATCTATCAGGGCACGAACCTTGTAACAGGAACCAAAACTTATAATGTTAACCCAGGCTGTGGCTAACATAACCTTTTTCGCAACCGAGGTATGATGAGATTGAACTACACCAGAAGGGCCGGCAACATTAGTGGACTGTATTTGACTTTGACTGTTTTGACTCTGACTCTGACTCTGCGAACTAGTGCTTGGCTGGCTTTGATTACTATTGTTTATATTTCTTACTATCTCCCTATGTATTAGCGTGTGGTGTTTCTTATTGCATTTAGAACAACCATTAGGACTACTGCAATCCCCATACAAATGCCCCATAGTAAGACAATTAAAACAAAAACGATATCTTTTTAATGTTGAGACACGGTTCTTGTAGTCCATGCTCAAAAATTTATTGCAAACACTAATTTTGTGACACCCTTTACACAATTTACACGAGCTCGAGTCAACTTTTGTGTGATGCGCCTTAAACTGCTTAGATTTGGTAGACATAGAGGAATTATGTGAAGGGCCTGTTTGGGAACCACTGGCAGCTACATTGTTCGCTACTATAATATCAGAAACACTTTCCAGGGCATGAAATCGATCGGTCAAAAAATTATTTAATTCTTCCCATTTGGGAACCTCTGTCTTATTTTTTACCGATTGCTCCCACAAATGTAAAGTATTTTCTGAGAGCCGAGACGAACATTGAAAAACAAAAATTGGGTCCCATGAGGCAATATCTACATTATATAATTTCAGCACCGAAATACAATTATTTATTTCTCTTTGGAGCCTTTTTATTTCTGAAGCCGTTTCCCGTTGACATGGAGCCAAATTAAATAAAGCTTTCAACTGACTATTTATTAAAACGCGCTTATTTTCATATTGGGACTTTAAATTGTTCCACGCTATCTCAAAATTTTCAGCTGTTAGGGCAATATTTCTATTTATATCCCGGGCCTCGCTATCTGTTTTTTGAAATAAATAAAATAATTTTTCTACTGGGCTAAGTCTCGAATTATTTATGTAGATTGCCGTAAACATGTCCCTGAAGGTGGGCCACGAAACGTAATCTCCATGAAAAACGCCAGTATCACAAGGGGGGACAGGTATAGAACACAGGTTGGGAAGCACTGTTTTATTTTTCTGCCTATCTTCTTCTAATACCTGTCTAGCATTGGCCAAAATATTTATACATTTCACATATATTTTTCGCACCTGAGGATACTTTGTCTGGACCGCCACTAATTCTTTCTTTGCCTCAATAGTGTCCGCGGAACACTCATCAAAAATTTTCTTAAATTTTTCCCAACTTTTGTCTAATTCGTTTTTTTCAAAATCAAACGCCTCACTGGTATATGTTGAAAAGTCTTCCTTTTTCAACATAACCTCACTATTTATTATCTCATCTGCTGCCCGAATAAATTTATCAAAAGTAGACATCTTTTTATTTATCTATTTATCAAATGGGCGCACTTTAGAACAACAAAAATAGCGAGATAATCCTTAATAAGACAACAAAATTAATTTTCTTCGAGAAACAAAATAAAAATTTTTTTTGGCGCGCTGGCAACACTTTTCCTTTATTTGCAAAATTGATGTTAACAAAAATCTTTAGGCAAAATACAGAATTGCAAATTGGCGAGTAACGGGTAAACCGGCGAGTAAAAAAAGA
This sequence comes from Pollenia amentaria, assembly GCA_943735925.1. NCBI lineage: Eukaryota > Metazoa > Arthropoda > Insecta > Diptera > Polleniidae > Pollenia > Pollenia amentaria. The sequence goes on from OX031009.1 coordinate 51,401,119, forward strand.
TGGCTGTTAAAACTGTGAGACTTTAATATGGCGCAACTTAACCTCACGTTCACCGAGACACAATATGGCGCGACACAGTATATGCATGCACTTTAAAATTTCACAGTACGTACCTTTTTACTTCAACGGTAGAAGGACCAAATGTATAGCTGGTAGATGGGTTACCTGGTGTGGGCTGGTTCGGTGATGTTGGGGAAGGCACGTTCTCTGTGGACTTAGTGATGACGAGTTGAGGCAGGTCAAGTTGAGGCAACCTGCACACACACACTTACGTTGCTACGTAAAAAAAACCTACCCTGCTCCGGCACGGGTAAAACCACTATCACTTTCCACAAAAAAAAAAAACACACTGGACACTGCTTTAGATTTCTTTATTTTTTCAGTTTTAATTTCAGTCTATTTTCGTTTTATTTATTTAATTATTATATTTTTTTTCTTTTTAAACTATTTCTGCCGGCGTCTGGCTGTTGTAAAGTTTTATACAAGAGTAAAAATAAAGAAAAAGCAAAAAAAACCTTAATCTGACAGGTTCACCACGCTACATGGGAGGTTGCCAGATGCCACCAACCCATGTAGCGGGGTTCACACGGAGCCACATTTTTCAATGTTTCCCATCAATGATGTTCCCACGAGCCAGACGCCAACAGCCATTTTTTCTGTTTAAATTTATTTTTCGGCTAAGTGGTGCCAAGTTTGTTTTGGATTTGAGAATAACATTTGATAACAATTTGATATCAAATTGACAAAACATTGTATGTCAAATGTTTATATTCAAATCATTATCAATTTTCATTCAAATATTAAAATCAAACAATTGAAAAAGGCTTAAAAATTGTGTTTGATGTCAAATGATTAAGTCATTACATATCAAAGGTTTGACTTCGTGTTTGTTGGGATGAGTTTCTAGAACTGGCAGTGGCATGTGCAAATGTTGAGATACTTAGATTTAAAAATATTAACATAAAGTGAGAACAGGGTAACAATTCTTAATTCTGGTCATTTTTTAAAAACGATTTTACAATAATAAAACGTAAGAAGGAAAAAGATTGACTAACAGGGACAAAACGGGTACCTATAGTTTTGTTTTTTGATACTTTTTGTAAAAAAAAATCCAGGTAATATTACGGAAACTTCAAAAGAGGGAATAAATAAAAAAAAATATCATAAAAAATTGATTTGTTTACGAGGTGGTCTCAAAAAACTTAGTGAAGAACAGAATTTTGTATTTGAAACGATTTTCAATATATAAGTACGAGTATGTAATATAATATCAAACTGTAATAGAACAAATAGCGATAAAAGGTGCAAAAAGGGAATTTTTGTTTACCAAATTTAAATATAATTTTAAAAAACGTATAAACCATTCAGGTCGGTTGGAGCAAATATGATCACTTTAGGGGAAACCACTTTTTTTAATGTCTTAATTTACTATCTACAAACATATTTAGGTGTTCTTAGTTTAAAAGTTTTACAAAGTGTTAAAACTAAAGGCTAGATTACACTATTATACTTTGTATTAATACATGTCAAAAACTCAAGTAATATGACAAAGTGTGATAGTGTGAATGCAATGTGTCACAAGTATTACGAAAAAAGTTTGACATCCCATACGACTTAATCGTTTTTTGAAAAATTTCTAAACGCTAATACTTTTCATTGGATCAGGGTTGCATTTTAACAAAAGCATGTTCATGTGTGATAGTGTGACTACAAACTGTAATGTTACATTAGATTTTTTGACAGTCACAACAAAACTCATTAGATTTCCATCTCACAAAGTATTATGGAATACGTATGAAATGTGTGATAGTGTAAACTAGCCTTAAGGAAAATGATTTTATGATTAAACATACATATCGTCGGTCACAGGTTGACAACTCTTAACATGTTTTTTTGTACTTTTCAGGAGACAAAAAAAACGTTATTACTCCGTTAATAAACCGTGTTGGAAGTAAATAAAAAAAAACCAAAATTAGTATATATTTAAGCCTTTATTCATAATAAATATTAATCACTACAAACAAAAAAAAAAAAACATAGTATTGATAAATAATTATACAAAAGTTCAATTTGTTGAACATAGGGCGTCAAAACAAAGGTATTGAAATAATTTCAGATTAAAAAATATTAAAATAAATAATAAATTTCAAAAAATTGTAAAGTGAGTTAAGAGTTGTCAACCTGTGACCGACGATATGAACTTACTTCTATGATAGTTTTACCCCGGACAACGCCGGGTTTTAACAGCTGGAACATTCATACAAATAAGGTTTTTGTGGTGTTATTGATTGTTTAAGATTTCAGTCCCAAGCTCTGAAGAATTATTTTCAACTTGGGACTAAAATCATTATTTTTGTGTTGAGCGCAAACAGACGGTTACTCAAGGACTCGGAATTTATATAAGTATGTTTACAAGAGCAAGTCGACATGTATGTCTCAAAAAATATATAAATATATCTTATATACTTATATAAATACGGGCACAATTTTGTTGTAGTTGATTTTTAAATATCTTATCGTTCACCGATTTTAATGATATATACATACATCGTTTAAAGGGTATTTTTGTGTAGATATGCACAATATACATATTTTTCTAAATTTTTAGAATTAAGGTGTTTAAAAAGTGTTTTAAATTTGTTTGCGAACACACACACATAGAAAACTTCTTTGTGTTTGAAAATAAAATAAAAATTTTCGTTCAGAAATGTATATTTTTTTATTGTTGTTTCAATATAGATCTTGTTTTTTTTTATTTCTAAGAATATGCAATTTAAACTTTATTTTACCTTTAAAGCCTAGTACTCTCTTCCAATTTGTGAAAAATGTTCAGCAACATCTATTATTTCATGCGAAAAATTTGACATGTATCAATGTTACCTATCTCGAGAGTTTGCACAATTTGACGTTTTTAATCTTTCAAAGTATGCGACATTGTTTTGCATATGTAAACAAAACCCACATGTGTTTTACTAAAATGTATTTTTTTAAATAAAAAATTTAGTAAAAATTAAATTAAATATTGATGAAAAACTGTTACAGGTTGTTTTATTTATGTTTTGCAGTTCTCATTTTAATATTTGGTTTTAACTTTTTTCATTTGCTTAAAATTCCACGTGAAATAAGTGCAGCTTATATTATTTCGCAGTTGTAAAAAAATGTTGCCAGAAACATTTCGCAACTTTTTCACAAATTAAACAGAGTACAACTCTATCAAAATTTTTCATAGAAATTCCGCACAAGTTTTTTTCATATGGGTTTTGACAGCATTTCACGTGAAATGTTGAACAGAGTACTAGGCTTTATACTCGAAACTTTATCACATACACATGGTAAAAATAGTAAATAAATGCTTTAATAATAATTAATACAAGTAAGTATGAAAACACATTTTTAGTTTCTTAAATTTAGGTAGCCCTTTTAAACCAGAATTGCATATTCCATACGTGCATAAAAGGATTTATTTTAACTGCAATGTCAAGTGGTCGATCCTAGTATATATAAAAAGCAAAATTTAAAACTCATACCACCATATCCTACTAAGCCCCTAAGTGAAAAACGATGCAACTGATTCAATAGTCTCGGAAAACAGAAAATGTAAACCAATTTATTAAAGGGTACATCAATTTCAAAGATGACGGTCTTAATACTTTTTCCAACAAAAATATGATATACATATAGTGAGTGTCATAATATAATAAAAAAAAACTTAAGAAAAAAATTAATTGTATAAATGTATTTTTTATATTAAATAGGAATTACATTTTATTGGGAGAAAGACAGAGCAATTAATTATAAAAAAAAATTAGAATATCTTAATTATTATACTCTTTATCGGAGATTTTAGAAGTTTATGGTGCATTTCAAGGTCACAAAAGTATTTTGCTTTTTTAATATGTATATCACGTATTTTTAAACGTATAACAATGGATATGTCACAGTTAATACTTTGTGGGATATTCGTTGTTTTTAGAAACTGCAGCTAATCGTCGTGGTATAGATTCAACCAAATTGCGGAACTCTTCTTGAGGTATTTTTCCCATTCTTCTAGCAAAACTTGATTTAACAGAGCAAAGTGGGCTCAGTGACCTGTTTTTGACGCTTGAAATTAAGTGGAATTGAGTATAAGGCTAATTGAAGACCTCAGTAAAAATCTCAAGTCAATTGGGCGATGCCACGCCTACTTCTTCGTGGATAAGTGAATTGTGTGTCTGAGAAAAAATTATGACTTGAAATTTAGTTTAGTTTAATTATAAATTTGACAATAAAGTTTCGGATAAAAATTTAATGTCGATCTTATTACCACACCCAATTTAAAAATCTAAAAGTTGTCGGCCATTTTCAATATAATGCTTGCGACCAGAGCTGTAAAAGTATGATTATTTTTTAAAATAATTTGTACATAAAGTAAGAAAAATTAATTTGTGATATTTTGTATTAATTTATTGAAAATATGGCACATATTTTTACAAATCATTAGTTTAGCCCGGTCCGCTTCGCTGCCCCAAAATATATATTTTTTTCACTATGAAACACTAATATTTATTAAATAAAATGAATTTAAACTAAGAAAAATGATTCATAATACATATAATGTACAAAATTTTTTCTGTGTAGGTATTTAATTTCATTACTTTCTATTAATTCCACAAATGGCAAAAAAAATTATGTAAAGCACAGCAAAATTAAAATTCATCAAAGTCTTCCAATGTTTCACCAACTTCTAATTCCAAATTAATTTCAAATGAGATCTCCTCTCCTGCAGTATCAGAATCATGATCATTTTTGATGGCATTTGATGTAGACACATTCAGGAGTCTCTTGGACCATTAAAAGAGAAATAACTTCTCTTGGAAAAGGCCACTTTTTTTTGATGAGTAACGGTTCTTTAAATAGACACTAGATAAAAACGGGTTAGACGAATCCAAAGCTAAAGACATCAGTTATATTGTGTTCTCTAGAATCCAGCCGTGCGTGTTCAATTCTATCCTTTTTAATGACATTGTTTCTAGCCTCAGAAGTGTTTTCGCCTGCACATCCAAGGGGCATGACTTAAGCTTGTAATATTTCCGAAGAATGTGCCAGAATTTTATGCCAATGTCGGTGACATTGGGCACCATCCGTAATCTTCAAAATATATATCGGCAGTTTTATAGCAAAAATTCTTAAAAATTTCAACATTTATTACAAATTCACAGGATATGGCAATAAGTATTACAGTATTTATCGGTTATAAGCATTCCTGAAAATGCACGATTTTCGGTGCCTATAAGCGGGAAATGCAAATATAAAAACTCGTTTATATGGTGCTTATAAAAACTCAAGAGACTCGAACACACACAGCACAATCGAAATGGAAGACTTACTAGCCAACTTAAAAAAAAATTTAAATCTTTTAATTTTTCTTCAACCAACTGGACAACTTCCAAGTTGCAAAGCTTAGATGATTTTTTAAAAAGCAAAATATTTTTGTGAGTATTAATTAGAGGGTCAAAATAGTTTTAATGTCACTAGAAGACCATGGAATTACAAGTTTTTGTAATTGTATTATCATATTTGCGTTGTAACACGTATAACTTATGTAATTAATGGACAATTTTCGTAAAAATTAAACGAGTTGTACTTCATTTTGAGGAAAGTTTTTAAACTTTATGGAGGAAAAAAATATGCAAAATATTTTTGAAACTCACTGTACATAAAATTTTTATACTTATGTATTTAAATGTATAAATAAGTCTAGCAAACTTATTATGCAGCCTGGCCCCCGATGTCGACCGCTATCGTTCGCTTGCGTTCTCAACGACAAACAGCTGATTTGCGGCCCATTAATAATTTTCAGCACGATGACAATACAAGCGACCGATAACGTAACAGTTTTCATACAAATTTGCGGCCCACTAAGAAATATTATGCGACCACGTATGTCATAATCAGTCACTTGTGTCGTAGTTGTCGACATACATAGGCATTTTGTTAAAATATTTAAAAAAAAATTCTTTACAGACAAACACTAAATATATTTTTTTATTGTTCTATTTTTTTTAAACACCACTTATAAAATTAAATAGTTTTTTAAAAATTTGTTTACAAAATTCTATTGTATATTTTTTGTGTACTGCTTTGTTTGTTTTTGTTTACTCCTTTATTTTCTATTCTGATTTGGTTGTAGCCAGAGTTCTAATTGTTTGGCTTAATTTATATGTCTTTCCGATTTTTAATTCCAAGCTAGCGTTTTATTTATGGAATTGATGATGTGGCAATATTTTAATACATTTTGGGGATTCACAAGGTGTCATAAAGTCATATGTCTCAAAATAATAACATGAAAAAATACGACTGTTGTGAGCAACGCCTCATAATTTAATGTGCTATTAATTACGACAGCACAATAAACATAGCAAGCAACGTTCTATTTATTTAAGTCACTTTTTATTTACAAACCAACAACAATATTTTTAAACCATTGTAAAATGTTAGAACATAATGACAATAAACCATGATAGCACACCTTGTGAATACCCCAATTGTATTCATTCACATTGTATTCGTTGACATATTCCTTTTTTTTTTTTGAAAATTTTATAGATGCTGCAATCAGGGTTGTCAGATATGGTGATTTCTCGACAAACATGGCGATCTTCAAACTTGTTTGGCAACCAATTTTTCGGTTTGGCAACATAGCAACTTATAAAATAGTTGGTTATCTTTGATGAGCCATGAATTTGTTTTGAGATTCGTTAAATTCAATACGAAAAAATAATATTATTTTATTCTAGTATTTTTACGTATGAAATTCCAGGCATTCACATGTATTATCAGTATTTGAAATTATGAAATGTTAAAGTGCTATAAATGAAGCTTTAAATTATATATCTCTCCTTTCCAATGGGTTTACCGAAGACCCCAGATACTATGGGGACTAGGTTGTTCCATATTTATGTCACACATAGTTGCGAAAAGTTGGCTTAAAGTTTTATTAAATTATAAAAATTATAAATTTTTAATTTTTAATTAAATATTCATTAAATAATTTTTATGAAGAAAGCAATTTTACAATATGAAATGTTTATTGTTTATTTAATTATCTTTAGCCTGATTAAAAATTGAATTAAAACCCACAAACATTTCAATAGAATAACCACATTTATAATTATTGTTAAACAGTTAAGGCACAAGCTCTATGTTTACATTTGTCCTTCAAGTTGTGCTGAAAAAGGTCAACGAGAAAAAGAAAGACAAACAAAAAACCATAAAAAAAATTACTTTGGACTTCTAGAAGAATTCTGGACAAAAAGTATGAAAAACAGAAGTAAGGAAGAACATATAAATTAATTAAAATAAATAGTCATTCACAACAAAGCCCGACCCACCGAAAAGGTGAAAATACCATTTGGCTTAAAGATTGATGTTTGACTATTGACTGCCAGCCATCTTCAATGGCGGTGAGTGTTAAACGCCGAAGATTTCTGACGAGATAGTGTGGTTACTATCGAAACATTTCAAATCGATCTGTCGGTGAACTTGGTTTCGATCCCCCAGGTCAGTCAAGAATGGAAATGGTCAACAAATTTTAAATCATTGTAAAATTCCTTTTTTTATAAAAATAATTTTAAAATTAAATATAATGAACTTCAGCCTGATTAAAAAATAAAAGGTTTTATAAAAAAAATTTATGTAAGAATATATAAAATTTTGACAAAATTTTGTATTATTTTTTTATATTTTACTACTTGAATTTTCGACCATTTAACATATGAAATGACAACACTGTGCGCGATATTCATTTTTTATATTGAGCGAAAACTAAAAAGTCATAATACTACTCTCATTCTTTAAAGTCACCGACTGTAACCAACGCAATGTCCGTCTGTGGGTCTATTTTGTATCTACATAGATATTTAAAAATAAATTAATGTACATAAATACGTATTTATGGTGATTAATTTGTCGTTTTAAATATTTTGTTCATATTTTTTTCTCTTCACTTTTGACAAGTCAAATTAATCACAATTTCTTGTTGATATTTTATTTTAAATTATTTTTCAACAACTGTGTTGTAGAAATACAATATATTTAAGCCGATAATTTATGAATTTAATTGTAAATAATTACATCTGCTAGTATAAATTAAAATTGTGTTATTTTTTATTAAGCTGTTCTCTTTGAATACCCTTCACCAAAAGCGGTTCATGACGGTATATTATGTTTGTAATTCCGTGTGAATCTTTTCCATTCTGTTAATACAGCAATGACTCTCATAATGTAGTACAATGATTAATATTGGTATACCAAAAATTTACCGCCCCAGTAAGGTGGGCGCTATATTACAACAACCATGATTTTTTGTATATCTGCAAGAAAATGCCAATAATAAAATAAATATTGGTGGCGGAATGCACTGATTGTAATTAAATTTGACACAAATTTACTTAACCCGAAATTATATTACCACGTTTTATAAAGATGGGGGTACAACTTACCATAGGTTCTATTTAAATCTTTTTAATACGCCTAAATATATAATAATAATATAATGATATTTGGCGTAAGTTAGCTCTACAAGACTATAAATTATTATTCCAAATTTTTTTAGATTTGGCCAATACTTAACATAAGCCACATATAAAGCCGATTTTCAGAAAACACTTTAGTACGCGTAAAACAGTAACGAATAATTTTATTGTGGTAAAATTATAAAATTTAGTTTTATAAAACTAGAAATATCATTATCGAGTATTCACAATTTACTATCGTCTGTTAGAAAGGTTTCTCTTGGGTCATTTTTTATAAGTACTGGTTCATAATTTATCACAGATCTTATATAAATAAAGCCCGCTCCTGAAAAAATATAATTATTGGTGGAGGGTGTTAAATAGTTGACACAACCGAATATAGCATTTTTACTTGTACCACAATAGTGGAGAGGGTATTATGCGGTTGTGCACTAAACAATATTGGTCCTAGTTCCACCTATCGGTTCAGAATTACTTTCTGGGTCGATCTAACCATAGTCATCCGTCCGGCTGACTCGCCGGCTGGTTATCTCCATGCAAACTTGTGCTCAAAGTTTCAAAAAGAATTTTATGAAAATTGATCAACACTTTTCAATTATCATAAGGAAATAGAAAATTATAACAACTGGTCTATTCACATATTCCCCATACAAGCTACTTTTCGGAATATTCTATGTTCCCATTAACTTTCTTGTTATGTAGGTATTAAAATTAAATTTTGATATAGTCTTACAACATTTTTTTAAAATCGGTCCATACTTAACCCAGCTTCCATACCACTCCCGAAAGTTGCTTTAAGTGCCACAACTTCCTTATAAATTTTGGTATTGATATAAAATTTGGTAAAGCCCCTATGACACTTCGTTTTTTATTCATTATATTGATATAGAATTGATAGAAAGATGCAATAAACGTTAGAAAGAGCAAACTATAAAAAATTTAACAAAGTTTTTTAGTTTTTTTTTCGTTTGTTATGGTTTGGCTTATTTTATTAAGTGTTGTAAATTTTTTGTTTATGAGAAACGTAAAAACAAGACAAACAAAAAGCGGAAAGTCGCTGAATTTGCCCATAAATCGATGATTCAGCAATAATTCAAGCTTGAAATGTCAATTTTAAGTTGAACAATTTTAAATTTTTTTTTTTTTTTTTTGACTTATGCCCCTATTATGAGTTACATTCGATAAACGATATTCGCTGGCTACCAAACATCGACTATCGTATGTTAATTTGGTATTATGAGTTGGCAGCACTGTCGAAAATTTCGTTGTGCATCGAATTTTTCAACGAAAACAAATTTGCTTTCGACGGTGTAAATAATTTAAAAAAAAATTGTTTAAAATGTAAGTTTTTGTTAATTTATTAGTTTTGGTGTGCAAATTCCACATTCTTAATTATTTTTGGTCATTTTATGCAAGTCTAAAGTCGACAGTAGTAAGCAACAGTTGGAAAAGCTTGTTTCCCTTATGGAACAAAAGGAAGTTTGGGCTACAGGTACAGCCCAGTGCCATCTTCATCAGATGAATCATCGTACCATAAGTCCGTCGTAGTCATGATTTATATTAGTTTTATTTTTTAATTTTTTAAATTTGTTAACAAAATTTTTTTATTTAAAGTGACAGCTGATAGAAAATGTACTACTGTGAATAAACTAAATCACAACAGTACTTTTTTTTTATCGAATGTGTGCCATAATACCAAATGAAATTTCGTTCGATCAACTAATTCGACTGCTGTCGAAAATCGAATTAAGTTCATAATGGCACCATAACTTAATTTTTTATCGATAACTTTAGTAAAATTTTTGACAGTTTGCTATTTATATTAATACAGCTGAACTCTTTGCATTTGGTTAATTTTTCTTTTACATTATATTTGCACTCTTCACGAAACCTTGAACAATGCATTAAAAATGTAGTGTCAGGGCTTAACGAAAACTTTTTAAATTATCTGGAAAACTCCATCCTCCCTGGAATCATTGAAATACAAAAAATTTCATTTGAATGTATTTATCTAGATAATGATCATCACAATAAACTCTTATATGAGTCTTAAGCTTATATGGATGCTCCGGTAGGCTAGTTGGTAGTGAGCTAGTCTATCAGTGCGGTGGTTGCGGGTTCGATTCCTACCAAAGACTCTGGTCTCCTGGAGACAAGCGTAGCGCTTTACGGAATTAGCGTAAGAAAAATAAATAAATATAGAGTTCTCAAACAGGGTTTCATTATTATGAAAACCGGGTTTTTTAATTTTCCTAGTTTTTAAAATACACGGTTTTTGAATTATTCGATAAACCGGGTTTTTGTCTCGAACTATTCGAGAGAAGCAAATAGTGTTGCTTTAAATAAAAAAAATTATAGTGTGGTTAAATTTTTTTAGAGAAAGGGAGAGAAACCCAAGGCTCAATGCTTAAAATATCCAAAAGTCCTCAACATCGGCTCTTTGGAGTCATCCTAGAAATATACATAAAATAGGTGTTGTAGAGGCACCTTTGACCTCAAAATATAACGCTGCCACTGACTTTAATCCCTTTGTATAATGCTTTGAAAACATTGTGTTGTGTTTAATAAATGCTATTCCAAAATTTAAGATGGCACGGGCGTTACTCAAATCAATGAATCTAAAAATGCCATCAATTGTAAATTTATGATTTTTATGAAGAAAAGAAAAATTAATATGTATTGAATATTAAAATACATATCGCAATTGTTCCTCTAAACAGCGTCAACTCAAAATTTTTATATTTTCCCTTTTTGCAAGAAAACGATAAACAGTGGCCATATCTACCCACTGTAAAAATCTTAGATCTATTTCTCTAGTATTTTGCCTAAAAAAAATGCAGTTTTATCCTCATTTGTAATATAAGAATACATATACAAAAACGTTTTTTGTCTCTACTGAAAATTTATAAATTTTGAGTTGACTCTGTTTCGAGGAACAAGTGCGATCTGTATTTAAAAATGAAAGAATAGCGATAAACAATAATTAAAATAATTTTAATATTAAGTACCTAAATTCAAAACATTATATAAACAAAAAAACTCTGTGTATCAAAACTGGCTTTCTGCATTAAAATAAAAAACGCATCAACGTACACTGATAGAAAAGACGATGTATATTGACATCAGTACTATGACAAGTGTCGTCGTTTTTGACCCCATGACTCTTTGCATCACTGTGATGTCAGCCTTAACATCACTTGGCCAAATTGTTATCAGGATTAAAAATTTAAATTATGTCATCAATGGGATGACACATTGGCATCACAGAAATGAGGAATCGGAGTCGGTTTTGTAAAGAAGAACTCTCAATTAAAAGACACCAGAAGCATTCCCGATATGGTTTTCGTAATAATTATACTTTCAAAATTTAATGTATTTTAATAAATAATTAAAAAATAGAATATGGGAATTTTCGCTTCTAATTTTACTCTTTAAACATGAAAATAATGTTAATAATAATTATGACATGATATATTATGTCATCGCACTGATGACAGTTTGTCATCGCACTGATGACATTATGTATTATGTTATCGCACTGGTGACAGTTGGCCATCGCACTGATGACAGTTAGTCTGTACTGATGTATAAATAAATCTGCGTTATGACTCCTTTTCTATCAGAGTACACAAAATGTGGCATCGAATTGATGTCACTATAGTTATAGCATAGATGACGAATAAAATATGACACAATTTTAGAATGACGTTCGTCATTGGACTGATGTCACTTTTTGCTTCATTGATGCCATTTGTAATAACATTGATGTCACAAGTCTGCTGTTAGAGCATCATCAATAAAAAGATGAATTTTTCTGGGAGTGTAGGAATGTCATATTGAAAACACTAATTCTATACTTATGCTATGTTCATACGATGATATGAACCACTTGTTTCCCTCTCTGAAACTAGATTGCCAAACATGCCGTTCACACGATTCATTCTGGTTATATTTTCCCATTTTTTTGTACACACCTTTATTTAGTTTCTGTGTGTTGTTGTTAGTGTGGTTTTCTTTAAAATAGATATAGAAAAAGTAAGTAAAAATTAAAAATTAATTTTTTAATACATTTATTAATATTATTTTTGTTAAATTATTACTATAATTTAAATAACATGAATTTTTATTTGGTTTTTTCTTTATTGTGGATTTCTTTTGAGATCTAAAAATTGGAGATGATAGTCTATTTTCCTGTTTCGCAGCATGTTTCAAAATAAACCACAAATTTTGTATGAAGAAACATGTTGTTTCCATCAGGATTGGGGGCCCGAAACATGAATGGAAGAGCGAAACACGAATATTGATGTCCGTGTAAACAAAGTACGGCATGCAGGTTCATTCTGAACTAATTGAAAGTTCAGCAAGTACTTATTTTGAATGTAATTCGCAACTTTAGATACACAGCTTAAATAGAGTGAAATATGTTAATTAAAGTTATTTAATGACCCAAATCAATTTTTAAAATACTGAAAATACTCTTTGTATTCGTTTTAATCAAACGTAATAATTTAAACTCATTTTATACCCCATTTCTTAAATTAATGATTAAAAGTCCTAAGCCCGGTTATTCCAACCGGATTTGAATAGAAAATCCTGAAAACCAAGTTTTAAAAACTACACCTTTGCGAATTATTCGAAAATGGTTTTGAAAGGTGATTGTCTATGGTTCCCAAATTAGGTTCACTCTTAAAAATATGTTTCAAATTACTGTGGTGTAGGGCATCATATGGTTGGGCTTGACCTACTATACTTCTTAATTGTTTTTTTGTTAGTTTTGAACAAATGATCTCTGTTGATTTGATAAATATCGTATATTATACAACAGCATTTATTAATTTTTTTTAACATTACATAATTAAACTTGTATTAAAAGTGTTAACAGAAAATGTTCAGTATAATTAAGTTTTTTTCACTAGTCATACTTGTGCTATTAATTAATACTTAAATATATAATTATAAGAATATGTGTTAAATATTATCATTATTTTGGTCATCCATTAATGTCAGTAATTAAAAAAAAAAACCATTAAGTGTGTTTCAATTAGAGAAATAAATATTTTTCAAACAAAAACAAATTAGTTTACATAATGCTTTTATCATTTCTGTTCCTTTATCATTAATGTACATATTTAATTGGCAATATTTAAAGCTATTTGAGCGGTTTTTCACACTATATGTATGTAATGGTTTGGAAACAAACAATGGCACCACTAATTACCTGCAAAAAATTAAAACGATAATAAGACAAATAATAATAAATAGATATTGGGAATTATTTCTTTTTTATAAGCAACTTTATTATATTCAACATTTTTTATTTTCGAATTTATTCTATGAGGTAAATTTCAGTTATGTATTTTATAAAGCTTTTTGGAATAGTTCCATTCCTTAAATTAAAAAAAAAAAAAAAAAAAAAAAAAATACATAACTGAAATTTAACTCATAGAGTGAATACAAATAAAAATATTTTCATGTTTTTTTTATTTTAATATGTAAAAATTTTTATATTTTGTTTTAAAGCAATATTTTCTCGAAAATGTAAGCGATATGTATTAAGACAAAGAAAATAAAAGTTTGGTTGTTAAAACAAAGAAGTACTAGAAAGGCAAGTTTGAACGCTTTAAATAAAAGTGAGGGTAAAATATGCAACATATTTACATGCTTTTCATGCAACATATTCACAAAAGAAATTAAAACTTCTTTCTATCTGTTGTATTTTTTGTACAAGCGAATACGCAAAAACAAAAAATGTAAAACATGTAACATATTTGCAACATATTTCTCAAAAAAGAAATCGCCAATAGTTTTATTTGTAAAGAATTTACGTAAATTAAACGCTAATAAAACCATTAAAAAAAGATCAATTTTAAGTAAATATGTTTTAAGAGCTCGAATAAAATTTAAAAAAGAAGAACTTTCTTTGATAGATTCGGATCAGAATTTTTATGAAATCAAAGAATCGAAAAAAGTCTTTAATATAAACAATATTTGTTAAATTTTATTATCAAAGTTGTTTTTGGGAATACAAATATTTATTAAAAGATTTTGTTTGTTGTGCTTAATTCGCTTTTTTTAATAACGTTCTCCTAAATAATTTTAGAAAAGCCAAAGCTATCAGCAAACAAGACTACAGAGGGAATGAGAATTACCTAAATTTTCTCAAAAAGTCGTTTTTGCAACGATATCACAGCTTAAACAAAGTACCAACAATAAAACAGTGAGTTTATCTTTTCTTACATTCCCCACTACAATTATTTGGAAATTTCCCAACATAAATTGTAGTTGTAAGTTTTTTAAATTGTTGTAGTCTATAAGTTGTAATTATACAGTAGAGCTCCAGGCTTGTATTTATTTTTAAAAAATCATTTTTTATTACCAATATTTCGCTACAAAACATCGAGTAGCATCATCAGCTTTAAAAATATAATTGATATATTTAGAAATATTTGACCCTGTGCGTTTCGTTTGCGTTAACACTATTTTCTAAAAAATGTTTTAACTTTTATCAAAAATTATACTTTTTTAACATTACCTTAAATTCATTTCAAATTTGTTCATTCATTACAAACCAATTGGAATAAAATTTTTATATACATTATCTCGTTCGCGATTTAGAAAAAATTTCTACTCGCTTTTGCACTGCGCAGCCTATATCGACATTCTATCGAATGCGAAATCAAAAAAAAAATTATTTTCCGAAAACCAATAAAAAGTTGAAACTTGGGATACAAAATGTTTTATATATTAAATATGAACATACCTAAAATGAAAAAAGCGTAACAACACTCTTTATTTTTTATAGGAGAAGCAAAAAACTTGAAAAAATCAAGCACACCAAGGTGTACTTGGCGTTTGAATTTCCATTTTTGATCGCCGGCATCTAAAATTTTTTGTGAACATGTATTTTAATAGAAAAAACAAAAATCAAGCAACAATTCCATTTCGAATTTTTTTGGTGTTAAACCCTTTTGCATTTTAGGTCACGATATATATGAATTTAGGTTTTTTTTTTAAATCTCAAACTTTGTTCAATATTTATTTATTTTTAACAAATAGAATCTCGGAATTTTAGTTCTCATGTTGAGTTTTCATTTTTATTATAAATTTTTATATTAATTCGAATGTTTTTTTTTTTTTTTTTTTTTTTTTTTTTAAATCTGGACTTTCCGGGATCCCAGCATTTTTAAATTTACGGAAAGTAAAAAATTCCGGGGGAAAATTTTACAGTCGCAATTAAAACTTTTAAAGACATTTTATTATGACTTTATAATAAAAAAACAGGCTTAAACCATATGTGACATTATCAACGACATCGCTACATTTGCTTTAAAAATATTAACAATTGACCGTGGAACCCACGTAGGCCCCATTTCCAAAAATCTCTATTATGTGCTTAAGTCTTTTGAAATGTTAAATTCAAATCTTAGTATTACACTAGTATCTCCCATTTAAACGTATAACATTTCGTTAGGGTAGGACCATAAATAACCATAGTCCCATATACGTAATTTTTTTCAAATTTTAAAGATAAGCCCCTGTTTAATAACTTCGAACGTAAACGTAAAAAACTGTGCTCTTCATTTTTATTGACTACCTTAAATTTATTTGCAAGAAGATAATTGTATAATTCAATTTAGAAACTGTTAAATGAGCTTTGATCAAGCAAACAACTTTTAAATAAAACTAGTGGTTACGTGTAGGACGTCAAATATTTAAAAGGTGTGAACGTAGCTTAAGTCTTTCTATTATGTATTTAAGCACTTTTTATACCCTCCACCACCACTGTGGTGAATGAGGGTATACTAAGTTTGTCATTCCGTGTAAAACTGTTTTATTATACATCTAAGACCCCATAAAGTATATATAGATTCTGACTCCTTGAGTAATTCTAAGTCGATCTAGCTATGTCCGCCTGTCTGACCGTCTGTCCGTCTGTTGAAAACACGCTCACTTTCGAAAAACGCAAAAGGAAAGAACAAACTTGGTCTCAAATTGCTTTTAAATATCCTAAGCAGTTTGGGATTGAAATCCAGCAACATCGGTTCAGTAGGATCAGAACTATGAATCAAAATATGGAACCACCACCCTAAAAAAATTGAAAATTTTTATACAAAAACAAACATAAAAGGTGGAATAATGCACGGGATGATATAAAATTTTGCATGAATTTGCTTTATATACTGCAACTCATACTGGTTAATTTCGTGAAGATCGGTCTATAATTGACCATAGGCCCTATATAAACCCTACTCCCGGAAAACAGTTAGTACTCCTAAAATCGAATTAATAATGCTATCATAATAAAATTTGGTATATCAGAGTTGTGGAAGACTGTCAAATTTCGTGAAGTTCGGTCCATATTTGGCCCATTTAAACCCTACGCTCGGAAAACAGTTTATTGCGCCTGAAACCAAATAAAGCCCACTTTGGGAAAATAATTAAATTCGCCTTAAACCATAACAGATATAGTTATGGCGGTAAAATTTCTTTCAATTTTGTGAAATTCACTGTTAACGTTAAAACCAATTGCACTAGTGCATTGAAATTTATTCAAATTTTTTTTTTTTTTTGTAATACCATAATATACCATAGGTCCAATACAAATTACCCTCTTAAAAATCATTTTAGTTCGGCTAAAACGGTTACGAATCATGATATTTTACTCAAGCCAGTTCTAAGTTCTAACAAGAAACGAATAAAACTTTCTTATTGTCGGTCAATAAAATTATTCAGGTCTAAACCGCAACTAATTTTAATGCTGACGTTTGGTTTTGTGAAGTTTTTAGAAGTATTTATCATAAAGAGCCCACTTCTGTCGGTGGAGGGTATCAAAGATTCGGCATAGCCGAATATAGCACTCTAACTTGTTTTAATTAAAATTATAAATATCATTTATTGAAAAAAATATTCATAATATTATAATTTTTAGTAATCAATGTAATCATTTTGGTAAAAGGTGCAAAATCAACAAATTGTTTGCTTGATATTATGAATTTGATATAAATTTGGTGATTAGAGACAATATTTGATTTTTTTTCTCTGTAGGCAACCGCGTATGTGTTGAAATCAAATTTTTCAGGAGAGCCAAAAACAATTCTTGATTAAACTATGGGATAGGTATCGAACTCTTTGTACTTAGTTATTACGTTAAAAAATCGGAATTGCTCCATCTTTTTCAGAAATCTTTAGAACAATGTAAAGATAGTTTAAAATTAAGAAAAATGGCATTAACATCTTAAAATCGAAAAATAGACATACCCGATTACCAATGAAAGCCACAGATCGTTCATGTTGTTTTGCGTTTTGGTACATTTTTCAAAATTTCGATATAAAATACAGCTGGAATATGTAAAAAAGTAGTTTTTAAAATGTTCTAAAAAATTATGAATTATAAGATATATTTTTCTAAAGATTAATTTTCGGAATTTCCCACAGTTTGGCAGCTATTTTTCGACATATTAACAATTTTAAGGCACAAGATGCAGTTTTTTCGGGTTAGTTTGTTAAAGACTTTTTTCTCTAGCCTATAGCTACAGGAAAACAGAGTTTCAAAGACCGAAAAACAGAGTTTCAATTGGCTTCCGAGATAAAGCCATGAGAATAAGTTCAAGTTTCATCCCAAATTTACATGGTCATATAATCCGAACACTGGCAAATCCCATATGGCATTTCGTATGTTTCGATAAATATTTCGAGAAATTCCATATGAGAAGTAGTTTGCATTTTATGTGCTGCTCTGTTTAATTTATTAGTTCGCACCCACGAAATATTTGTACAATATTTTTGTACGGGTGTATTGTAAACAAGTAAGAGTGCTCTAATCGGTTATGCCGAATCTTGTATACCCTTCACCATGGAGCGATAAGAACAGAAAGTTATGTAAATACCGTTCTTTAGATAAAAATAAGCCTATTTTTTGCCACGCCCACCTCTCCGATCCCGCCCACATTGCATCGGCTGCTGTGTATTAATAACCAACTTGCTTATAAATTGTTGCCGTTTTTTAGCCCATTTTAAGAGTATTTTCGTCATAACTCGGCAGATTTGTACATCGACGCAGTTGAGTAATGAAATTTGGGTTCAGGAAGATCAGTGTTCCCGAAAATGAGTATTTAAAAAAAAATTATATATTCCGATCTTTTGATGTATCGCACTTGTTCAACTTTTCAGTAGAAGCAGAACAATTTTTAATTTTACATTAAAGGCGCAGGAAAAAGGATCTTAAACCCACCGGCTCATTACCAAAAAGTGGACAAATAAGCACGATATTTTTACAGCGGGAAGATATAAAAAAAAAATTTAATATTGTTGAGTAAGTGCGATATATGGGTCCTACTGGTGTCCTAAAATGTTGGTGTTTTTTAGCTAAATTTTTGATATTTTGACTTGATTCATTTGACTCGATTCTTAGCCATTTATAAGCTGTAATTTACTTGCGCCACGCCCACTTCTCCACATCTTCCAACAATTTGTCGGATGCTTTGTATTGATGGCCAAGGTGCTTGCACCTTATTTGGAAACCTTGGCTCTTACCCTTCTGCAGGATACATATGGGCATTTCCTCCAGGATGGAAAAATAAAATGTTGATAATCATCGTGTTTTATTGTTTATAATTATAAAAAAGTCTTCGTTTTTATAAAAGAATGGTATATATGATATGCTATGATATCGCAGCTGTTTTACTTGAGGAAATTGGGCTGGAAACTGGAATATTTAATATTTTCTTTCTAAGTTACTTCTAAAGGTATTTTTATATTTAATTATTTAATAAAAAACTTTCTTTAAAATCTCTCTATTACAATCAATTAAGAAGAGAAAAGTGTAAGGAGAACAAAAAAAGTTCGATTAACCGTTAATTAACGGTTAGAACATATGGAAAAAGCGTACGTTCGCGACCGATACTTAAGCCAATTAAACAAAAATCAATATATGTAGATATTTTATTGTGTAAATACTGGATAGAGACCTTTATTTAAATTAAATTAATCACGTTTGAATATTCCGTTCCTTTTCGCAGATCTTTACATTTCATTACTGTCAGCCAAAGTTGACTTCTATTTTGCGTACGTACGTGACCACATGTTTATTACTATCATTATGAAAACTTAAACTCGATGAAATCTAGCTTTTGCACCAAAATGCTATCGAATCGCCAAAAAAAAGCTAGGAAAAGTTTTGTTTTCGATATTATTTGTACATTAAAAGGGTACGAACGTACGTTCGTGACCCTTGGAAATGCCCATATATCAGTTATTTGTAGCCCGATCTAGCTGAATTCAATAGCATGCAATTTTGGACTATATGCGAAATTAATGTATAACTATCTAGTCCCCATATGGGACTGGGATATTCGGAAAACTCTTTTCAACAGACACACTGACAAACGGACCGACAGATAGACTTCACTAGCAAAAACTTGCAACGAGAGAGTAGATTTAAAACTTCCAAATTTTTTCCCGAATTAATCAAAACCAGAAAAATGTAATTGAACGCTTTACCAGCAAAAACTAGTAAGTTAGGCATATCGACACTATGCAGCTGTAAAATTCGATATTATTTCCTAATAAATTCAATTAGTTTACACTATTTGCGCAAGAATATTGCTCGTAAATCTTTGGAAAATATATATTTTACGTTATAAAAAAACCTAATTATTTTCAACATTTTTTATTTTTCAAATTTATTCTATGAGCTAAATATCGGTTTTTTTTATAAAGCTTTTTGTAATAGTTCTATTCCTTAAATTTTTTTAATAAATTCGAAAAATAAAAAATGTTGAATATAATAAAGATTCTATTTGATATAAAAAAAAAACTTTTAATATAAAAATTATCGAAACTATTTTTGTTTCGTAAACAAAAACATGAAGCAGGTGGTTGAATAATTCTTGCTAGGAAAAATTTTACTATCAGAAACAGGGGTTTCTGATAGTATATTTGCAGAAAAAAAAATGCCTTTATCGGCACTTCAATTAAAAAAAATCGGGAAATTAATTTTCAGAAACAAAACTGGGGAACTCTTTCAGAATTTCCATAAAAAAATTTTTGTCCTTTTTCATAATTTTGTTAGGATTATCATTTTTAAAGATTTATAAGACATTTGTGCAAAATCAAAACGTTTTAATATTTGATTTGCAAGTTCTATATAAAAATGAATACAGTTTAACAATTTTGTTAATTTCGCTTTTGTTCAGTTTTGATAGTAACTCATTAGCCAATAAGCCCAAATACTAATCACAACTGTTAAAAAATTCTTTGTGTTCATAAATTCCGTTAAGTAAATTTAATTTTTAATCGTTTTTTTGTAAAATTAGTTACTTCAGTTTAAAAAACAATTTCCATTTGGTTGCATAGGTTATAACAAGTGCTCCAAAGTTGCCCACAATTATTCAGCCATTTCACAGAGTCCAATTCCGTTCGGAACCGAAGAAAACATATTTGTTTATTGATAGAAAGTATATTTTGATAGTTTTTTGGCCTTTAAGATAAAGAAAACTCCCATTTCGTTCATGAAAACAAAAATTGTTTCATTCCGCAAAGTTTTTTCGTCATTTTCTGAAGCATCAAAATACGGAATGAATTCCGTTTCCGAACGAAATTGTACTCTGTGACATGGCTGAATAAATTACACTTTACCAAGCAAAGTTACCGTGGCGTTTATCAAAAAATCGGCATTTTTAGAGCAAAAATCGGCAAATCGGCACTTTGCTAATTTTAAGGCCAAACATTGGCAAAATGCCGATAAATCGGCAAATAGGGCAGGCCTAATCAGAAATTGTCAATAAATTTCATGGTACAAGTACACAAGGTAAACTCGTTGCTACAACAAGTACAATAAGACAAAAACAACAGGCCAAATTGTTTTTGTATTTTGAACCGAGACGTCAAAAAAAGCAACACTGTGACTTCAAAATAAAAACACAAATTAAAACAAGCAAAACACATGAAGAAAAAAATAGCGCGCACTAACTATATGTTAACAAACATGAAAAAATGTAAAAGAACATGAAAATTTTTTGACGTTTGGGTTCTAACTGGGGTAAACAGCTGACAAACATATGGGCCAACGAGTCTACCTTGTGTAGTTGTACCATGATAAATTTCTTGTCCCTCAAATGTTTATGCTCTTGTTCACTCTCTCGTTGCAAGTTTTTCGAGTACGTGAACACTTACTAGCAGTGTGACCAGATCTAAAAAATTTTTACAGTTAATCTGGCATCAGACACGGCCAAAAAATGATAAAAATGATTTTTAAAAATGCTAAAAATAATGCTAAGATTTTTGCTGAAATTGATTACCAGTATGAAATTTTCTTCTAAGCAAAATACATTTAAGTGACTTATTTTTAACGGAATTTTAATAAATGGTTATATTTAAACAAGTCGATAGATTTTGGTAAAGCATCTGATACACATAAATATGAAGCACATGTAGTTGAGATTAAACCCCTGATACATGCTAAATTATAGCGATTGATTTCAATGATATACAAATTTTTTAGAATATTTTATTTTTTGTAGTTAAAGAAGAATTAAATTTTCTCAGAATTATTATTTTGTCAGCATTAAATTTTTATCTTAATATAAAGTGAAAGATCCGTGTACTTTTAAATCATAATATCAAAGGGCAAATAATATTTACAAACAACATAATAAGAGCATTTCTAATATTCCCTGAGTATTCTATTTTAACAAGACAGGTAAGATATTTCTTAACAAAAGAATTATCCCTTTTATATGAAATTATTTTAGGTACAACTAGTTTAAGTAAAAATTTATTATAATTAATTAGTATTGTGGTTATTATATTATATAACTGTTAATGGTTTTTAATCCACATTTTGATATTTTAATCAGGCTTAAGTTCATTGAATTTAATTTTCATTATATTATTTTTGGATTTCAAGAAGAATTCTCGACAAATAGTACGAAAAAACAAGAAGTATGGAAGGACATGTAAATCATGTAAAATAAAATAGGTAACCATTCATTCAAAGCAAATTTCGATCTGCCAAGGTAAAATACCATTTGGTTTAAAGATTGATGTTTGACTAATGACGTCAGCCGTCGCACAGTGGCGCCATTTGAGTTTTTTCGTTGCAAAAATCATATCTTTTGAACCGAATAAGATAATTGAACAGTTTAAACAGCATATGATAGATAACTGTTCAGCCTATGAAATGAGCGTTTGGAAAGGGTGCTACGCTTTGTTGGGGCCTACTTATGGGTTATCAAAGTTAAAATTAGTAGAAAAATCAATTTTATGGTAACTAAAAAAAATTATTTTTACATTTTTAGATTGTTTTTATTTTTTTTCTTAAAGGTTTTATGTTTTAAATTATTACCCAATAAATTAAAAAAAAATTATTTTTTTTTTAAATTTATTTTTTCAATTTTCTGTAAAATATTCATCACAATTCGTAAGAGAAGGTATATCTAAAAGACTAACCATTTCTAAACTATAATTATTTTGTAACTCTATTCGTGACTTCACATGCCGCAGGGAAGAAATAAGTGGATCGGAAGATGCTGCCAACATGTTGAAGAGGTCCTTATTTTGCCTTACCCTTGATGCTTTGAATGTGTTCTGCAATCTATATTTTTTATAAAATTTGTTAAGAGACTCCTGTGCTTCTTCAGAAAGCTCTTCAATTGGCAAAGACTGGTACTCAATTATATCTTTGCCATGCGCCAATATTTTATGGACGGTCGGGGTCAACTTCTTCTGTGGATACATTTCTGCTAAAAGAGATGCAGTTTTCGACGCATATTCTCCATATTTTGTAGAATTGACATTTTCTTTGCAGTTTAAAACACCCAAGATCGTTCCCAATCTTTTCACGATTTGATTGCCAATTCCAATGATTCTAGTTATTGCCTCATCATTTTCAAAAAATCTCCTAGAAGTGTTTCCATCGTTTGAGTTACCGTATCCGTGCTTGGGACAGTCTACTTTTAATCCAACTTGTTTAAAAAAAGCATCCTGTATTTGCTTCTTTCTGATCTTTTCCTTATCCTTTATTGATGTATTTTCATCGAAGTTTTCCTCCTCTTGTGGTAGGGTATATGCCAGTTTTAGCAAGAATTCCATAAACCTTATCCTTGCGTGGAATGGTGACATTCCATATTCGTAATTCTCCTCATTTGTAGAATCGTTTAAATTACCAAAGTTCTTCTGACAAATAATAATAAAAAATCGATAAAAAATATATAAAAATGAAACGAAAAAAGGGGTTTAAATAGGGTTTTGCTAAATTTTTACCTCCAATATAATTCTGTCTATATATATGTATATGATAACTAATTGAAATATGTTATAATTAAGCAGAAAATGATACTAATCTTAAACTCTTTACAACTAATTATATAAAATTGAGATGTAACATATTATATATGAAATAAATTGAATTTAATTGAAAAAAGTTCTTCTGACTCTTTTTGCAAATCGGGCATGACATTGTTGAGGTTGTTCCTGTCAGTTCGTTTACGACTTTTCCGTCAACCATGGTCAGGTGGAACTCGTAATTGGCATTCAATATATTTTCCTTCTCCAATTTGCAGCTTTGTAGGCTTAATCTTGCTTATTTGTTCTTCAATGTCCTTCACCGTAGTCGTTATGAGTTCTGCCGATTCCCTTGCAAACTGAAACATTATTGGTCGGCAATAATGCACTGATGACGGACGTGGATTTTTCCAGTGTAGGGAATCATCCGATTTTAGACGTAAAGGAACAACAGATGCCATAACCATATTTCCGTCCGATATTGTAGCGTCATCGGAAGATATGCTTTGCTTATAAACGCTTTGTCCGGATGATCCATCGCAGCCCCATTTGCTGATCAATGTCAACTTCTCAGGAAGAATTTTCACTTCCGTGAAAAACTTTGGTGTGGTTGACTTTCTAAGCAGTTCAAATAATTTTAAATTGTTCAACGCCATGTTTTCAGTACTTAAATTGTTTAATGTTTTCAGTAATTGTTGCGCCAACTTTCAGGCGTAGACTAATCCAGGCATTATGCTTATTTTGCAATATATAGGCTTTTGCTACCATGCCTAAAAATTTACCTCTTCCCTGCATACATATGGATTGAGGCTGAATAATGCAATTTTGATATTATGCACGTGTCCAAATAAGATTTGTGCCTACCTGTAGGGACCATAAGTCAATATTGTTCCTGACCATTTGTACGCCAAAGTATTGTTTATGTGAGGTACGTACCTGCTAATTTCAATGAGTAGTTTTTTTCAAACTATTAGATCAAACTACTGTCAGTCAAAACATATAAGGGATGGACGCCATACAATTTCTGCAACCATGTCTTTTTAAACCTTTTTACCTCTAGAAGCCAAACGGGCACGTACGGGCAGATAAAACCTTTTGCATTATGTAAAGAAATAATCAAAGAACAGGTTTTGCAAATATGGCAAATATAGAAAAATATAGTTTTTTTTTATTTTCCGTCAAAGTTGAAAAATAGTGAAAAAACGGATAGTTTTTAAATAGTGATTTACCAGGAGAAACACAAAGCAAACAGTTAATTTTTTTTTTATCATTATACATTTAATAAATACATCAATCAATACAAACAAAAAATAAGGCGATTCGTTACCTATATTTCGTGATATTACACCTGAAATCGCAACAAATTGACTAAAAATTGTGTGTTTTTTTGAAAACCGAAAGTCGGTCAACTTTGAACGGTTATATCTTCTAAACTAAAAATGTGATATTATTAAGAGTGGCATATTTGAAATCGTTGAAAAGTTTCCTATAACATGGGTTTATTCAAAACTTCGTCGGCACTCATGAAAATTTTGATTTTTGCAACCTCGCTTGCACTACGGGCGCCACTGTGCGTCGTCAATGCCAGTGAGAGCTAAACGACCAACCCCTCTGAAGAGATTGTGTGGTTACAATCGAAACTAGTCAGGGCAACCCGTTCGTGAAAACCTGGGTTCAATTCCCAGCTCAGTCAAGAATGAAAAATTATCAATAAATTTTAATTCATTTCATGTTGTAAAATTCCTTTCTCCATAGAAATAATTTAATGAAAATTAAATTTAATGAACTTAAGCCTGATTAAAATATCAACATTTATTATAATTTATAAAAAAAATTAAGTAAAACCAATAGAACTATTCGTCCAAATAATGCTAATAACAGCTAAAAACATTTTCTAAAAATGCTCAATAAAATGCCAAGTGCTTTATGAAACATTTGCCGCTAAATAAAAATTTTTAATGCTAAATTTGGCAGCAAAAATGTCAAAATGTCCACACTGCTTACTAGTAACAATTATTTTAAATAAGCGATAATTTTCAGTAAATGAACACATCGAAAACAAAAACAAATTTGAGTTTTTTTTATTGTTGTGTTAAGCCAAGTACCTACTCTGTTTCAATTTGTGAAAAATCTTCAGCAACATCTATTATTCCATGCGAAAAATTTGACGTGTATCAATGTTACCTATCTCGCGAGTTTGAACAATTTGACGTTTGTAAAATTCCAAAGTATGCGACATTGTTCTGCATACATATCAAACTCAAAATTTGGCATTTTCGAGTTAGTAATGCAGAAATGTTCTTCTCTTAAATCTCTACAAATTGATCTAAGAACGGAGAGAATTATCGAAAAAATAACGGTAATACAGATGCTTGTGACGCTATGACCTCTCGTAACAAACTCGAGCAATTAACATCAACAAGGTCACATTTCAGTTTGTGTTTGGCATTCCTCTTGTACATGTGGTTTTCTTTGTAGCAAAAAATAAACATTTGATTTTATAACTGTATTTTAGTGAAAGAGAAGGTGAGAAAAAATAGGTTGGAATCTTAAAAAGGCTCTCCTGTAAAGTTTCAAATTTTGAGTTGTGACGGTCTTGCACGAAATGAGCGATATGTAAACCATGGTGGAATAAGAAGGTGGCAGCGCTACGGCAACAAATACAACATTACAACAAAAATGAAAAATAAGTCTCCGTATACGTCAAAAATTATATTAAACTAAAATCAAATTTTGCCGCCGAACGCAATGAAGTAATTACATTTTTAGCCAATTTTTATTTCACTATGGTTACTATCTTATTTAATTTTAATTTAAATAATGAAAAACTTTAATACAATACAATAATCACAGCACAAAACGTGGACTTTTTGTAAACATAAACAAAACTTTGACATAAGACTGGACAAACAATACCAGAGCAAAAAATAGTCATCTGGCGTAGTAATGCCACCTGTTTATTTCACCATGATGTAAACAATAAAAACATGTACTTTACTAAAAAGTGTTTTTTTTTTTTAATAAAAAATGAAGTAAAACTTAAAGTAAATATGGCTGAAAAACTGCTACCGGTTGTGTTATTTATGTTTTTCCGTTCCCATTTTAATATAATGTTTAAACTTTTTTTCATTGGCTTAAAGCTCCACGTGAAATTAGTGCAGCTTTTATTATTTCGCAGTTGTAAAAAATCTTTTTCATAAATTGAACAGAGTACAACTATCAACATAATTTCATAGAAATTCCACACAAGTTTTTTCATACGAGATTTGACAGCATTTCACGTGAAATGTTGAACAGAGTACCAGGCTTTACTGTTAATTCCCAAACGAAAATTTATATTTTTATATGGAAAACAGGCAATTAATTAATGAAAACTTTTAAGTCTTTTCAATTTAACAAAGTTTAGTTTTGATAATATTAATTATTTCGATTTATCTCATTTAGTTTTAAGTTTGTTAACATATGCCCATCAATGCACCTGGGCTTCAGCTTAAATATTTCATTTAAACTTGCTAAATATACCACCGGATAGAATTTTGCTGAACAAAATCGACTAATCCATTTTTATGCGTTTCAATTCATTTCATTCGATTATGTTCACATGTGTTTTTTGATAGAAATATGTACATTGAAGTACATAATGGAAAAAAGTTTTCAACTTTTTGATAGAGGTTTTTCTCTTTTTGTGAAAATTGTGGTATTTTAGCCTGTCCATATGAGTGTGTGTGTATCATGTAGTCATTATCAATTCATTTGTAAGCACAAATACAAATTTCATGATGCGTCGCAATTAAGGATGAAAACTATTGGGGGAAAAAATATTGAAGTACTTTAATACACATTTGTGGAATGACTCATTTTAAATTACGGCGACCCTCTTAACAGCAGAGTGTACGTTCTTAAGCGAGATGAACAGGGCGAAACATTTTAAATTTGGTTTTTTGCTTGTCTTATGAATCTATTGTTTGACCTTCTGAAAAGCATAGCGAATTTTTATATTTTGTTGTATTTTTTGTCTGTAGATTAGAGTAAAACGTTTTATGTTTCAACATAATTAACAGCAGCAGCAAATTTTAAATGCCTACAACAACTCATAACATGCAACGGCTGTTAGTTTTATAGTAATTAAAGATGAGAAATACTTAACAAAAGAAATTTAATATAAACAATTGGCCAGTGGAGTAGATACTTTAATGACGACCAGTCTTATTTTTTGGTTACAGGCAGCGTAATATTTTTGAAATCGACTATAATGAGTTTTTAAGACATATGTTAGTTTTTGAACAATTTAAAAGACTTTTATTACTATTTGTTTTTGTATAATTTATCAAACAACTGCCATAAATTTAAGCACAAACTAAAAACTAACGAAATATTTATAGATTATTATGGCAGAGATGATTTAATAGATACAAATAAATTTTAATTGATTCATCTTGTAATTTAATTAGTGTAACATGTTAACTCATAAAACTAAACCATTTTTAATTCAATTAAAACCAGGGTATTATTTATTTTCTAATACGTTGTTTTTGAACAGTGAATATAAGGCCAGTTATGGATATATGAAGGTTATGCAGAGATGGAAGTCAGACTTAACTAGAATTTGCATTTAATCGCCAACTATAAAAATTGCTGTAACGATTAAAATTTACCTCGTTACACGACGTCTTGACCTTCCATTGTTATGTGTTGCTCAAAAAGAAAACGTTGGAAGAATTAGCGACGGACAATTTTTTATGTTCTTCGATGTGGGGAAAACGAATGGCAAGAAACCCCATATAAAAAGCAACAATAACAATCAGGATGGCGTTGGGCAAACTATTGTTTTACCATCCTCAAAAGTAGTCTTCACTATCCAATTTCATGTGAGCACATGAAATTATTTGTTGTTTAAACATAGCGATGGCTAATGAAAACGGCATGTTAATCACTTTATTCGATTAAGTGCGATCAGGGCTACCGCTCGTTAACTTAAGGTTTTGGTTTTTAAACTCATTTAATATTGCGACTTTTTTAAATTTTAGGCGAAAGTTTCCCCTTTTCATACCCTCCTGCTCTAGTGGTGAATCAGGATATACTAAATTTGTCATTACGTGTGAAACTTTTCTTAGATTTATAAGTATACACACATATTTTGTATTGTGGGCCCTTGAGTAGTTCTAAGTTGATTTAGCCATGTCCGGTTGTTGAAAACACGCTCACTTTCGAAAGACTCAACAGAAAAATAAATATTTGTGTCAAGTTCTCCTAAGCAGTTTGAGATTGAAACCAAGCACAATTGGAAAAGAGGAAAAGAGTTATGAACCCAAATGTGGAACAACCTCCCTTAAAATTTATATTTTTGTAACAAAAATGTACATTAATTGGTTACAGAATGCACCGATTCTCACTATAAATTATAATCGACTGAAAATCATATTGCAAGATTAAGTGAAGATTAGACTATAATATCCCAATTTCACACTATAGGAAAACACTTTAGTACGCCTTTAACGAATAATGTAGCAAATTTGGTCAGTCATAGTTTCATAAGTTTAGAAATCCTTCTGCCTTATTTCGTGAAGATCAGTCCAAAGTTTACCATATGCCACATAAATATAAAGCTCACTTTCTTACAACATATAAATTCGCCTAAAACCGTAGGAAATATAGATATTGTATTAACATTTGGTCCAATTCAGCATTATATCCCTGCAGATAATACGACAAGTCGATACACGCGTGTAAAATATAGCCCATAAGGGACTAGGATTAGTCCAAAGGTAACCCAAACGTATTGGAAAAACATGGTCTATTTAACATTACGATGTCCTAGGGCAGGACCATATAAGCGGCTTTGCATTACAACGGAGAAGTCTTAAAACTACTCCATGTTCATACACAGAAAAAAACATAAATTTTCTCCAATCACCAAATTTATACCAAATTCATAATATCAAGCAAACAATTTGTTGATTTTGCACCTATTACCAAAATGATTACATTGATTACTAAAAATTGTAAAATTGTGAATTTTTTTTTATTTAATAAATGATATTTTTAATTTTAATTAAAAAAATTATCAAAAAACCTTGTCATTTCAAACAATGTGTTAATTTATTTAACTCTTAAATATTGACAATTTCCAACAACAATTCTACATGTTTAAATTATTTTTTTTTAAACGAAAAAAGTCAATTAAGATTTTTTGCTATTTAATTAAAATTGTAAAATTTATTTCAAAACAACTAAAATTATAATTAAATCAAAATTAAATTTTTACATTTCTTTCAACTAAAAAAATACTTGAGTCAATTATCACATTAATTAAATTAAAATACTTTTTAAACCATTTTTTTTATTTGATAAAACACTTTTTTCTGTGTACATACTCCCAGTGGATTAGTTTTAAAACTACTCCATGGTATACTCCAGGGGATTAGTTTTGAAGTCGTTTAAAAACGAAAACATGTCGTTTAAAAACGAAGACATGTCGTTTAGCTACAAACTCTTTTTTAATAATGACATAGTGCATCATTGCATTACTTCGGACCATGTTGTAAGTAGTCCATTTTATCTTAAATGGATCAAGTAGTCCAATATTATTTGCAGAGATGGCATGTAATTTTGTAATAATCGGTGCATAATTTCGCATAGCTCCCATATACATAAACGTGTCGTCTTAGTATGGGGTTTTGAGATCTCAGTTATACCAGGTTTAGTAAGTCTGAAAACAGATTTGTGTCGCCATTAGCAAGTTTGTACAGAACATTTTGACTGATAAGCTTAATTTTGCTTAAAATGTTGGTCTTTAATGAAATAATAAAACAAAATCATTTCGCTGGAAAAATCAGAGTTTCAGAGTACGTTAAACTAAGTTTAAACTTAATCCACAGCTCAAAACCCCGGTCTTACTCGTTTTTTTTTTTTTTTTTTGTTGACATTTTTTTTTTAGTAATTGACTAATGAGTCAATTACTAAATAAAAACTTAACTTTTCTATACAATATAATTAAAACGCCGATTCAAAAATCCTCCAAGGTTGGAGGTTTTTTGTTTCAAAAATCTGGTCATCGTACAAATTGGTGGATTTTTAAATAAGAATTAAAATTTTTTATAAAACTGTACAAATAACCCTCGACATCACAGCTGCGGCAGTACTCATACCATCCGGCTCCAATACGCTGTGCATGCCTCCCCATAAGGCAGTGTCCCGTGACAACAAATAACAAAAGTGAAACTTCCCTCTTGGTCATCGATAGTAGAGAGATGGTTCGCCTGTCATCCATGCGTGGCCACAATTGCCTGGCAGTCCTGCATCAAATGTTCGTGGGCCCTAATTCAATACCCATATCGATAGTCAATCGCCGAAGTTCGAGTTTGCTTGAGAGCAGAGGTGCCCCAACGCCTTCCAGATCCTGTGGAGCCCGTAAGGTAGTGCCAACTTTAGCAAGCTCATCTGCTCTAATGTACCCCAGTTTATTACTGTACCCTGAGACTTATATGATCCTGTAGCCCGTTTCTGTATTTCTCGCATCGTAAAAAATTCCGCATGAAACAAGTGAATTATAACAAAAGCAGTGCAATATGAAACAAAAAATGGTTTTGCTCACA
Source organism: Pollenia amentaria (assembly GCA_943735925.1). Taxonomy (NCBI): domain Eukaryota; kingdom Metazoa; phylum Arthropoda; class Insecta; order Diptera; family Polleniidae; genus Pollenia; species Pollenia amentaria. The sequence continues at coordinate 51,432,509 of OX031009.1, forward strand.
TAAGTGTGTCTGTATATTTACTTTGGGAGAATTATCTGTCATTTAAATAATTATCCAGCATTTATTGGAAGGATGTGAAAAAGGTGTTTCTGTATCAATATTTTGCTAAAAGTTTCTCACAAGAACTGTCAAAATAAGTTACATTTAAAATTGATGCGAGAAAAATAAAATTTCAAAAATGGAGCACAAATTATGTATGTATGTACACAAGAATGTGTATTATTTTTTTTTTTTTTATTTGAAGAGAAAGAAATTAAATGATGAAAATAATTAAAACACAATTGTTATATTTTTTTATTTTAATTTTTTTAAGCCCTTCATTGTTGTCGTTTTATGCAGTGCTGCCAGATATATTTTTGAAAAAATCGTTAATTTCCTAAGAAAAAATAAAAATAAATCGGCTCATTTGTTTTAAAAATCGGCCAATTTAAAATTAATTTTGACAAATTTTGTTTGATTTTTATTAAAACATCAAAAAATTGGTAAAGTTCATTGGTAAAATACATATTTTATACATATATACATACTAAAACTTGAGGTCTATTTAAATAAAATTATTTATTTAATTTTTCTCTTTAATCCGATAACAATTTAAAATTTCAGATTATTTTTTGCTGAAAAGATCACTTAAAGGCGTGACAAAATATCATATTGAACTTGCCAAAAAAAAGCAAAAATTTCCTATAGTGCTTTGATTGAAAAATGGGGTAATAGTTTAATGTTTTGATCACATAAACAAATGTATTAAATAATCTAAGGAATTAAAAATTAAACACTTTTTCTTCGAAATTTTGATTTTGCCCATACATTTTTTTAAGCTGCCTTGTTTTTAAAGATATCGTTTTTCTGTGGTGCCGAATATATATACATATTAAACTAATTAAAATTATTTTATTTCGAAGACTGAATAATATCGTCACCAGAAAAAATCAGCAAATCGGCACTTTGCCAATTTTGGAACAAAAAATCGTCAAAATGACGATAAATCGTCAAATCTGGCAGCCCTATTTTTATTATATCTATTCCTTACGTTGACGTTTCGCTTGCATTTGACACTTAATAACTGGAAGTATTCCAGTTAAAACAGAATCTGTGTTGTCTGTTCTCGCATTCAAATACAGAAACACTTTTTTCTCACAAATCGAGAAACGATGGAATTTTTTGTTTCACACTTAATGCGTGAAATACAGAAACGAGCTACTGATTTCAAACTGCTCAGCCATCTCATTAAGAGATGAGCGGAAGTCAAGGGCTGTTCTTGGAGGGTATCCAAGGCCATAACGGAGGCAGGCCTATCAGTGTGAATATCCACGGCAGTTGTCGAAACAGCAGAAAATCTGTGAGATCGATGCGATTTGACATTTTTCCCCAATAGTAAACTCTATATACCTAAGATCAGAAGAGGAGCGCAGGACTTCCTGTCTGTTCCTAGTAATAAATTAGGATTCATTACAGCTGTTCTTTTTAATAAAAACAGTGTGAACATTCTTGACATTTTGGAATTTAAAAAGTAAGTTCCTCATGTTTTATTATATAAAAAAATAAATTTTAACTGAAAATTGCGACAAACAATATTTTTCTATATTCCGCAACATATTGAATAGTGCAGAGCAAAACGACAATAATTATAGCTATAAAAAACTCAATAAAATTGTTTAGTCAATAAGAACCTTAAGTCAAAAGGTTTATTTGAATCAAACAGTACGACTCACAGCGCATTTTTAAAACTGATGTTGCTTAGGCTTGTACAAAAACATTTTTGTACTGTTCTTCTGCTTATGTTCGGTAATAAATACTGCGTGTGGATACGTGCGGTTATACAAGTTCATCTAGTTCTTTCTTACTACAGCAATGGGTAAGTTGTTTTCTTTTTTTGTTTTTGTAAACCTATTGATTTATTTGCAAAAAGGGAATATCAATAAGGATTTGCAAGGCAAATTCATTTTAGCAAAACTACTTTTTCGATTTGTGTGTGTAATTTTGCTACAAATGTGTAATTTGGTACACAGTCATGTGTAATTTCCGAATTCAGAATTCTTCATTGACAACATTTTATAATATTCATATGTATTTATGGTATATCAATATAAAATCAGCAGACAAACATCATTAAATCAACTCCCCTTCTCATAAGGATTCAGAATATTTACACTGAGATAAGTCTTAAATCCATATTGTAAAAGTTACGAACGGAATGACAAACTTATATGTATGCATATATCCTTTCCACCTGAAACGAAGTGTACAATCAAAACATAAATATTTTCTTTTAAATCCTTTAAACTTTTTTACATTATTTTAATGTTTTACAGAAAATAATTTTTGATTTAATATACAAACCCTTTCTTCTTTTTGTATGTTTTATCCGAACTGAAATCCAATGATTTCTTCTCAAAATCCTCAATACTCGTTTAATTTAATTGTCATTACCTTTTTTGGTTCATTGAATTTTATTGTCAAAAGTATTCAGCGTTAACAAAAACTAACAGAGAATTACAAAAATAATGAAAATAAAGAAAGCATAAGAAATAAGCGAAGAGAAAAGTCAAAGAAAACGTGTCCTGTAAAAACATTTATAACAATAACAATTTATTAAATTAAAAAAAATCCTTTTATTCACTTCTCTTCTAGTTTTTGTATGAGTATAAGTGTGCGTATCGTTTATAATACACTCACGTACATATTGACCGATTTAACCAATACATACATAAAATTGTGATTATAATTCATTTGAACGTTTCTTCCTGGGTCCTTTAATTTTCATAGTTATTCTTTCATTCATTCACATAAAAAATCACTTAAAATATGAATATTGTATTCGTATTGTATTATTTTGGTTTTCGTATTTAATAAATATTTGTTAATAATATACATATTTCTCTATGTATTGGTATGTATTATATTCTGGGTACAGGCACATATCAGACTACACTGAAAGAAAAAATTATATAAAAATCTTTTGCTAATTGTTTAAAATTTTATTATAGATGACTGATTATTTTACTTCTAAATTTTTTCAGAGATTTAAAAATTATTTTTCCGTTGTTAATATTTTCTTGTATCATTTTCTTAAATTTTATTAAAGTGTATCTAAACAAATAAACAAACATACATACTTTTGCTTATTACGTGTATTGTATGAATGAGTTCCTTTTTCATTTTTTACATTTTTTTCATATGAATTCTATACAATTCAACGCTAATGGAAAATCATAACATCCATTTGATATGTTGTTTTCTGTAGTTGCTATTCAATAAACCGGAAATAATATCTGAATTCAAATTTAAATGAACGGAAGTAATTTTAACAACAAGCGCACTGGCAGAAATACGAATTGAATGGACAAACTGTAACTCAACGACCAATATCATCAATTCATTCTGGGAATTTACAAACATATGCATCAATACCCTGTGAACATTTTTTGCCGACTTAAGTAAAAATTCGAGTTCGACAATCTCCACAAGTTCTCTATTTCGGATCCAATGCCTGACCGAAAACGTACCGAAAAATGTAAAAGAGGTTAATAAGAAATTGAAAGTCTTTGCCAGGGAAAATTCGGAAAAAATTAAGAATTGTCGAAAAGAATAAAGTTTAAAGGGAATTTTCGATGCGTCGGATTGTTGTCGGAAAAAATCAAATTAAACATCAGCTAATGTTTAAGCAATTTAATATTTCTTACGAATAATCATAATATTGTCGCCTTAAATCTTACTGAATATCAAAGAAAACTTCGACATGTCTGATATAGCTTTCGGAAACTTGGCAAACTTTTCTCCCCTTCCTGTAGGAACTTTGACAGTTGATAGCGGCATATTGTTGAACTATAGCTATCGAATCGATCACTTATTCAGTCCATTTTCCAAATCACCACGAACGAATTTTTCGTTCAACAAGTCGTGTAAATGATAATATTTGCAAAATTGCTAAAAAAAAAAAAAAAAGAAATTAAACTGATCCTTATATTTTTTGAAAAAGCATATTTATCAATATGGCTCCATTCTTCCATACTGTTCAATGCATTCCGAAAAATTCGCGGTATGGTCTGCATTTTGGGCTGGTGGCGTCATCGCTCCATATTTCTATAAAATCGACGATGGCCAGGGCATCACCGTCAACGGCGAGCGTAATAGGCCGATTACTACCATTTTAAATTGGTTGATGTTTAGGACCTGTAGCTATCTAACCTTCACTACAGCCACGGAAGATCCGTCTTCACAGTTCGAACTTTCACAAGTGAAAACTCTCATGTAGTTCACAAACTCCATTCCCGCGTTTTTGGGTTTAAGCCACAGCCACCACGTGATCGCCAAAAACATCCTCCCATGAAAAAAGCACACTCTGTGAAAGACCACCATTCCATGAGGCACTAAACTTGTTCTACATCATCGGCTCTTGACTCTTCATCTACTCTAAATCCAAGTCTCAAGACTTCCACCAACGCACTCCACTTTTCAACCTCAGCAACAACAAAGTCTTCACCTATTCCTGCCTCGCACTCCACTCTTCAACAACGGTACCTTAACTTTTCGACACTTCAGGAAAGCCACGATTTCACCGAACTTAAAACGGTCCATCGTCTTTTCATTCTATCCCCACCTACTAAATTTTGTCCCCACAATTACCGCTCTTCATTTAAGAGCTTCACATCTTACATCTTACTTAAGCTCCCCGTTTTTGCAGTAGCATCACCCAAAATTTACAACCAGATTTATCACCCATTTCCTTTGACTGTCAAATAAAATATATTTCTCACAGAATTTATCTCAAGCACAAAGAATTCTGAAAAGAGCATGCCCCTGAGGGGTCTCAACCAATAGTCAGCCTGGTGAATAATTACGAGGTTCTACTAACTCCCGTGGTACCAGATATGATCTCCGGTCACTAACGATCTCAAGAGATCATCATCTCAAGAAACCGGTCAATTTAAAACTACTGCCGGATTCCAACATTGTACTAAAACCCCTTCCTTCTAATATGGATGAAGATGTCTAAATAATATTCGGCACAAAGAACTTTTAGATATATCTAAACCTCATAACATGATTTTGTTCTGGCGGGTCCATGACTGCCCACGGCTCCCAAGTAGGGTCTCTATGTAGTGTGGTATCATATGGTCAGGCTTGACCGACTGTTCTTTCTTACTTGTTTATAGTTGTATAATACTGGGTAATTTAATAGCATGGGGCTGAACGGCTTATCTGAAATTGTGTACTGGGTAAAAACTGAATGTCCAAATAAAAATACATCCGTGAATGTGTGCGTTTGTTTGTAAGGAAGCGAGGAGATAGTGAAATAACAGTAAGTGATGAATTCGAATAAATGAATGAATTCATAACATCAATAATAATAGTAATAACAACTACAACAATGGCAAAAATAAATAAAAATATAAATACACAAATAAATAAACTTTAAATTTTAATACAACAAATTTTTTTTCATTTTATTTACTTACATATGGGCATTTCCATGTCACCGTACGTGAAATTTTTATGGTTCAAGAGCGATAGAGATTTTGCACAAATAGCAGTAACTGGAAAAAATTTAAAGAGGGTACTATCTATGAAAAAAGTAATTATTAAATTCGGAGCCTTGTTGTCCAAAATATCTAGCAAAATAGGTGTACATCGTACGTGACATAAAACGGAAGTGATTTTGTAGTGAATGTAAAATTTGCAAATTGTGAGAGGTATTTTTCCTTTTTTAAAATTTTTACATTAAACCACATATTTTTCCTTTAAAATCCGTAATGGAAAAGATAAAAATTTTTTTTATGGTTTTATAATGAACAAAATGTAATATCAAAAATTATTTTTGGGAATACAAAATTTATTATTAATAAAATTTCTCTATGACGTGCCAAATTCCCATTTTTATTTTTGATAAATACACTGAAATTTATTGTTGAAGGAAAGCTCGTTTTTATGCGCATTTCGCTGGTTGCTTAGCCCAGCTCGTCAGAAAACTTTTTTCAAAGACTTTAGAAAAGCTAAAAATATTATACATATAAGACTGTAAGCGAATAAGAATTTTAAACAAGCAGGTCTTACTTGTAACAATATCAAAGCTTAAACAAAACAACATTAATAAGCAGTGCGCTTATCTTTTCTTACACTCCCCTACAATTGGCTGGTTTCTTTTCGACTCAAATTGTAGTTGTAAGTAAGTAGAAAGAAAAAACAAAATTAAAACACAAATTGCTTAATAAAGCAACTTACCAGTTCAGTTTTTTTTTCAGTGTTTTTATCAAAAATAAAATATAATATCTTTCGTGACATACCGTATGTGAAAGAGTTTGCTCTTTTAGTATTTACAAGGTATTTAATATATTTTTGGTAAATATATGTATACAAAAACTTAAAACAAACAAGTAAGAAAGTATAGTCGGTCAAGCCCGACCGCCGCACAGTGGCGCCATTTGAGTTTTTTCGTTGCAAAAATCATATCTTTTGAACCGAATAAGATAATTGAACAGTTTAAACAGCATATGATAGAAAACTGTTCAGCCTATGAAATGAGCGTTTGGAAAGGGTGCTACGCTTTGTAGGGGCCTACTTATGGGTTATCAAAGTTAAAATTAGTAGAAAAATCAATTTTATGGTAACTAAAAAAAATTATTTTTACATTTTTAGATTGTTTTTATTTTTTTTTCTTTAGGGTTTTATGTTTTAAATTATTACCCAACAAAATAAAAAAAAAATTATTTTTTTTTTTAAATTTATTTTATAAATTTTCTGTAAAATATTCATCACAATTCGTAAGAGAAGGTATATCTAAAAGACTAACCATTTCTAAACTATAATTATTTTGTAACTCTATTCGTGACTTCACATGTCGCAGGGAAGAAATAAGTGGATCGGAAGATTCTGCCAACATGTTGAAGAGGTCCTCATTTTGCCTTACCCTTGATGCTTTGAATGTGTTCTGCAATCTATATTTTTTATAAAATTTGTTAAGAGACTCCTGTGCTTCTTCAGAAAGCTCTCCAATTGGCAAAGACTGGTACTCAATTATATCTTTGCCATGCTCCAATATTTTATGGACGGTCGGGGTCAACTTCTTCTGTGGATACATTTCTGCTAAAAGAGATGCAGTTTTCGACGCATATTCTCCATATTTTGTAGAATTTACATTTTCTTTGCAGTTTAAAACATCCAAGATCGTTCCCAATCTTTTCACGATTTGATTGTCAATTCCAATGATTCTAGTTACTGCCTCATCATTTTCAAAAAATCTCCTAGAAGTGTTTCCATCGTTTGAGTTACCGTATCCGTGCTTGGGACAGTCTACTTTTAGTCCAACTTGTTTAAAAAAAGCATCCTGTATTTGCTTCTTTCTGATCTTTTCCTTATCCTTTAATGATGTATTTTCATCGAAGTTTTCCTCCTCTTGTGGTAGGGTATATGCCAGTTTTAGCAAGAATTCCATACACCTTATCCTTGCGTGCAATGGTGACATTCCATATTCGTAATTCTCCTCATTTGTAGAATCGTTTATATTACCAAAGTTCTTCTGACAAATAATAATATAAAATCGATAAAAAAAATATAAAAATAAAACGAAAAAAGGGGTTTAAATAGGTTTTTGCTAAATTTTTACCTCCAATATAATTCTGTCTATATATATGTATATGATAACTAATTGAAATATGTTATAATTAAGCAGAAAAATATACTAATCTTAATCTCTTTACAACTAATTATATAAAATTGAGATGTAACATATTATATATGAAATAAATTGAATTGAATTGAAAAAAGTTCTTCTGACTCTTTTTGCAAATCGGGCATGACATTGTTGAGGTTGTTCCTGTCAGTTCGTTTACGACTATTCCGTCAACCATGGTCAGGTGGAACTCGTAATTGCATTCAATATATTTTCCTTCTCCAATTTGCAGCTTTGTAGGCTTAATCTTGCTTATTTGTTCTTCAATGTCCTTCACCGTAGTCCTTATGAGTTCTGCCGATTCCCTTGCAAACTGAAACATTATTGGTTGGCAATAATGCACTGATGACGGACGTGGATTTTTCCAGTGTAGGGAATCATCCGATTTTAGCCGCAAAGGAACAACAGATGCCATAAACATATTTCCGTCCGATATTGTAGCGTCATCGAAAGATATCCTTTGCTTATAAACGCTTTGTCCGGATGATCCATCGCAGCCCCATTTGCTGATCAATGTCAACTTCTCAGGAAGAATTTTCACTTCCGTGAAAAACTTTGGTGTGGTTGACTTTCTAAACAGTTCAAATAATTTTAAATTGTTCAATGCCATGTTTTCAGTACTTAAATTGTTTAATGGTTTCAGTAATTGTTGCGCCAACTTTTAGTCGTAGACTAATCCAGGCATTATGCTTATTTTGCAATATATAGGCTTATGCTACCATGCCTAAAAATTTACCTGTTCCCTGCATACATATGGACTTAGGCTGAATAATGCAATTTTGATATTATGCACGTGTCCAAATAAGATTTGTGCCTACCTGTAGGGACCATAAGTCAATATTGTTCCTGACCATTTTTACGCCAAAGTATTGTTTATGTGAGGTACGTAACTGCTAATTTCAATGAGTAGTTTTTTTCAAACTATTAGATCAAACTACTGTCAGTCAAAACATATAAGGGATGGACGCCATACAATTTCTGCAACCATGTCTTTTTAAACTTTTTTACCTCTAGAAGCCAAACGGGCACGTACGGGCAGATAAAACCTTTTGAATTATGTAAAGAAATAATCAAAGAACAGGTTTTGCACGTATGGCAAATATAGAAAAATATAGTTTTTTTTTATTTTCCGTCAAAGTTGAAAAATAGTGAAAAAACGGATAGTTTTTAAATAGTGATTTACCAGGAGAAACACAAAGCAAACAGTTAATTTTTTTTTATCATTATACATTTAATAAATACATCAATCAATACAAACAAAAAATAAGGCGATTCGTTACCTATTTTTCGTGATATTACATCTGAAATCGCAACAAATTGACTAAAAATTGTGTGTTTTTTTGAAAACCAAAAGTCGGTCAACTTTGAACGGTTATATCTTCTAAACTGAAAATGTGATATTATTAAGAGTGGCATATTTGAAATCGTTGAAAAGTTTCCTATAACATGGATTTATTTAAAACTTCGTCGGCACTCATGAAAATTTTGATTTTTGCAACCTCGCTTGCTCTACGGGCGCCACTGTGCGCCGTACCCTATACTATAATATTTTAAAAGCACATTTTTGAAATTGTACCCTATTTTGGACCCATGGCCAATCATTGTCGCCAGAACAGAGTTATGCTATGAGGCAAAGAATTATATAAAAGTTATTTGTGCCAAATATTTTTCAGATACCTTCATCTATATGAGATTTGTTTGCCTATAACCGATTTAAGTGACCTGTGGTTAATTTTGGACCTAGTTTTGTATGGGAACTATGGTCATATATGGACCATTTCCATTAATATTTGGAATAAAATATGTTTGGACCAATTTTTAGCTAAATACCAGCATAGTAAGATGATACATTTAGTTGCATTTATAGTATTAACAATATCGTACGTGACGACCTTTAAAAGCTTGTAAAATGTTTATTATACCAATTAAAAAAAAACCCAATCAATAATTTTTTGCAACAAATATCTTGCATTGAACTTTTTTTTTTAAATAACTACGATTGATTAAATACAAATGACATAGACAAATGATATTAAGCATAAAGTGACATCAGAATATCATCCAAAACAAACCAAATAAAATATAATGCTAATCGAACTATATATTTGTTCTTTCGTCATTGATCTGGTTCGTTGTTGTTGTAACATTAATTTTAAAGTATAATTCCAATGTTACCAGTATCTGTATTCAATCGGCAGAAAAGTGAAAATTATTGATTGCAGTTACTTAAATTTAATCAAGGAGATAGTCAGCTTTAACTTTTATTTTTTGCTCTTTAAAAATTTTAATAAGCTATAAGTTCTTTGTATAGTAAAGTTTAACTGCCGTATTCATAAAAAACTAAATTGGATATGAAATCTATTTTAAGGAAAATTTGTATGGAAATTTTGTTTTAAAATACGTTTGAAATTTATTTTATTTTTTATGAATACGGCAGTAAATGTTTTTTTTTTTATTTTTACCATATTTGAAAAAAAGGTTCAAGGGTTTTTATTTTTTGAGTCGTGGTTGACATTCTCATGGAAATGCCCATATTTAACAAAATATTGTTACTGCTTTTTTAATAACGTTTATAATTAGTCAATTCACAAGGTATCCTAACATGTCATATTGTCAAAATGTCCTAATATTTCACAATGGTTTAAAAATATTGTTGTACGGCTCAGCCGCTCAGCGCTGGACTTTTCTGATTAATTACGACAGCACAATAAACACAGTAAGCAACGTTCTATTTATTTAAGACACTTTTTGTTAACAAACCAACAACAATATTTTTAAACCATTGTGAAATATTAGGACATTTTGACAATATGACATGTTAGGATACCTTGTGAATTGACTAAATGTATTTCCTTTATAATAAACCTCTTGAGTTCTTTTATTGCAACTTTAATAAAATAAACAATACACAGCACTTTAAGCACTTTTTACAATTTACAACTTTTATTTCCACTTCGTCAGTTTCACAATCTATATTTACAGCTCTTAGAAACTAACTCACAATTGCGATCTCTATTTCGATCTACACACTTAAGCTGAAGGTCCATGCCATGCATTCTATGCGTTGTTCATTTTTATGCATATTTCAAAAAGTAAAATCAGTGTAATTGTATGTGACAAGTTACACAACAAAACTCATAGAATACGTATCAACGCATGAACGTAGGTTTAAGGCCATGTCAGATAAAACTTTTGCTTCGCGTTGCGTTACTGATTCGCTTTGACATCTAAGATAAAATATACATACTTATACGAAACATGTCACATAAAGTACTTTCAAAGCGGAGCGAAGCAAAAAGTTAGCCAACTCTCATCTTTTTGCGCGCTTTGACATTGGGCTAGTATAATTTTCTTTTTTTTTTAAATTTGTTTGCCAAATTCAATTCCAAAAAACCGTCCAATTAAATTTTTAACTTTAATTTTTATAACAAAGAATTAAATGTAAAAATTACCAACCGCTTTTATATGTAAACAAACAATTCGTGAGTGTTGTCAAAGTTTTCATTGTGTCATACACCTTGTGCTTTGCGTTTTTCTGCCAAAGGTAGAAACGTCACGCAAAGCGACAAAGTTGTATCTGACACGGTCTTTATTTTCTACTTTTGTATACGTTGAATGTCTGGTGAAAAAATGTCAGCTGTTTTAGATGGCAAATCATATCTTATTTTCAATGATATCGATAAATTTTCTTTCTGTGGTGGATTCCTTTTTAGATTTTTAATAAAAGAAAAAGCTTTCATAATAAAGATAGCAATAACTTTCAAGAATAAATTACATTGAAATTAATTTTTAAAACAATTTTTTTATGAACAAAATTTTCATTCTAGTTATCGATTACTTTTATATTCTGAGTGCAATCTTCGTTGTGCTTATTATTTTTTTTTTTTTAACAAATGCCTTAAAAGAGAAGCTTATTAATACCTTGAAAATTTAAGAAATTTTTTGGTAATAAAAGCTTATGTTTATGTTTGATAAACATATTAGCACAACAGATGATAAAAAAAAACCATTTGGCGCATAAAACGCATTGCATGTAACTTGAATTTAGAATCGCATGAAATGCACAAAAAGTATCATACGCATAAACGCATGGTGTGGACCTTCAGCTTTACACGTTTGTACTAAACTGACTAACGATGCCAACTGAAAGTGGTATATATACTCTGTTCGAGTTCTGATATCTAGATGGTTCTAGAACTTCCGAAGTTTTCGAACTGTCTGGACCATTCGAGCTTCTAGTGTCTTAACAGCTAATATCATTATGCATTAACACTATGGCTGAATTTAAATTGAGCTATTATACATCAATAAACTAAAGTATACTTTAAGGCTTAAAATTTATCAATATCAAAAATTACAGTGGGGTTGAAGTACAATTAGGTATAAAAATTTTAACATTACATTTGTACTAGAAAATTCTGTACAGTGATTTTTACACTAGAAATATGCATAACTAATACAATGAAAATAACTAACAAATACAAAATGATTAATAAGTTAAACCAATACTGATCTAAAAAAAACTAGTGGCAGAGGACAGATCCGAAAGCAGGGACTTCGTTACGGCCTTTTATACGAACTTTAAAATGTAGAAATCAATCAAAATATGTATGCATATAAAAACAAGGTGGCCCAAAGTTAATCATCCAATTTTCTTTTTAAATAACTTTTTTATTAAATAAAAAAAATTTTTTGAGTTATTGAAATCTTTATTTGGTCCCTTAAAATTTGTTCTGATAATTGGAAAATATGATATCCGCCAAGTGGCTGCTGCCAGTATTGATACACATTTGTGCCCGATTATCGCATTTTCCATAACTTTTCGCAAGATTTCTGGTGATAACTTTTCGTATACCTGTTGAATATTCTTCTTAAGGGCAGCAATTGTCTGAGACTTGTAGGCATAATTTCGCGACTTTAATTATTCCCAAAGAAAGAAGTCTGGGTCTGGTTAAGTCGACCGATCATTGGTAAAAAAAAATCGACACAAATTGTTGTATAATCTATTGAGCTTGAGGTTTTTTTTTTTTTTACATAAAAATTTGTATTACATTTGTTTTATAACTCCAATATTTCGATACAGCAATTCATTATCAGGGAAAAAATTAAACAATTAAACTAAGGTTTTTTTTTTTTAATGAAAAACAATAGCAATTGCCAGATAGAAAAAAATATTTGCAGATAAAAAAATTTTTATACATATAATCTACTACATTCTAAAAAATTTTTAACTTCCTGTTTTGTTTTTATAGACTAAATTCCTATAATTTTGTGGTACATTTTCTGTGTACGACTTAAAATTAATCCTTAACAATTTGGGTACCTTATTGATTTGCAACCTTTCTAGTATGTAACGGCGCTTATAATTTTTTTCTATTTTTAAAATTGATACTTTCTGAATATTAATTTAAAAAGTAAATAAAAGTGAATAAAATAAAATTTATAATAAATCGACACAATTTGGGATGGTTTAACCGACCGATTATTGGTAAAAAATCGACAAAATTCTACCATGCTCTTGCGGAGCATAGCGCTCGATTGTTTGTCTGTTTGTATTCTACAGCTGTCCAGTTTACATATGTACGTCAAATATAATTGACGTACAACGCGATTTGCAGAAGTTATAAGATCTTGCGATAGGGTGATTAATTTTGCGCCACTTTGTATATATACATTTATACATTATTTTCTCTAACCCATATTTCGCCGACCGGTGCACACTGGTTCATATTTTGAGAGGGCGGCCAAAACTATTTTTTTATGTTCTTCAATTTTGAAATGTTCTTATTCATGTGAAAGTAAATACTAGTGAACCTCAGGAGCCAAAAAACCCTATTTCAACAATTTCCTTGAGAACAGGGTGGTCCCAAATTGACTTGCTCAGTTTTTGATTATAGTTTTGAATTCCTGAGTCAATTTTTGAAGATGAAATGCTGTGTATTAGTTTATCTTATTAACTATACGTAGTTAAAAGCATTAAACTGTGCGACCAGAAGAACTATTTAATTCCCGGAAATTTTCTACTCTATAGAGCATTAGTCCAGCCCGTCCAAACGCTTAAAAAATCTATACTCTCTTATAGTTCGGACTTTAACCTACATTTCTATACACCATTGTACGCACATCTGGATGCGATCTTGCGAACTACAGCAATTTCTGTGACCCAAAGTAAGATATTCACTTCAAAAAATAAGTCCTGTAAGGAAACATTACTGAAATTAAAGAAAGTGATTCTAATTGAATTTTCAACGGTTAAAGCAGTTCCGGCCACATAAATTATGTAGCACATCAGGTTATCAATTAATTTGGAAAAGGTAAAGGTATTGCCATTGATATGAACTTATTGTGGGTGAACGGATGCTGTAAAACGAATAGGCGACATAAATAGACTAACACGTTAGATTTCTGAGTAATTTAAAGTTAAAAGGTTAAACATTCGTAAATAGCCGCAACATAAGCTGCATAGTTTAATTGCCTGTAAATTTCAACTTAATTTAAAAAAATGGAAGAACAGGTAAATGGTGAAAAAACTAACACGCAGTTATATTTTACGTGATCCATGCTACTTGTTAATTTATATGCTATTCTTTTAAAAAGTGGGAATACAGGGTTTTTTATGTCTCAAAGAAATGCTAAAAAAGATTAACAGCCGTATTCATAAAAATTTATTTATGATTAATTAACCGCTTATAAGCAAAAACTGCTAAAGTTGTATTCATAAGCGAAAAATAGTCTATTAAACCTTTAATTAACCATTCATAAAGTATGAAAATTAATTGTTGGATTTACCCTTCTTTAAACTAAAAATAAGATTACATTTTGATAAATGTTTGCATTTAATGATATTATTTTTGGGCAATATAATTTAAAATAATGGAAATATGTCTTACTTATTAATATGGACATGGTAAACATATTTAACTAAATTTATTTTAATTTAGACAACCAATTTAAAGTTATATTGTTAAATATTTAAAAAAAATTTTTATGTGATTTAAATGAATATATTCAGAGGCAAATGCAGATATTCTTTTTTATTATTTATTAAATTATTGCAATTAGTTTTTTTTTAGCTTTTAAACTACGAATTGTTGTTCAAAATAATAAGAAAAAATAAAATAAACAAATCATAATAAAAGTGATGTTAATAAAAAGTAAACAAACCTTTTATTCGAATACTTTCTTATCGTATATATAAAAAAAGTTTCAAACAAACGTTTTTTTTAATACCTTTCGGCAAAATCTTGTTCAGAAAATAAAATAATATGTATTTTTATTTTATAAGAATAATTTTAAAGGTCTTTAATTATAAAAAATATATTAATTATAGAATATCATGTGAACCGAATAGAAGTTTCATGCATCACAAGCAATAAAAAGCCAACAAAACGTAAATAAAGTTGCCATACTTAAACACAAAATCGCTACAAACAGATAATAACTAAGAAGCTGTTAATGTACGTTTATGAATACCAATTTTTATAAAAGGCTTAAAAGACAAAAATTGTTTGATAGGTATTACATACTTTAAGCTTAAAATAAGAACTTTTTATGAATATGGCCGTAAATTTTTATTTAAACATGTTAGAGTGCTATATTCGGCTGTGCCGAATCTTTGATGCCCTCCATCGAAAGGGCTCTATAAGATAAATACATATATATTATTAACTAAGTTTCACAAAAACGAACGTCAGCATTAAAATTGGTTGCGGCTTAGACCTGAATTAAATTATTGACCAACAATAAGAAAATTGTATGCGTTCCTTGTTAGAACTTTGAATTAGCTTGAGTAAAATATCATGATTCGCAAAAGTTTTAGCCGAACTAAAATAATTTTTAGGAGCGTTATTAGTATTGGACCTATGGCAAATTATGGACCAATCATCCCAAAATTCGGAAGACTTATTTCTGGTATTACAAAAAATAAATTAGAATAAATTTCAATACAGCAGTGTAATTAGTTTTAGCGTGGCCATATGAATTTAAGTAAGAAATTTTACCGCAATATCGATATCTGTGATGGTTGTACTGTACGGGACGGGATTAACCAGCTGGTTACTGTGTAACACAGCAACCAGTGTGTAGTGTGACCAGACTGTCGGCGGCGCTGGTATGCTGGCTGTTTGCGCGGCTTTAGCTCGCCGGATGGGGTGTTTCTTGCCGACCAGCTGACACAAAACCCGGGTACAAAAATCTTCATACCAGCTATTACATTAACAAAAAAATAAAAAGTATTGGGACTCGAAGTAGCTAAACTAAAACAAAACAAAAAAAAACACCTCTTTCAACGCTTCACACATCACTGGCGAATGTTATGCCAGGCTTGGCCCTCCCTCTAGAAACTAAATCTCTTCATGGCATCCTAAAAAAACGTTTGGATGCCCCAAAAGCTACCCTCCAAAATATCACTCCTCTACTTACCCGCCTTTTAAAAAAAAATTACCAAATCATAATTGAAAACCAGGTACTATTCATTTTGAAATGTGACAACTCATTGCTTTATTAACAAAAATTTTAATTTAAGGGGAAAAAATAGAAAGAAAAACAAATGTAAATTTTTATTTAAAACAATTCATATTATTAAATGTAAAAAACTTTAAATTTACTAAAGCAAAAAAATAAATTTACTTGAAAATTACATATAAGATTAATTGTCAAAATTCTTATCAACAAAAAAAAAAATTGGCTACATCGCTCCTGCCTCCAGGATGAAGCTTACGAGGTCTGCCGTTATCTCGTCCGGCTGTCCTAACTTACGGTAAGTCTAATAAAAACCTGTACACATATACATATATTACACCTGTCTTAAAATTTTCCGCTACTCTTTTCTTTTAGGGAGCCCTAATCTTGCGGGCAACTATACCCTACCACGAACGAGTACCTAGGCTTGAGCTCAACCCTAACACCGCGCACTTTAAGCTCCTACTTGCCTAAAAGACTGAACCCGGAAAAATTCCAAAAAAAAAAAAAATTTGCTAAAATTTCAAACCACAAGCTTAATACATATATTATTTTGTCCGTAGGTCGTCTGTCTCCTTTTTTTGTCCGATGTCAAGGCAGATACCTGTTCACCTCCAGGGTTGGTGGCGCTTGTTGCTGGTTAATCCCACGCTGGTGTGACAGGAGATTCGTGGCGCACCCGGATTTATATTTTGAAATATATTTTTAAAAATTTTTTTTGTTTTGTTTAAAAGAAGTTAAAGTTTTAATAAGTTTTGGTGTTCTATTTTGATTTATTTTATAGAATGTTTATTATAATAACTTCATTCACATTACGACTTTAAATCTGTTTAAAGTTCCTTTTTTCCAAACTTTTTATTGTTATTTTGTTTTTTTAGCTTTTCTTTAATTTGTAATGTTATTTTAAAATTAAGAACTTAGTCTTTTCGCTTCAAATTTCACTTGCTTCTTTCTTGTAATTTAGCTTCACACAACCAAAAGAAGAACGTCTTTAATAAATTATTTTTAAAAAGAAAATTTTTTTTTTTTACTATTGTATTTTTTTTTATATTGTATGTCTTTAATAAATTTTCACCAAAATACTTCAACGTTCAAAATCTGTATTTTTTTATTTCTTTTATTCCGCCGATGCGGGTGGCCACTGTCACACTTGTTCGCACAAAATTCCAAAAGGACCGACATATTTTATTTTTCTCCCCAAGAAACCTCGGGGACGCTACCATCCACCATCTTCAATAAAAAAACTTTTCTTTTTTTTTTGTTTTTCAACAATATCAAACAAATAAAAACAATTCCATTCTCTATTTATATCTACTGGTCTCTGTTTATTTTTTTGTTTTTCTCTTTCTCTAGCAGCTGTTTTGTTCTAAAATAATGAAGTAAAAATTCCCCTAATCAAAGATTGCCAACTATAAACTGCCTTAACATCGGTAGGGTGACCATAACATGGTTTTAGGCGAATTTAATTATTTTCCCAAACTGGGCTTTATTTGGGTTTAGGCGCAATAAACTGTTTTCCGAGAGTAGGGTTTGTATGGGGCCTACGGTAAATTATGGACCAATCTTCATGAAATTTTACAGTGTTATTTCTGGTTCTATAAAACTGTGACGTACCAAATTTTAGTATGCTAGCGTTATTTATTGCGGTTTTAGGCGTACTAAACTGCTTTCCGCGAGTAGGGTTTATATTGGGGCTATGGTCAATTATGAACCGATTTTCAAGAAATTTAGCAGTATGATTTGCAGTCGTATAAAGCGAATTCGTGCGAACTTTTATGTCATTCCGTGCATTATTCCACCATTTATGTTAGTTTTTGTATCAAAATTATCAATTTTTTTAGGACGGTGGTTCCACATTTTGATTCATAGTTCTGATCCTACTGGAGCGATGTTGCTGGATTTTAATCCCAAACTGCTTAGGATAACTACAAGCAATTTGAGACCAAGTTTGTTCTTTTTTTTTTGTGAGAAAGTGAGCGTGTTCTCGACAGACTGACTGACGGGCAGACAGACGGACATGGCTAAATAGACTTAGAATTACTCAATTATCCAGAATATTAATACTTTATGGGGTCTTAGATGTATAATAACAAAGTTTCACACGGAATGACAAACTTAATATTCCCTCATTCACCACTAGTGGTGGTGGAGGGTATAAAAATGGAAGAGCAGGTAAATGGTAAAAATAAACAAGCACGCAGTTATATTTTACGTGAAAATGATCCATGTTACCTGTTAATTTATTGCCGGTATATTATCCTTTTAAAATGAGTAAAACAGGGGTTTTTTATGTTTCAAAGAAGTGGTAATAAAAGTTTATTTAAAAAACTTCTATCTAGAGCATAAAAATGCATGATCATAATTTGTTCTTCATCATTCTTTAAACAATGGCTAAGTTCAGTTGTAAAGTTCTCTCTGACATATATTTTCAACAGAAAGATTTTGTGTTACACATAATGAATAAAGCATTTTTTAAATTATGCAACAAACAAGAAATCAAAATTCATAAGATAAAAACTAAAAATTTTTCATTTACGTTAAGAAAACGCACGCAAAGAACAAAAATGGTTGATACAATCACAATCGCAAAATATCATTAATGTTCGTGGTTATGATTGTGTCAAACACGTCTTAACCAACAATATATGTTTAGACATAATGTTTTTAGCTAATTATTGGCTCAAACATATAATTATGTTCAGAAGAAAAACGCAAACGATCTTTCAAACCATGGCCAATATTTCCCGAAACCATGCAAAAATACGGCTCAGCGAATAAAGGCCTAACGAACTAACGCCTAATTTTTCAAAATGAAAGAATGCCTAAACAAGAACGCCTAAGAAGAAAGTGAAAGAACGTCTAACTTTAAAAATGAAGGAAAGTCTAATTATAAAAATGAAAGAAAGTCTAAATTGTTAGGGTTTCTTTCATTATGAATTAACACCTAATGAAAGAAAACCTAACAACTGGAATTAAAATGCTGAAAATATATTTTGAAAGGAAAAAATGTATTTTTAAATTATATTTAACTATAAGTTAAAAACCATTCTTTGCATAAATTCTTTGGGAGTAATTTTTCCCTCCAAGAGTTTATGACTGGCTTCTTCAATGTAACTTGATTTTTGCTCATAGACGGTCTTCTTTTTTTTTGAAGTGCCATGGGATCCACCACTGCATATAAGAAGCTCAAAATCTCTACTCTTATTAAACTCTTCATCAATAAGAGCTTTAACAAATTTGAAAAAATTTCCATTTTTTTGAATGATGCGGCCAATAACGCCGTTATAAGCCTCGACAGCTGATGTAGTCCGTGTTCTTTTTAAGAAAACCGAAAATACTTCGGGTGTCACCTTAAAAAAAAAACAAACAATAACAAATTAAAAATCAATTACTTTTATAACTTTAAAAACTAATAATTTTCTATTTAACGGAATGTTTACAAGGTAGTGTATGCATTTTGTAAAAGGGAAAATCAATGGTTTTTATAATTTTAAAAACTAATAATTTTCCCTTTTACAGAATGTTTACAAGATAGTGTATGCATTTTGTAAAAGGGAAAATTAATACCATTATTTTAACATTTTGTAAAAGGGAACTTACCTTTCGTAACCATTGCTTTTCATAATAAATCATGAATGGTGTAAATAGTAATAGTAATAAAAATCACACTTTTAGCAAAATGAAAAATCGCCTAACATTAATGAAAGAAAGCCTAACAATCAAAAATGAATAAATATCTAATTAGGCGTTTTTTCATTTTTGATTGTTAGGCTTTCTTTCATTATGAAAAATCACCTAACAATTTTAATGAAGGAATGCCTAAAATATTAGACATTCTTTCATAATGAACAACCGCCTAATTCCTATATAATTTTTTGTTGCAATTTTTAGGCATTATTTCATTTTTTTTTAGGCGTTAGTTCGTTAGGCCTTTATTCGCTGAGCCCAAAAATACTTTTTCAACATGTTATATGGTTCTCCCAATAAAAACAATAAAAAAAAAAAAAAATTCAAAAATTAATGTTTTATTACAAATGTACAGCATATACATATTAATAAATAAATTAAAGTACATATTACAAAATAAAATTATGTACATACGTATATATTCATGTGTGTGTGTTTTAATTTAAAAATTTTATAAAATGTTTTGTGGTACAAATATATCCAAAAAGTAAGAAATCTATGTAGCCTTACTTCGGCTGCAATAACACTTATCAATATTTTTATCCGTGCACTTAAAACTTGTAAAAATAAAGCCAAACTAAAACTTGCCTTTTATTTCTTATAGGATATCTACTAAATCAATATACTATTGAACAGTTGTTGAAAAAAAATCGGGGCTAATGACAAAACTTTGTGGCCAAATTTCTATGCCGGTTTCAATGTTGTAGGTTTTTTTTTTGCTGCAAGAAAGGCAAGTTATGGCATATTTATATATTTTTATAACTATATATATAAATAACTTACCTGTTTCAATAAACGTATATTAATTTATGTCGTTAGTTCTGCGAGGAGCCTTTTTCTTCCCGAAAAATGTTTTAATGATTTTGTAATCATTAATGTTTCCTGATTAACTGACGCTCGCGGACGGAGAAAATTATATTTTCTTTATAAGCACACACTGTTTATTTTGACAATAAATGTTTGCTCACTAAGAGAATGTGTTTAAAAGCAATCAAAAGTAAAATTATGGTATTAAACATAGATTTTGTGTGCAACTTACACTATGATTTTAATTGTATGGCTTAAAATATATATATTATAGTAGCAAACATATCAAATAATTTAATATGTTTAGCTAGAACAGAGTAACTTTTTAGGTGTAAAAGACCATATAATATTATTATAGCGAATTTAAAAATGTTACGGGCAAAAAATTATTTTTCAGGTTATATTAGAACTATAATTAATTTATTAGGGTTTACATATTAGGCAAGTATAAATAAAAATGGTCGTAGTGACCATTCCTTAATCATGTTTTTTCTCTGCGTGCAGTACCTTAAATGTCCAAGAAACAAGAAAATGTTTTACTTACGCAACCAAAAATGGCTAACAAATGATCTGATTTTTAAAAAGCTGTCGATAATCGCTAAGGAAACTGGAAAGTGGGTCGACCCGCAAAACAAATTGACAAATGCAGTGAAAGATTACGAAACCGCAAGCTTGCAAATTTTTTATATAAAAAAATACTCTTGGAGACATATGCCAACAATCGTTCATAAAATGTTGCACCATGGGGAACAAATAGTTCAACACAATATGCTACCAATTGGAGGTATTAAAAAATAATCTTTTAAAAAAATAGTTTGTTTTAAATGTTTAAGATTTAAGCGATTCTTTTCTTTAGTTTTGATGAAATTTGACTTGGAAAAAATTCTTTCACTTATCGTAGATGTTGGAGAAATCGAAAGCAGCACATAATACAGAATATCTTATTTCTCAGTCCTCTTCTTGGATTTCTCCTGTTTTAATTTTTTTTTAAATTTTTAGTTCTTCTAATTGTTTCGGTTAATTCTGGTAAAATATTGATATAAGAAAATATAAGAAGAAACAAATAACTAAACACATTCATATAAAAAGTACGTGAAACAGAAAAGTGTTGACAGCAAACACTTATTTAAAATGAAGATAACTGAACACCTTCTTTAGTTGTATAAAAAAACATATTTTCTAAACACATATCTTTTGAATATGAGACGAAACAAATAATTTAAAACACAAAAAAATATTTATAATACTACAAAAAATTAATCATTTTGTTACGTCGGTTAATCGGTTAATCGACTGAAATTAACCGGTATAATCGTAAACCGAAAATAGCCAATTTTAAATTAACCGATCAGTTAATCGGGCAGTAATTATTTGGCTAACCGATTAACGGTTAACTGAATTATTACATATCAAACCAAAAATAAAAGTTAAATTACTTAAAATTTTATCGATAGCCAAGAATAATTGGGCATTTTTCAAAATGTTCCTTTTCAGTTTTATCCCTTTAACAACTCGTCTCGTCCCAAAAAAGCCAACCTTTGCCCCTGTGAATATTGGAACTAAAAAATTTACAGGGGCCAAATGTTAGCATTTTCTGACAGGATCTAAGTTCGAGATAAAAAAATAAGTATCAGTTGTAAAATACAAGAGAAATAATGATAAATTATAATAAAATTATATTTGAAATATTTGACCTTTACACCGAAACTCAACAAAAAAATGAAAATGCATTTTGAACTCCCCATAACTTTTGTTCCGAATTTTACGATTTATAGCGCATATTAAAGCCTAACATCGCACCTATCGAGCAAAAAAATCGCATATAAAATACCGATCTATTCAAAAGTTTTGGAATTTTGACCGCCTTCTCGTAAAATTTCTCACTGTGCGGTGATTATAATCACCAGCACTCATACTGTTTTTTTTTATGGTGCAATGTGTTTTTTTTTTCTGTCAGTTACTTAAAATCTTATTTCGTTATAATATTGTCAGTTTACTTGGTAGTGCGACAAATGGTTTAAAAAGTCTTCGAGAAAATCAAAATGTTTCTGTAAAAATGTTCGCCATTAGTGACTCTAACCAAATATGCTCCTGGTGTTTGTGATATTAACCAATAAATGGACTCAAAATATTTAGCCTGTCAAAAATGGCTGCCTTTATAACTTAACTCCCCAATTTAAAGAGTCTGTGATATTTATTAATTATTTTTTCTATTTATTTACGGGCTAAGCGTGTAGCACGTGTTCATTATCACAAATTAATATTGTAGGAATACAAATTTATTCCGTTTTCCCAACACACTGAAACTGAAAGAAAACTTTCTTGGGCTTCAGAGTGCGGTTGTTATTTTGTGGTTTAGGTAGCTCTTTTGTATTTCAACTATTACTAAAAAGCTATATTACTAAAAATACACGTGCAATTTATGTTTATGTTTATTTTCAAATTTACGTTAAAAACAAATTTAAGAATTTTATAACACTCGAAAAACTGTATTCAGTACTTAACATTAAAACTAACTTTAGGTGAAGCAAACCATAGAATATTTCTGCGCTAAATAATAAATTAGTTTTTTATCTAACCAGTTTGTTTTCACAGCTGTCTGTGTCTCAAATCAAGATACGAATACGAATAATCACTATTAAAAAAAATACCACCAACGTAATAAAAATAAAGTGGAATAAAAAAATATGTGAGAAACCGTAAATAGAGTGAAATGTGACAAACATGAAGAAGGTGGAGTACGATTGTACGAAAAAATAAGCACAGGAGCTGGAGTAGAGTTGGAATGGCGGAATGTAAACTAAAGTTATTACTAAAAATGTATATAAAAATGAAGAAAATAACCAAGTTTGATGAATCGGAAATGATGTGGAATGTTGTAAAAAAACGCACACTAAGTTGTACACTTTCCAAATATACACACTCAGACACACACGCATTGGAATGAAGAGAGCACAAACAAGAATCTGGGGTCTGATTTGTGAAAACAACAAAATGAAGGAGAAACATTGATTGACTTAAATTATATACACTTTCGCACTCTAGTGCACTCTTTTGAAATATTTATACCTTTTTTTTTTGTATGTCATTCCGTCAAATTGTCAATGAATGAATGACGATTGACTGACTGGCAATGTTTCGTTAATGACAAAGTGGAATAAGTGGGTAAAATGTACAAAGAAATGACGGTGTTTAATGAGGGGCTTAACTTAACGCCACACTAAGCACAACTCCCAACTTAAATACACTGTCACAGTTTGACACACCTACACAAACACACTTACGCACTTATACTAAGAGATTTTCAGCAGAAAAAAAAAATCGTAAAGGAAAACTACATCATTAAGTGAAAAGTAATAAATGAGCGCTGGTTTGATATAATGTAGACATTTTAAGTTTACTCAAGCTAAAATGTGACATTTAAGGCGGATTTACTTATTTGTTCCGAAGTCCGAACAAAATTTTTTTTATATGTAGTAGGACGTCTCTCCTTTTCCGGTGAACAATTTTGTTCGTAACTAAAAGATGAATCAGCCTCTAAGTATTTTCTATTGCTGACCATTCCCTTCTTCTGTCCCCCCGCCCCCTCGTCGTTTATAGTCATTACTTTGAGGAACTACAGCTGATTATGACTATATAAAGTTTAGGAAAAAGTTCGTCATTTTGACTAAAACAACAGCCCAAAACTAATCAATTTTTATTTTAATTGAAGGGATAATTTCACCTCCGGAGCAAAGAAGATGTAGTCAGCCTTGAATCCGGCAAAGTTTGAAAATGATAAGCCTCCTGAAGTCTTTGTGATTTCTTGCAACCGAAAATGGGCAAGAGTTCTTCCATATCTGGTACCACGGCGCATTGCGTGAGGCCTCCATTAGTATACTTATTGTGCGAAATGCTTCCCATCTTAATGATTGTCTAATAACTACTACTTCAAAGGTTTAGCTTGCATATCTTAAGGTTATTGAATCAACGAAAGTGCTTCTTTGGCGACGGTATGCTTTCGGTGATCAAGTGGTGGGTTTAAACCCAAAGTCGCGAGGAGGGATACTCCTGTAAATTCCACTAAAGAGCTGATTTTTTAAGACTTGTGGGAGAACTAGGCCTGAGGGAGAACGATCGCTTTTTGCTGTTCTATAGAGGCTGATTGGACGTAAGATAGCTCCAGCTCCTAAACGAGGGCGAGTGTATAATTTTTACCGGATTATACGCTCAAAATTGCTACATGTGTGTGTTGGTGGCGCTCACATCCGCGGTTGGTAAACGCATTGTTTGTCACTCAGTGGTTCAGATCCACCATGAAATTATGGCATATGGTAGGTGCTCATGCAAACCATTTCCTCATTACCCTTGTGCCCGTTTCATAAGTTACAGTGGTACTCAGTACTAAGTATTATAAAACTTCTTAGTAAAAAATGTACCAAAATTTTATGAACAATGGCATTTTCAACCGACATGTCGCAATAAGACCAAATTAGAGTCCTACATTTTCGAATTTTTTTGTAGAGTAAATGTAAAATTTTTTATCTTGTTTTATTAAGGATGTTTTCCAAAGCGTATCAATAGACAATTGTCGGTTGGGGTTTTTTAATTGATGCTTAACAGTCAAACGTTATTTAAAGCTGTTTTGAGCATTAATGCTTAAATATAGTTGCTTATGATGTTTTTTATACACCGGAAACAATCCATGTTGTTCGGGAATGGCTAAATCGACTTTAATATGCTTAATTTACTAAAATTTGTATCAACTACTATTCCCACAACTATTCTGTAGCAGTAGCACGTTTTGGACTTCTTATTTTACAACTTCACTTTGAAGAAGTTAATATGTAAGCAGTAGATCGTAATTGTAAATGTAGCGGTAGCACCCAACTTCTTAAAATTTTTAACTCGACTTTTAAGACAATATCATTGCTACCGCTACTTGTAGCCTAGTCTTTTAAACATTGTATAGAATTCTTCAAGGGCGTAGAAAATATTTTTTGGTGTTTCAAACGAAGGGAAGAACTTAGTATGCCCTCATAATTTACTTGTAGTAGAGGGTAAAATAACGCTAGAATAAATCAAAATGATCTTATATCTAATTATTATTATAATAAACTGGCAATGACAAGTCTTGGAGTATGGATGTGCAACTTTTGTTTTCTTCACTTTGACAAATTACTTTTTTCAACTTTATTGACAGACAATACATTACATGTGGTGATTTACTTCAAGTAAAGAAGATGATGGAAATGAAAAAGTATTTAAGAATTAATCGAGGATTATCAATCATCAATCACAGGCAAACGATTAGACCAAATTTATGTTCTGTTGTTATTTTACTTTAAACCTGCTCTTTAAAGTAGAGACAAAAAGGTAAACTTATATTTTTCTTAATTTCCGAATATAATAAATTAAAGCTTTTAGTTACACAAGTAGAGCGCAGATTTAAAAAGTTACAAATCGTCACCTAAAATGTAAAAGGGCGTAACAACACTTTTTATTCTTCTAAAGGTAAAGCAAAAAACTTTACAAAAAACACTTTACTTTTGGGAACAAAAACTCTTTTTCGAATTTTGTTGTTGTTACGCCCTTTTGCATTTTAAGTGACGAAATGTATGTATTTCTAAAGAGAAATTTAAATTGGACTACATTCATAAGTATTTTTAAAAATAAGTATTTACAGAATTTAACGCTTAAGGTATGTTCACACTTGATACATAATTCACAAAAATCATAAAAAGGCCTGATTGCCAAGTTAATGAACCATTAACTCTCTCTTTTAAAAATTGTGTATATTTATCGAGCTTAATCTAGAAAACGTTATGTTAAATCAAAGAAAAGCTTAATAAAAATATTATGTTTCTAAATTGTCGTCCTTCACTTTAGTTTTGGGTTGCATGCTATGCAAGATTTCGGTAGCTGGGCCTCAGGGCCTAAGGTTTCTTAACTGTTTCCGGTCTTTTGCTATTCCTGCCCGTTTTGTTTTAAAGATTAATGTTAAAAATATATAACAGCCAATTCACACGGGGACTATTACGAAGTCTCTTTTTGTTTGGTGGCAATCGGTGTATAGAAGAAAGAAGAGCAAACAAAAAGACTCGGCTTGTATTGTTTATGTCGTTTTCTTATATTTATCTTTAAATTAATTTATTTTGTCCTTGTAACTGTTTTTTTCTTTTTCTTACTTTGAAGTGTCAAGTTAAAAATACAATGAGACCTCGATTATTTGTACAATCAGGACCAGCAGCCTCTCAATAATAAATTTTTAGCGGCTAATTGAGTCAAAAATTTTGAGTAGTTTTTTGTATTTTTCTTATTAATTTACAAACGAATATTGTTGTATCTACATACACATTTATAAAAGACCAAAAATATTGAAGGATTTTATGTACAGCATTTCGTATGCATGTAAATATTTAAATAATATAGGAGAAAAGTAACTTTGGCAGAAAATGCTTCCAGTATGTTGCGAAGGAATTCCCCTTCTCTGTTTAATCATATTTTTTTTTGGTTGTTTAAAAGT
The DNA here is from genome assembly GCA_943735925.1 of Pollenia amentaria. NCBI lineage: Eukaryota > Metazoa > Arthropoda > Insecta > Diptera > Polleniidae > Pollenia > Pollenia amentaria. Next base: position 51,459,637 of record OX031009.1, read on the forward strand.
AAACGAAAAAAAATTCTGTTTGGATAACAGAGATAATGCAGAATAATAGAGGTTATCGTTGCAAAAAAAATGTAAATCGATGCAAAAAAATACTTTTTATATCCCAGATAATTGATGTTGCGGGTTAATCAAATTACTAATAACAAAGGCCCTACTGTTAAAAAAGACATGCAACTAAAAATCATTGTATGAACGCAAATGGTTTTTGGAAGTTGCTTCTAAAGGGAACCAAGAAAAAACGATGTCGTCTAAGCCCTCGTATGAAGGATATACGAGTTATGATAGGTAGTATTAAGATAACATTTTTGTTTTGAGTATGTAGTACAATATGCTTAATCACTAAGTGGCTTGTGTTATTTGAATTTAACAGATGTGTCTCAAAATGCTTGTCATCGTCGCACAGTGGCTTGAAACAAATGTAAACTAAGGATTTTTTAAGGGAAGCCTTTTAATATCGATATTGATATATTTTTTTTGGAATAACAATACATTATTTAGTAAAAAAAAAGGGTTTTGGAAATAAAGCTTATAGAAAATATATTTTTATTTAAAAAAAGAAGAGAAAGATTTTTTTGCATACATCTAATATACTAAATGCATCAGGGTGGTGCTAATAACACTGTGCAAGAAATTGACACTTTTTTTCGTGACAAGCTGAACACCTGGCGTTTTAACATAATTCGGGTACGCTGAATCCAGTGGTGCCCGCGGTTTTTTAAGATTGGCTCTGGTTTTCGAGATATACCATTATTTCGAAAATGGAGGAGGTTGCACAACATATGTTCGCATAACTCAAAAACGCTTTAGCTTATTGAAAAAACTTAAAAAACCGTAATTCCGCAATAAAATTTCCTTTAAGAAAAGTCTAATATCCACAGTCGTTTTAGAAACATAATTTTTTTTGGAAAAAATTAATTTGGGCACCGTAACATTACGTTTGGTTGATCCCACAGCGCCAGTTCTGCTTACCAAAAGTGGCCCACTGGGCACATTATATCACAACCACTACCTTCATACCAAGAAAGGTGAGGAAGCTTATGGAATGGAGATAGCGGGTGGGTATGTTAGAAATAAATGATTGCAATGAAAAATAAAGTGGGGTTGGTCATACATTTGACCCATCTAGGGGCATTATAGGCGCTGCAGGGGCCAAATTTAAGAATTTCATTAAACGGCTATATAGGGGTGGAGATATATGGCAATGTTTTAAGAAAATGTTAAGAACAATAAACATTGGTGGCCGGTCATACATTTTATCCCCCTAGGAGTGAATCCTAGGGCTTAGAAACAAATGATGGGAATGGAAAATAAAGTTGCGCTGGACATACATTTGGCCCGTCTAGGGGTATCTCAGGCGCTGCAGGTGCAAAATTTAAGGCTAGGGTTTTACGCGCATAAAAAACAAAGTTTCAAACAAAATAAGCTTTAAGTGATTACAGTCTATCTACAACTTTTGATTTTTTCAGAAGAGATGACATTTTTTTTCATTTAAGAAAAGTAAGACTTTTTTTCTAATATGAGTAGTCGTAATTGAAACATAATTATTTTTGAAAAATTGAGGTCGGTCATACATTATATACCACTAGGGGCGACTTCTGGGAATTTATGGGACTTTTTCTTCCATATATATATGAAGAATATAATTTATATGGAGCATGTCATAGGATTTTTTTTTTAATTATTAAATTCTTTATTCAACATTATGTATATATGACGAATGTGCCAATGCAGAAAATTTATTTTCAATAACATTTTGACGTAAAATTTTTTAAATGCGTTTTTTGTGCCATTTACAATACAAAACAAAAGAACAAATATTAAAATTTATGCTATTCCAAAGAAATATGCATGCATTATTACCACACTTTCACTTTGCGGTAGGAATTTTGGAAAATCCACAGTTACCGATTAAGAAACTTTTGTGAATAAAATCAAAAGTTGCAAACAGATTTTAATCATTTTGTTTTGTTTGGAATTTCGTTTTTTATACGTCTGCAAAAAATTAAAAGCATAGCTGCATTTTCCAATTTTTTATGAATTTAAAAAAAAACAAAAATTTCGAAATTTTGTTAAAAAAATTATTTTTTTTTCCAAAAAAAAAAAATTATGTTTCTAAAACGATTGCAAATATTAGAAAGAAGTTTTACTTTTCTTAAAGGAAATTGCGGAATTTCGGTTTTTAAGTTTTTTCAATAAGCTAAAGCGTTTTTGAGTTACGCGAACATATGTTGTGCAACCTCCTCCATTTTCGAAATAACGGTATATCTCGAAAACCAGAGCCAATCTTAAAAAGCCGCGGGCACCACTGGATTCAGCGTACCCGAATTATGTTAAAACGCTATGTGCCCGGCTTGTTTGTTTTTTCAACTAGCATAGTGTAATTAACCAGTCAGTCACCCCGTAAGATTAAAGATTAGTTAAAAACAATTCCAGATATAATTTTTTTTTACTGTCTGTTCAACGATTCCGAACGTTAACGTTCGCATAAAAAATCACATTTAAAACAAAAACAAAATTTCAAAATTTGTTTCTGTTTTAAATGTAATTTACTATGCGAACGTTAACGTTCAAAATCGTTGAACAGGCAGTTAATTTTTCCGTTCCCTTTTAGCTTTTTGTAGACTGCCTCGTAGTCCGATCGTAACAAACATATTACTTATTGTTATTCATGGCTTATTTATGGCTTTATTTTTGCCGTTGCGGACTTTTTAATCCGACATCAAATTCTGAGCGCGACTTATGCCAACTTGGATCCTTCCCATCTAATGTCCAATTGTTTGCATGTGGGCAAGAAAGGCCTTATCAAACTTTGTACGTCTAGCTTTTTTTGGGATAGAATCAACATCCCGAATTTTTTTTAAATCCCAAATTTTAGAAGTCTGAATCTTGAATTCCCGGACTTTATAATCTTAAATTTAAAAATCCCTACATCCAATCCCGAATTTAGAAACTTTAGTAAGCGAATCAGTGGTTTGTTATACCAGAGAGGTGAAAACGTTACTAAAGCTGGTCTTTTTTATACCATAGAGGAGAAATCTTTTTTATAACAAACACCGGCTTCGCTAACTAAATCTTCTACACATAGCCGCAAGGATTTTCTATTCTATGGCTTAACAAATGCCGGCTTCTCTTACAAAGGCTTATAAATGCAGTAATACATTTACGTAAGTTGACAGAGGATGTTAAAGAAAGACATTTTAGCTCTAGATCAGAGGCCGCCAAAACACCGCACATGTGCGAATGTTCTCACGCTAATAAAGAGAGCATAAGAAGATAATTTGTATTTTTATTTCTCTTATTACTAGACAACACTTAACAAAATGTTTTATATAGAATGGGAGAATGCTCTTTTACTAACTGATGTTGTAATAAAAAAACAATAATTTTCGTTTGGGAGTTTACATTAATTACATGTTTTTGTTTTTGTTAGCAGAAATCAAGAACTTATGACCATTATATATGTGTGTAGTTAAATTATCTTCAAATATTAAGAACTACATATTCTACAGACATATGTATATTAAAAACGACTTATGTAGTGTAACTCTAAACTTTGTTATTGAAAGCTTGTGAAATTCGAAAATTTATAATTTTTTATTTTGCGATATTAATAAGTCAAGTTTTATTTTGAATTGCTGAACTGCGACAACTGTTTCAAATACACTTGTAAAACTAATGGTAAAAAACGTTCCAAAAATTTTGTCAGTGAAATAAGAGAAACACAGTTACGCTGAAAAATGAACAACTGAGAGAAGCATAAAATGTGAATGTATGTGTTTGGCGGACTCTGCTCTAGATAGACTGCACATGTCCCAAAATTCGTTATATATCTTGTGTAACCGACGAATGTATTACTGATGCCATGCAAACATTTTAAAATGTAATGCTTCTGTTTTAATATCATTAATATTAAATCAATTAGAAAAGTATTTACAAATATAAAGTTATTTCTTTTTCAACATTTTTTATTTTTCGAATTTATTATTTAATATAATATAAAAAAATGAGAAAAAAAAATAACATTACAAATCTATATATGTACATAAATTGATCTTGTTTCTATACATATCAATTAGCAAGGCTTTAAGTATTTTAAATAAACTATACTCACAAGAAAGGAATATAATGTAAAAAGACTTAATAAAGTTTCAAACATTTTCAAATATATTTGCTTGCAACTAAAGGTTTTCTTATGTTCAGACCTAACAAATATTGGATGAAAAAATCCAAAAAAAAAAGCTTTGCATTATTTTTAACAATTTCTATTGATTAAGTTAACTTTCTTTGTAAGAAGATATTTGTGTAATGTAATTTAGAAACAGTTAAACGATGTTTGATATAGACAAACGTTTTGCAAAACCAATAATTGTGTAAGAAAAGAAGTGGTTACGTGTAGGTTGCCAAATATTAAATAGGTGTGAACAAAGATTAAACCAATAGTTAAGTATTTCTGTAAATCGTAAGAAGCACACAGTGGGAGATTTTGGAACAAAAGAGGGAATTTTTCTCCTGTAAAATGCGTGTTTTCGAGCTTATGATCATTTTGCGAAAAAGTCGATTTTGAATTTTTTTGTTACTTATGCCGTTTTGGATTTTGGGTGACGATATGTAATAAAATGCCCAGTTATTTTTACAAAATCCAGGTGAAATTCTAACATTGTCCAGTTATATGAATTTTGGTTTCTGGCAACCCTACATGCCACTCAAAATCACTGTTTCTTGTTAAGAAAAGATTTTCATCGCTTAACACAGGGTCTGCACCTAAATTAAGATATAAGATTTTTATATCAGCAAACGTCAAATTCAATCGCAGAGAGTATTATCTTACGTGTGGACTCTCAAATAGTATTAGTATTAATATTATAATAAATGTTATGAGACAGTTGTTATGAGAAATCTTACAACAATTATCATATTAGATGAGTTTTCAAAAATACACTTACGGACACACATATAAAAAAATACTAAGCCACCCTTATTAAAATCTGTAATTATTTAATGCCAATAGTGCCAATCTTGTGAAAAGTGTTTAAAAAACATTATTTTAAACTTAAAAATAAAAAAACTAAAAAAAAGAATAGAAACGATACAAGTTTACTTTACGAGAATCAGTCGATTATGAAATCTTAAAGATACGTGTTCCCCTTGTTTAATATTAAGATTAACATGAAAATATATATTCTCTCATTCTGTCGACCTTCTCTCAGATATTATATCAGATATTATCTCAGATGGAGACCCTGTGTAATATAAATTTGCAAAAGGTTGATGCATTGGCTGTTAGATTTAATAGTGATTTAAAACCTGAGGTTTAGTGGAGAAAAGTTTTTAAAAAAAAAATTGTTTCATTTGTAAGCACTTTAGTGTAAGATACGATATGGTCGGGCTTGACCTACTTTACTTTCTCACCTGCTTCATTTCATTTAATTTTTTTCAGTGATGTAACACTGTGTTGGTACAAAACCAAAATTAGACATATTTATGTCATGCTATAAAAATAAAAGCTTTTTAAAATTAGTTTAGAAGTTTTTCCTTATAAATTTCAATCGTATGGTGTTTTCTCTTCTACACAAAAGATATCACTTTATGAAAAGGTGCATGTATAAAATATCTTGCCACCCCTTTATTAACGCTTTTTGTTATTTGACGAGAACAAAGCATAAGTTATGAAAATGTGGAATGCTTAACACCTGCCAAAAAGTTTGTGCTGCATCATTATAGCTAATTTTTTCCTGTAAGTTTTCTGTTTCTTTTAACGAATTTTTATATATATAAGAATTTGCTATAATCACCTTTAAAGTTTTAAACTTTAAAGGTGATTTTTGATTAAAGTTTTTGAAAGTTTTTATTCATAAATATTCTTAATGCCACATATCGGAAATAACTAAGGCCCTAATCATGTTAAACACAACGCAACGCCAAAGAATAACATTGAAAGCACAAACAATGTCATAAATATTTTGTAATATTGTTGTTGCTTCCTACAGAAATTCACATTGCGTTTTAAAATTTCAAACGCTGCATAGCTGGAGGCGTTAAAAATTTTAAAACGGTACATGAATTTCTGTAGAAAGCACCAATAAAATTACAAAATATTTTTTGTGCTTTCAATGCTGTTCTTTGGCGTTGCGTTGGGTTTTACATGATTAGGGCCTAAGTTTTTATTTTAAATATGATTGCACATTGATTAAAAATAAGCAAAAAGTAATTCCTAAAAAATCGTACAAAATAATTGAAACTTCGTCTTAAACATGAAGTTTACAAAGGTGCCATAAACTCAAATTATGCTGAAGTCGATTTAAGCAATTTTTTATTTTTGCCAGAGATATTTATATTAATACATACTAACATAAATGACCTGTTGAACAACAAAACATAAGATTTAGGAGTGTTTATCGGTGGAATTTTTGGAAGGTTAAAAGTGTTAATATCACCACCAAAGAAAATAAAAACAGAGTCAACACCATCAACATCCAAATCGGTTTAAAATCAAAGGAAGAGAATATATACCACAGCATCGAACATCCCCAAGTATAAGGAAGCTTTGTATGAAGCAAAAGCGCTCCAAAAGGAGGGAATGGACAAATTAGATAATATAGAAAAACAAAATGAAAAAATTTTGAATAAATTTTCCAAATTTAAAAAAAAAATTTTAACAATTATCAAAATGTACACATATGTGTGAATGCATCAACTGATTTTTCATTCCTTTATTAACTGCCCGTTCAACAATTTCGAACGTAATCGTTCGTAAAGAATTTTATATGGAAAATATGTATTTTTAAAACTGAGTGTTTTTCATAGAACGTTAACGTTCAAATTGTTAGAGTAATTTTTTTTTGGGGGTTTTACTTTTGTGGGACTTGTTTAAGTTACTTATTAGCTCTGTTCCACATGCATAACGAAACAGTCCAAACGTGCACAAAGTTACCCAAAGGCGTTCCACATAAAAATTTTTGTGAAATTAAGAGAGTAATTGAGAGAGTAATTTTTTTCATTTCCGGTACAAATTTCAACGAACTTTTTCTATGCTTAAGTTTATTTTACATATTAAACTAATAAATTAATCAGAAACTTACAAGCAAAAGAAAAAATTTAGTTTTAATTAAAAATATATTTAAAAAAATGTAAGGTTTTAATGAAAAAATTAAAGTGGTAAATACATTTAGTCAATTCACAAGGTATCCTAACATGTCATATTGTCAAAATGTCCTAATATTTCACAATGGTTTAAAAATATTGTTGTACGGCTCAGCCGCTCAGCGCTGGACTTTTCTGATTAATTACGACAGCACAATAAACACAGCAAGCAACGTTCTATTTATTTAAGACACTTTTTGTTAACAAACCAACAACAATATTTTTAAACCATTGTGAAATATTAGGACATTTTGACAATATGACATGTTAGGATACCTTGTGAATTGACTAATTATTGCATTAATCTGTAATATAAAAAAAAAAAAAAAATATAAAAAATTACAATGAAGCAAATGTTTTGGTTTTATAACTCCACGTCTACAACAGACATGATTTGCTGTTATAACATGATGTTATAAAAGCGTTGTTAAAACATTTGCATTAACAACCGTGTTATAACATGAGAAACCCTCTAACATGATCAGTCTATACTTAACATTTACATAATATTAGTGTTAATTTTAAGCATTTGATATCAGTTATAGACTGGGTGTAATGTTGTGACTTTTAAGCGTCTAAAATCACTTAAATAGATCTTAATTTGAAAAGTAAGCAGCATTAGTATTTGAAGAAGTTCAAAAATGGTTTTTTGCATTCCAACAATTTTGGGTAGTTTTTGTAAATTTAGAGAGTAATTTTTATATTACTCTCCTTAGTCCGAATTTGCACGAGATCTTGTGGAACACACCTATTATTTATTTATCTACTTTGAGTATTCATGTCTGTTGTTATGTTAAGCTTTTGTTAATTATTTTTTTATTTTCTATAAAAATAACAAAAAATGTTAAAAAATACAGTTTTGGATTTCTATTTATTATAAAAAAAGCTTTAAAAAGAGGGGCAGTAAAATTATTAAAAAAAAACGCTTTAAATAAAAAAATTGAAGTGCATAATTTAGCCTTAAGTCTATCCCGAGTGTGAGAGGCTTCCCGCTTTGGTTCCGTATATTATGTGTCCTGTATTGGGAGAATGTTATCAATGTCCTCTGTGTATTCTTCGGAAAATATATGTTACAGCCTGAAATTGTGGAGCACAGTATAGGCGTCGATCATTTTTCCCGAAGTTTGAGGTGTACTATTTAACACACTTCAAACATCTAAAAACTGCTTTTAACACGCCATTTAAGCGATCAACACAATTTCTGGCTTGAGCATGTTCCGTGTTCTAAAGCCTCTCCTCTTAATTTGGAGATCGATACGGTGTTATAAGCCATGGACGTAATGGGTATCCGGAATCACCTGATTAAACCAAATTATTGTATTAATATGTTTAACATTTGGTACATACATACAATCATATCGCACTTGTTCAACAATACTGTATTAAATTTTCAGTAGAATCAAAACAGTGTTTAATTTAACATTAAAGGCATATGAAAAAGAAGTTTTAAGCCAACCGTTTCATTACCAAAAGTAAACACAATAAGGCGGTATTTTAACAGCATGTACATATCAATTATAATTTTGAGTTAACGCACTATTGTTGAACAAGTGCGATATGCATTATTTTATTTAGTGTGACCTTCAAAAAAAAAAAAAAACATTTTGTATTCATACCTAGAAGCCAATAATTATTGCCCCGATCAGCGTCATACCTCTGCTGCAATAAAACGTTCACTCAAGCAATGCATGAGTCGTGAGAAGCTCCGCCAAATCGATCAAATCCTAAGAAAAGATAAACTCTTTAGTGATTTATTGTTTGGTATTTTGTTTAAGCTTTGATATCGTTGCAAAAAAGACTTTTTACGTGTTTGTAGGTAATTCTCATTCTCTCTGTAGTCTTGTTTGCTGATAGCTTTGGCTTTTCTAAAATTATTTAGGAGAACGTTTCCTGATGATCTGGCCTAAGCAACCAGTGAAATGCTCATAGGAACAGCTTATCCTCCAACAATAAATTTCAGTATTTTTTATCAATTAATATAAAAAACAGGGAATTAAGCACAACAAACAAAATCTTTTCATAAATAAAAGTATTCCCAAAAACAACTTTGATAATACCTCCAAGGATTTTTATATTATTACCGCATTCATGAAAATAAAAATTAGTACAAAGAAGTTTTTATGTACACACATAAACATATATGTACATATGGATGTGTATGTATGCATGTATGTATGTATGTATGTACATATGTATGTATATATGTATATTTGCAATCAACTTACCAGTTGTAAATTTTTTGAGTGATAGCCTTTTCTATTTACATAAATAACAGCTTTCAACTTCAGGCCTTGGAGCTTTTATGCGAATATGTGTACAGTCTATTGCACCAATAACACCCGGAAATTCAGTTTCTTCATAAAACCTTCCAAATTGTAGAAACGCATTTAAAAATTTAGTAAAATATTTATACAAAAACTGTTCTTACTTTTGTTTGATAGCGCCATATTGAGTTGGTGAAGGAAACTTAATACATTTCGACATCAATTTGCTTTCCAATATTTCTGCTAATTCGTTTACACATCTGCAAACGACAGTTTTGCTTACTGAAGCTGTAAAGTCCTGTCCAATATCCCTATAAAATGACCCGGTCGCAAAAAAGTGCAAGGAGACACACATACGTACAGGCTGTGGGATAAACGTATATGTCCTTCCCATGGACATATGCGGACTTAACTCGGCAAGCAGAGCAAAAGCTGCTTTAAAGGTGATTTTTAATTAATTACTCAGCCAATACAGCTCAATATACATACATAAAAGTTTTTGCCTCTTTAAACGGAAATTGACCTTAAAATAAATTTTTTAAACTGCAATATTCAAATTATGAGAAGAATTACTTACATATGTAAATGTTTTGTTCCCCAGCAAAAATAAAGTGAGAAATTCAAAAGTGAACAAATTTCGAGGAATAAAATTGTTCACGATAAGGGGAATTTTTTCCCGCGAACATTTTTTCAAGTTATTATTCTCCTATGAATTATTTTTTTTTTCATGGGAGTTTTTCATGATCGCAAACACGTGAAAAGGGAAAAAATTACGAGGGAAAAATTATTCACGATAGGGGTGATTATTTATTTTCTATTTGTTTTGGCTGCATTTTTCTTCGTATTTGTTTACTTATTGACTTTTGACAGCTACTAAATGGAATTATTCCAATAAAAACTTAATAAGTGTTGCCTGTTCTCACTTTTAAATACATTAGTACTTTTTTCACAAATCGAGAAATGCTGGAATTTTTTATTTCATAGTTTTCGATGTGAAAACTTCTCACAAATATTACAGAAACGAGCCACTGAATTTTTATTGAAAAATTCATCGTGATGGGCGAAATTCGTCGTTCGTCCCAATTCCAACCAGCAAACGGCTTACATACATATAAAGTTAAAGTTATAAACACATTAAATGGTTCACTTAATTGTGACATTCTTAAAAAAAAAAAAACTTATCATATTGTTTCAATAATTTGAACAAATATAAAATTAAAATAAATCATAAAATTCAAAAGAAATTGTCAAACATTTGAAAAGTTTATTTAATATGACCTTAAAAATACCCGCACACACAAACAACATTGACGCACAAAAATAATAAAATTATTCTAATAAACATTACACAGATACTCGTATGTACACACCCAATTTATTCAAGATTTATTTATAAGTATACAAACAATTGTTTATACTCTACTTTTAAACCCTTTTTTGCTCTGATCAATCATTGTAAAGTCACAAACTTTGTGTAGTCAGCATACCATCGGCTATAGTTCCCCTAAATATTATCGTCCTCTGCGTTTGATATTCTATTTATATATAGAATGATATGTTACAAGTACCGTACATTTAAATTCGGTAAGCTTTGGAATTGCTTTTAATATGCCACCAACGAACAGCTGATTCATACGGTACAGATGCGTTCGACTTATCAAGGCGAATTAATACAGGCGACCGCATCATGAGATAGAGTTATGCTAGCTATCCCTTTTTTAAAAAAAAATACTATCTATTTTGTTTTTGTAAAAAGTTAGAGTGAATGTCAAAATTATTTGTTGAAAATATAAACAAGGCAATTTTTTGTTAATAAACTATACACAATTGCAAATATTGCAAGTTTATTGTGACTCCACTTATTCCTAACGCACTTTTAATTCCTTAATTTAATTTTAATTTAATTATAAAATTTAAATAAGTTTTTTCAAGTATTTAAATTTTTATTGAACTTTAAATTTTAACTATTTTTTTCACAAAATATAAACAAAGCTTGACATTGAGTATACACACAAAAAAATAAACAGATGACTCGAAAATGTCACCTGTATGATTTCGCCTTGAGACTAATTCTGCCTTTATACCAGTGTTGCCGGAATCCAAATTCAATCTTACACCGACAAAACATCAAAATTATCTAAAATTTTATGAATTACACAAAAGAAATGGTGTTTTTGATGAAATGGAACGCTGTTTATTTACAAAAATATACAGGGTGTCGCAGAATGACCTATATACAGTAGGTAACGGATATGGGAAATTAAGAAAACCACGAAAATGTTTCTTATTTTACATTATAATCAATTATATGATTTGTAATGTAAAATAAAGCACATAAATATGAAAGTGCTTATCAGCCCAAATACGACAATATTGTTAATCAACTTATCCTTTGAACCAGAAAAGTGTTTTGTCACTGAACAAAAGTTCACGATAAAACACCGGATTTTATTTTCTCACAGAACGCCAATTTTCGTAATAAAGCTGATTAAAGTGAAGACGCTGTTGTGGTGTAAGGCTTTCCATGATGACTTGCCAAACGAAACTGAACAAAAATGACAGAGCAGTTTGATATGAGTTACACGTGATCTGTAAAGAAGCATATTGAAAATCAAACCTCACGATAAATCACCCTTTACTATAATATAATAATAATTTGTGGTTTAAAATGTGCATTCAAATTAACACGCTACTACCATGTTCACACGGATAGCAATATTCGTGTTTCGCTCTCCCATTCCTGTTTCGCGCCCCAAACATGATTGAAACAACATGTTTTGCCATACAACATTTTGAGAGCGAAACAGGTCGTTTCATTTTGAAACATGCTGCGAAACAGGAAAAATTTGTTATCATCTCCAATTTTGATAACAATAATCGTTAGTTTATCTGAACTAGCTCTCAAAAAAAAGTCAAAACAAAGAAAAAAACGAAATAAAAATTCATGTTAAATAAAATAAAGTGATAATTATTAAATAATAATATTAATAAAAGTATTAAATAATATATTTTTAATTTTTACTTACATTTTAATCTATTTTAAATAAAATCACACTAACAACAACAACAAAATGTTAAAAGTGAAACGAGACTGAATCGTACGAACAGCATGTTTGGCAATCTAGTTTCGGAGAGCGAAACAAGTGGTTTTATCGTGGTATGAACATGGCATAAGTTTGATAATTTGTGTAAAGGGCATAATAAACGACACCAATTGCTTGGCAAACATGCACTCTGTTTTTGCTTCTGTTTACCTATAAACAGCACAATCATCTTTCGTAGAAAAAATAATTTTTCATTTTTGTTTTGCTTTCAATGAATGCTGACGACGATTTTGTTTAAACGCAGAAGAAATTTAAAATAAAGAAAAATAATTTGTAGTAAAGAGTGCTCTAAACAAAAAGCTGTTTTGTAGCAAAAAATACTGGCTAAAAAAAATTTGAATTTATGGCTGAAAATTTTTTTATTGCTGCTTCTTCTACGTCTTTACTCTGCAAAGTTTTCGCTTAAATGATTACTTACACCACAAAAAGTTTGACAAATATCCAACATGTCTGCCAAATATTAAAAATTTTAATATTTTTACAAACATTGCCTCAAATATTTGTCCAAACAGCAAACACCCCAGTTAACAACACAAAATATTATATGGAAAAAGACACGGTGCTTTTGAAATACTTTCTTAAGAGCGTTTTCTACGATATTAGGTGTTCTTTCACTTATACGATTATTAATAAGGTTTTTTGTTAGCTTTGGAAAATCATACCTTGTAAATGGTGGCCACTTTCTGCTTCGAATTCACGTGCTCTTTTTAACTTGTTAACTTTTCGCAAAATTTCGGAAGTAATCACTAGGATTTTATTTCGAATGTTGGTTTTTAGTTGGGGGACGGTTATTGGCTTGTTAGCATAAGTACATTTTTTCAAATATCCCAAAAATGTTAAATCCGGTGAATGTGGAGGCCAGTTTTAAGCCTTGTACGCGAAAAAAATTGTTCGCCGAATATATCCCTTGCCAAAGCATTTGAGGCACCTGCAGTATGTGCTGTGGATTCATCTTGTTTAAATCTCAAGGTTAGATGGTATTCCACAGTTGGCCAAACCACATTTTCCAACGTCTTCCAATATGCAACTGCGTTCACAGAGATTGAGCCACCAATGTCCTTAAAAGAAAACTATTTTAACACACACTTTATTCCCTCGCCGTTCGAAAATGTCAGAATAAAATAAAACGTTATTACTGTTTTTAAATAAGGAAAGAATGGGTCATGAAGACAGTTTTTTATCTCTAAAACTGTTGGCCAATAGCTATCAACATCCGAATTGGCAAAGAACAGCAAGAATAGATATACAAATGTTTTGTTGTAAATTTACGGAATGAAATGCTTTTTAAATGAAATTAAATCGTTTGATTGACAAATTGACTTGTTTCATAAATAATGTTAAGGGGAAATTACACAACAGTTTCATGATCCAAAAATAGTCCAAGGAAAAAAATTTTGTTCCATATTTGGATAATTAAACAGAAATCGGCAACGCTGGTTTTCATGTCCGTGGTATGTATATTTTAATTTGATGCTATATTAATGGCCATTTAGCTACATGTTTATTGTTGTTTTTTTAAATATACAGGGTGGCGCAATATGAACGTTATGATCTAATAAGTGAATGTTAGATTTAAAAAGTGAATACATTTTTTGTTTACGATTTTTTCGGGTAAATTTTTAAGAAGTTACTTTGAAAAACTGTGGAAATTTTTGATGGAAAGGCTCAAACGCAGAAAAAACAACCAAAGTTGTTTAATTTTATTTTGAAAGTCAGTATTATATTATTCAGGCACAAAGATCATATTGAATGAGGCCCATTTTCATCTTAATGATCACCTAAATAAAAATATGGGGCACCCAAAATCCAAGAATAATTGTTGAACATTAAATGTCACCCTCTTAAATTCACAGTATGGTGTGGAACAACTTTGGAAGAGATATTTGGACCATATTTTTCAAAAAAAAAAAAATTGCGGTTAATGTGAATACCATTGAATACCGGGCAACGATTGAAAAGTTTTTAGAGAGCAATCCAAAATTTTATTCCAACAAGATGGCTCTTTTTTGGCGAACATAGCGTTACTTTCGCGCCATCCTATACACAATTATTATCCTCACGAAATTTTGAGAAAAAAATTAATTTCTGCGAATTCTTTGGAATTTGTGTTCCACATTTTTTATTTTTCGAATTTATTCTATGAGTTAAATTTTAGTTATCTGGTAGTGTATAAAGTCATTCCTAAAAAAAATTTAAGGAAAAGAGCTATTACAAAAAGCTTAATAAAATACATAACTGAAATTTAACTCATAGAATAAATTCGAAAAATAAAAAATTTTGAATATAATAAAGTTGCTTATGAAAAGAAATAATTCCCAATATCTATGAATTTGTGTTTCTAAATTTATAGTTTCTTTGTCAAATATTTTAATCGTGTGTTTTAAAAAAGTATCAGTTGATTGCTGTCAATATTTTTACAGGAGGATGCATCATATAGTGTGTGTTTGACAACAAAATTGGAGAAACATTTACACTCTCGTAAATTTGTACGCAAATACTGAGGTGAAGGTTTTGACCGACAAAACTATCTCACTTGGTTTAAATATGAAATTAGTGTGGTATTGAAAATTATACAGATCGTCCAGTTTTGGCACCTGTCGTCAATAAAAATGTGCACCCGGAATGGGGAGTTTTAGATGAATATGGTAACAAAAAAAGAGCTAGAATGTTTGTTTTAGTGTATTAGAGATAAGCAAATTGAAAAGATATATTGTACATATCGATATATATCGTATCGATATTTTTTAAGAGTATCGATATTTATTAATTTAAAATACGATATATCGATGTATCGAACGTATTTTGCTGAAATTATTACCAAATTTAAAAACTTAATATACCTATGTCAATACATATTTACATATGAACAAACATATTACATGTTATTCCATTCTAACTTTTTATTGTTTCTTTTAATTT
This sequence comes from Pollenia amentaria, assembly GCA_943735925.1. Taxonomy (NCBI): domain Eukaryota; kingdom Metazoa; phylum Arthropoda; class Insecta; order Diptera; family Polleniidae; genus Pollenia; species Pollenia amentaria. The sequence continues at coordinate 51,475,064 of OX031009.1, forward strand.
CAAATTTACTGCCTGTCTCTCGAAACTTTCATTCGCTTAACTTTTATCTAAAAGAAAACCGAATTTTAAAATTTAGTTTTTAAGGTAAGTTATGCGAACGAAGTTAGTGTTTGAAATCGAGGGACCGGCAAGTAATTCTACAATAAAAAAAAGTAAAGAATACAAAAAATTTTTATTTATTCGCCATATCATCGGTCACAGGTTGACAACTCTTAACATGTTTTTTTGTACTTTTCAGGAGACAAAAAAAAAACGTTATTACTCCGTTACTAAACCGAGTTGGAAGTAAATAAAAAAAAATCAAAATTAGTAGGAGATATTTATTGTAAGATGGTGTAAAGAAAACAAAGGTATTGAAATAATTTCAGATTAAAAAAAAATTAAAATAAATAATACGAGTTGACAATTTCAAAAAATTTAAAAGTGAGTTAAGAGTTGTCAACCTGTGACCGACGATATGCTATCTAAAAAAAATTCATTACGATTATATAATGCCGGATTATATACTGCCGGCAAACGAAACTTGTGACACATACTATACTAGTAAACTGTGCAATATTTTATTTTTAATATAGGTATAAGAACATGCTCAAATAAAAAAAAAACAAAATATTTTTTTTATTATTAACATTCCAACTTTCATGAGTCTATTGCTGCTAATACGGCATAATTAAGGCGATTCTTTGCATAATTCTAGGAACCATTTCCGGAATATTTTTTCCGCGCTTATATTTTTGTTGTCAACCGAGACAAAACTAAACTGTGTAATCTATGAAAATGTACAATGGAAAAGCGCCGTTATTTTCTTAATATTAGTTAAAAAAACACATGATGCAATTCTTAAAAAACAACAGTATTGTAAGCAGTTGAGCAACGGTTAAAATGTTTAATTTTATTAGAAAGAGATCTTAAAAATATCGAATTCGATAGTCGTAGATAAATATCGATGTATCGATATATGGGTATTTTTAATATCGGCGATATATATCGATTTTAATATTTATCGATATTTTGATTTATCGATATTTATTACCCATTATTATAGTGTATGACCTTCTAATGTACAACTTATTTTGCAATGATACCAAGTAATACAGTCCATTGTCTTACATTGTTATCTTGCAAATGTCTTTTGCATATTATGTAGTATATGATGCAAAGACTTGTGCTGTACGGTAACATTTGTTCGAACTTGCCGTCTTATACATTCTAACTTGTTTTATTTCATTTTTCAAATAAAAAAAATCCGTATCTGTTTATGCTTCTTTATTTTAGCTGTTGTCAAAGTTTCGAATCAACGAAATTTATTTCTTTTACAAACTGTAAATGACAGTTTGAAAACATGAAATTAATGTCAATAACTTGCCATAAATTTATTTTTTATGTACTACATTCGAGTGCAAGTAGTTGGTAGAAACAACGAAAAAAATATTTTCATTAGGCTGGGGAAGATTTATTGGAAAACAGTTTAAAATCTAATCAAACGATAAATATGGAAAAACTTATCTAAAGTGTTTCAGTAAATATTAATATTTTCCCATATCCTTAACAAAGACGCAGGTGTGTTTGTGTTTTGAAAACGTATTAGGAGAGTACCCTGTTCAGGGCCCATGGGGTGTTATGGACCCACTGGCACAGAACTACGTTATAAGGTTAGGATTCATACAAGAGCTCTTTTTGCCGAATATTATAAAGATACCTTTAAGTGATTTAAGAACGGGGGTTATATGGCACTTATTTTCAATTCTGCACCTACCTTCAGAAACTTTTGTCATGACATAAGTAATCGTCGCCAAGTTTTATATCAATATCAACATTTTTGTATAAGAAAGTTATCGCATTAAAATCTATTTCTGGGAGTGATATTTTTATGGGATCTGTGGACAAATATAGCCCGATTCCAAATAAACTTGGTTAGCTGATTTAGGTTGCATGATTAGATGGTTCATAGGAACGAAGACACTATTCGGTAAAGGCCGGTATTCACTATCCTACATAATCGTACGATTCATTCACACGAAAATCTGACGGAATTCTATCCGACATAAAAAAAATGTCTGCAAAATCTGCTGTCAATGCCACACTATCCCACAAAAAAGATGCAACCTCAAATGACTCATCAACTTTACAAGAAAATGCAACTCTGATCGCATATAATCTATCATTTTATGAAAATTTTTAAAACATTTCCAAGTCGGACAGACTTGTCAAAAAAATCTGTCACTCAATTCATTTTTAAGCCACACTGTCATACATTATGAGCACACACGATTTTTTTGACATATCGTGCGACTAAATAGGATAGTGAATACCGGCCTTAAAGAATGTATGACTACTCACTCCTCCTGACAAATCAATCGTATGTACTAAATTTCATTAAAAAATCTCAAAAATTGCGAGCTGTACTTTGCGCATAAAGTTTACATTGGCAGATAACCAGACAGCAGGACGGACTATATAGATCAATTCAGAAAGTTATTCTCAGTCGATTTTCTTTTTAAACTTATTTAAACAAAGAAGATTATATAATAAATATAAATAAGCAAATAGTAGAAATACAACTTATGGTGTTTTCTTTTCTACAAAAAAGTGTGACATTGTATTAAAAAAATGCAATTAGGTGTTCGTTTTTTAAAAATGTGCTCTCTGAAAAAGCAGCATGTCTTATTCTAAAAAATTCACCCTTACTAATGGTATAAGGCATTGAACTTTTCGCATCGTATAAATCGACAGTGTTGATAGTGCCTTGTAAAATAGTTGACTTTGGTTTGAATATGGGGCTATTTTTATAACCGCGCACAGTAGTCCTAATGACAATTTTAGAGCGAAAACCCTTTTAACTCTTTTTTATAAGTACATATAAGAATAACAATTTGTACGAACAAATTACTTGGTATGGCCCGATCTAACGCTAAAAATTTACGGATTCGATTGCGTTGGTGTGGCGCTTTCCATACAAAATTAACTGACATAAAACCTACAAAATCATTTCATTATACAAGGGAACAAGGTTTTTGTTAATTAAGAGTTGAATGCTGTTTTTAAGGTTATTTAGGACGCTGAATCCAAATCTGTACATCTCGTATGTGGGCTACGCTACTTTGGAAGCCCTGCAGCCATCCCATTTCCTCCATTTATCAGTAGAAATATAAAAAGCAGCTCCAGTCTTGGCCAGCCCATCTGCCTGTTCATTGCCAAAATTGTCCTTATACGCAGGAATCCAAATTAAGGCAATGCCCGAACTATCCAGTCTGGATAGTTCTTCCTTACACTGTTTAACGAGAATGGACGTTGTTTTCTAGTAACATCGGGCCGCCTGGCTATCGACGAAAATGCCAATTTTTTGTTGATGTTCCTGCTTTGAGTTACCGTTATGGCCGAAATTAAGGCACTTCCGCTACATATATCGGAATAACTTGAAAATGGGTCACCATATTGCAAAATTCGTCGCAAATATTATCTTAAGGCCGTGCTTACATTGGTTTTAATTTTGACCAGTAGTTTCAGAGATATCGTTGAAGTTTGAAAAAAATAAAAATTAAAAAACAAAATTTTTTTAATTTTTAAAAATTCATTAAAAAAAATTCGGCGTCCCAAATAACCTTAAAAACAACATTTAATTCTTAATCAACACTGATACCGCTTTATGTTGATTTGGGTTTTTTGTATAGTTAAAATGTTTAAATATTCACTGCAAACACAAAACAATTACAAATTGTCAATAAATACACAAGAGGAAAGGATTGTTATGTTTTTAACGGAAGGTCGTCCGGGTCTTGATGGCCCTTCCTCCGAGTCTCCTTCCAAAAAACTTGACGAGGCTTTACTGGGAAAGAGAAAAGATTCATCCAACCAATATTTAAAGATTGACTCGAAAACATTCTTTGTTCTGTGTGCAGACATCCACTTCTTCGATAGTTTGCTAAGAAAACTTTGAGCTGATTGCTTTACTTCATGCTTATGGTCACACAGAAAAAATTATTAAATTTCTCCAATCACCAAATTTGTTCTAAATTCATAATATCAAGCAAACAAGTTGTTGATTTTGCACCTATTACCAAAATGATTATATTGATTACTACAAATAAAAAAAAAATAAAATAACCACAATACTAATTATTGATTACTACAAATTTTAAAATTTTGAAAAAATATTTTCAATAAATGATATTTTTAATTTTAATTAAAAAAATGATCAAAAAACTTTGCCATTTCAAACATTTTTTGTTATTTAATTAAAATTTTAATTGAAAATTTATTTCAAAGCAACTAAAATGTTAATTAAATCAAAATTCAATTTTTAATTTTCTTTCAACTAAAAAAATAATTGATTCAATTATCACATTAATTAAATTTAAATACTTTTTAAACCATTTTTTTATTAGATAAAAAACTTTTTTCTGTGCATCATCTTCATCATGTTCTATACCACATTTCATGAAAATGTAACGTATATTTCTGGTATTTTGCAGAGTACCAAACATTGAACAAATCCCTTTTAGTGATAGACATTGCAACCTAAAGATACAAGTGTTTAGGCAAAAATAGGCGGCAAATTTCTTAAACATTTAACAATGCACATGTTATAGATGATAAAAACACAAAAATATCAGCGGCACCTGGTAAATGTCACATTTAAAAGTCTATCACAATTTAAAATACATATTAAATTCCACAATTAATGAATTCATTTTAATTTGCATACATATTTTTCTAAACGGAATGCTATTGTATAAATAAAACCAACAAATATTACAGAAAACGTTTTCACTTTATTTTATTAGCTCTTGAAACCAAATACAATTATCAACTAATCTGTTATTAAAAATTAAACTTAGTTTTAGAGATATCGTTGAATTTAAAAAAAAAAATAATAATTAAAAAAAATTTTTTTTTGTTTTTTAAAAATTCATAAAAAAAATCAGCGTCCCAAATAACATTAAAAACAACATTCAATTCTTAATCAACACAAAAAAGTTCAATTTTGTTCCGCTGTGTAATTACTGATACGTTTTTCTGTAATACTGATGTTTAAAGGGCATAATAAACCACAAAAATTGCTTGCCAAACATGCAGTTTGTTTTTGCTTCTGTTTGCCAATAGACAACACAATCATATGTCGTACAAACATAAAATTTTCATTTTTGCTTTGTTTTCAATGAATGTAGACGACGATTGTGCTGCGGCAATTTTACTGGCTATTTGTTTAAAACGGAGAAGAAATATAAAAGAAAGAAAAGGATTTGGAACAAGGAGTGCTCTTAACAACGAGCTGCTTTGGGGTCAAAAATTATGCTAAAAAAATTTGAATTTACGGCTGAAAATTATTTTATTGCTTCTTCTTCTACGTCTTTACTCTGCAAGGTTTTCGCTAAAATGATAACTTTTAGCACTAGACACCACAAAAAGTTTGACAAATATTCAACATGACCGCCAAATATTAAACATTTTTAATATTTCTACAAACATTGCTTCAAATGCTTGTCCAAACAGCAAATACCCAAATTAACAACACAAAATATTTGTACAAACGTAACATTTTGACATGTTTGCCAAGCTATTTGTGTGGTTTATTATGCCCTTAAGTCAATGCAGCAGTGATTATATTGCAAATATTCCAAAAAATATATACCGTTGTGCAAGGTGGCGTCTTGTCATTTAAAAATCAAAAACAAATTTTACTCTGGCACCACTCGATAAAACGAGTTTTTTTCGCTCTAAATTTGTCATTGGGACCACTGTGCGGCGGCGATTGCCCCACAGAGCAAAAATTGATAGCGAAAATTGGCAAAATATATATCAAACAAGCCATAAAATTTATTAAAAGTCCCTAATGGCAAAAATTCGGTAAAAATTGCTAAATTAGCGGAAATTCGCAAAAATTAGCTAACAGCGGCATGATGACAAAGTCTAATATTTATTAAAAACGTTTAAGCTGTAAATATTCAAAAAACTTAAAGGGAAAAAAACGCTTCTATCGCAAACATGGCTAAAATTCGCAAAAAATTGCAAAATTAGAAACAAACCCTAAAATATATTTGAAATCGCTAAGTCGGGGGAAAAAAATAAAATGTCGAAAATAACAAAAAATCGTTAAAAAAAATTAGCTATTATACTGAAGCACACACTTTTTGTCAGGTGTTAAAAATAGGGCATTCCACTTTTTCATAACTTGTGTTTTGTTTTCGTAAAATAACAAATAGCATTAATACAGGGGTGGCAGGACATTTTATACATGCTTCTTTTCAGAAGGTGATATTTTTTGTGTAGAAAAGAAAACACCATTTGTTTATACACGGTCCCATAAAAATGATGCTCAGTCGATAGGTATAGAACTAAAACCACGATTTCCATGTGTTAGACATTTAAAAATAATTATCTTGGAATAAAAACATTTTTTATGGAACTCCTCATATGTATAATATATGAAGATAATATACAGCCTTATGAGCATGTCAAAATTAAAAATGGTAAAACTTCCTTAGACCTTAAACGTCTGAGAATATGTAAGATTTTCAGTTAATAAGTACATACTTTCGTACAAAATTTTTTTAAATTTTTTTTTATAACAATTGTGATTTTATTGAACTGTTGGTTTTTTATTGAAATTTGTGATATTTTTAAATTAGGTTTAAGTTTATCAAATTTAATTTTTATTAAATTATAAGAAGAAAGGAAATTGACAACATGAGTTTAATTAAAATAATTTTTTTTTATAACTTTATCTTTACTGAACACCGACTCCAACACAGGTCGAATTTATATGTTTCGAGAAAAATAACATGCCCATCATCAGAATTATTTGCAGTTCTGCATGAGATGGTGTTCGTTGCCATTCATTGGAAAGGCGAAAATTTTGGGCTTTTTAGCTAACAAATTTCACGGCATTTAATGTTTTACAATAATTTCTGGCATAAGGCTTCTGCGACTGCGCAATATGGACGCCATCCTTTCGGTCCAATTTTGCAACACTTTTTCGAGCATACCCGGTTTTTTTCGTCAATAGTACGTCATTATTTGCTTTTTAATGCTAAATAGTTGCGGGTTTATCAACACAGTTTTTTATCAATGCTCTAAGTTCTGCCTAGGCTGGCACTATTTTTAGATGATTGCGTTGTACATTGTACAAGCCGAGGAATGATTCGCAGTCGGAATTTGGACTCCTTCGAAAGCGAAAGCAAGAATTAAACCTCCATTGTTCAGGCGGTTTAAAGTGCTGCTAAAGTTAATAAATTTCAAAATTTTCGAAATATTTATGTACCTCCCTAATACCAATACAAACGAGTGCTATAATCTCAATATATGTCGTGGTATTATAATAGTTGTAGTAATACTTATGTTTGTATTAGCAAAATGTTATAAGATTGTTATCATCATTTTCTCTATTTCTCTTGTAATCATAAATAAACAACATACACAAGTTCAATATTAATACATACATTCATACCCAGCGGTAAAAAGAAGTAGTAAGCAGGCATTCTAGAAGGCCTTATTTGGCAGACACAAGGCCTTACTACCCCATTCCATACTCATACATTTTTTACACGCGATGTCCTAGCCAGCCAAGGCCTTCTGCGTTCCCTTCCTCAGCAGGCCTGATTAGAGGCCTTCTTCAGCAGGCCTGATTAAAAGCGTCTTAGCGATCTTTTATTCATTTTATTATTGTTTAATAAAAATTTAATTATTACCACGAGAAAAAAATGTAAACACCGCTTCATCAAACAATTTTAGAAAAACTAATATAAATTTATGTACTTCTTTTTTCTTTTCACTTTTTTATTTATATTGTTTGCTGTCTTTGGAATGTTTTTTTTTTTTTTTTGGTAACGGTTTTTCGGTTTTGCTGCTACAAACCATAATGCAATAATACACTTTGCTACAAACGTAGTAGGCGCACAAAATTTATGCATATATACAAAAACATAATTTAAAAAAAACGCATGAATATAGAAGGGAGTAAGTAGGCCTTCCATAAGACCTTCCTGAGAAGGCAAGCGAGCATGAGTACTGGATCTAAAAAAAGGGCTAGGAAGGTCTTACAGAAGGCCTTATCATTTCAGACCTTCAAAAGTTTACCGCTGAACGTATGCATATGTATATTAACATGTATGTGTGTGTGTAAATAAATATGTTTTTGTATAATAATATTAACTGTCACTTACGAAGTACTCTTTTTCAACATGAATTACATACTTTAAATATTTGCAAAATACACTAAATAGGAGCATTAAAATTGTTTTTGATAGCTTTTTTTCGATAAATGTTATTTATATATCGATAAATATTATGTTTTTAATGTATATTATTGTTTAAGTACATAATCAAAAAGTTCGTTATCAAGTGTAATAGTGTTTATCGTCTTTGTAAAGAAGGTGGTTTTTTATTTAATATATGGCATATGCACTAGGATATTCATTTAATCGGACTTTTACTTTAATCAGTTAATCGCTCGATTAATTAACCGAGGTTTTGGTTTAATCGGTTAACTATGTTATTGATCGGTTAACTGTTTAATCGGTTTATTTCAATAAATAAAAATTTATAATTTATTTGGAGTTTATTAGTAAAAAAAAACACTAACAACAATTCTTGATTAAAACGAGCAAGCAAAAAAATAATTTATAAATATAAAATATGTATATATATTTTTTAATTAATACATACATTAATTTATTACAGTCGAACTTCTCTATTGGCAACTTCTATACAATTAAGCTCTCCCTTTTATTAATTGATTTTAAGAACACAGCTTTTTCATATAAATTTTAGTGTAATTTGATCCCTTTATAATGAATTTCCAATTTTGACAGCAATCCGCTGTGCTAAGTGAACTAAAGTTTCGCAACAAAGTAGCATATCTCTTGAAAAAAGTTAGTAGTATTTAATAAAGTTTTTAATAAAGCTGTTAAGCAATAAGCACATAAGGCTCCGATCCAACCTTTTTGTGGATTTTGAGAAGCAATGTTAAAATGGATAACCGGCGCACGTTAAAGAGTGTAATCCAAACTAAAACACCTGATTATTTTAAATATAAATGGAAAAAATACAATTAATTCATAATGAAGTTTCTATACAATGAAGTGATTTTATGGTCCCATGCATACTCATTATAGGGAAGTTCGACTGTAATTAAAAACTAAACTGTTAGATCATTTTATTAGTTATTTCAATAGTTTGAGGACATCTTATAAAATAATCTTTTAGAAAAAAATTTGGTTTAAATGTTTAGAATTTAAGCGAAAGCAACCCATAATACAGAAGATCTAATTTCTCAGTCCTTTTCCTTGATTTCTCTAAGCATATAAAAACTGCCATTATGCCATTAGAGTCCTCTTTTAATTTTTAAAATTATTTTAACAATTCCAATTGTTTTGGTTAATTCTGTTAAAAGATTGATATGAGAAGAAACATATAACTAAACACATACATATAAAAAGTACGTGAAACATAAAGCTGTTGCCAGCAATCACTTATTTAAAATGAAGATCACTGAACACCTTCTTTAGTTGTATGAAAACATATTTTCTAACACATACCTTTTGTATATGAGACGAAACAAACAGTTAAAAACTCAAAAAAATATGTTATATTACTACAAAAAATTAAAAATTTTGTTACGTCGGTTAATCGGTTAATCGACTGAAATTAACCGGTTTAATCGTTAATCGAAAATAGCAAATTATCAAATAACCGATCAGTTAATCGGGTAGTAATTAATCGGTTAACCGATTGACCGAATGAATCCCCTAATATGTACTTAATTAGGTTCATTATATGGTTCATTAGAAGTGTCCAAAAATAAAAGTAAATTCTTAAGTGAATGATGGCCTAATTTGGTTCCTTTGAATGAAAAAACATTAAATATTAAGGTGCCGATTGGATACAGAAAAGTCGGGGCGGAAATCGATTGAAAATTTCAATAGTGAATACAAGGGGAAAAATGAATTTTCTTTAGTTTATGTCAAATTTTTTTAATGTCGTAAAAGTTTTATTCTAGACGATAAATTAATCGAAATGTTTGTACAATTATGTTTTCAAAATCGGTAAGGAACTAGCCCAGTAATAAATAATGCTTCATACCTACGGTGACAATATTTTTCAACGATAAAAAAGGACATTTCGAAATATAGTACAAATTATAAATAGCATCAAGGTTATTTGATAGGTAATAAAATAAATCAACCAACGTGATATATAATGAACTACTAGAAAACATATAACGGGTGGTTAAATTTTAAGGGCCGATGTTGAATGTGAACCACACCAAAACGTCAAGTTTTTTTCTGCATTTCGTTTGACATTTCTCAATTTCAGACTAACTCAATTTGAACCATGGAAGGATACACAATCGAGCAACGCGTTAAAGTTATTCAAGCTTATTATGAAAATGGGCGTTCAAATCAAAATGCATATCGTGAAAATCATCTTCAGTGATGAGGCACATTTTCACCTCAGTGGATTCGTCAATAAGCAGAATTGCCGCATTTGGGTGAATGATAGTCCAAGAGTGATTGTCGAAAAACCAATGCACCCACAAAGAGTGACTGTTTAGTGCGGTTTATGGGCTGGCGGCATCATCGGGCCGTATTTTTTCCAAAACGAGGCCGGTCAGGGAGTTACTGTGAATGGTGTTCGCTATCGTGATTTGATAACGAACTTTTTATGGCCCGAATTGGAAGATATGGATGTGGACGATATGTGGTTTCAACAGCACGGTTCCACCTGCCACACAGCTAACGAAACAATGGCTCTTTTGCACGACAAATTCAATGGCCGCCAATATCAAGTGATTTGACACCGTTGGACTTCATTCCCTGAGGTTATTTGAAAGAAAAGGTGTACGTCGATAAGACAGCAACCATTCAAGAGCTAAAGGATGAGATAATTTGGCACATTAACGGCATAGAACCTCAATTATGCCTCAGCCTCATCGAAAATTTGGACCATCGGATGAAGGTGTGCCGCCGAAGTCGCGGCGGCTATTTGGCCGATATTTTGTTCAACACATAATTGAACCATACCAATATTATCATAATAAAAAGAAATGACAATAATTGCCCAAATAATTTGTATTTTATTCAAAATCCATATCGGCCCTTAAAATTTAACCACCCTTTACTTATTTTATTGTCTATGAAAAAATAAATAATATATACCTAGAAATTCGTATAAAAAATATGTAAAATTCTTTAAAACAAAAAAATTAATAATTAAAAATATTTTATATTTTTCTAAAATTTAATAATAAAAAAAAAATTGATATTTTTTAAATATCACTGTTTTAAGTTAAAAATTATTTAAATTCTGCACAGTCCATTTGAAAATTGCACTTTGAATTAAAAGTGATTCTTAAGTAAGAACTTTTAATTGGGACTTTCCGATAATCCAATCATTTTTGGCAATTGAAAGTATTATTTTAGTTGGCGCACTAAAGGCCGGCAAACACAAACAAAATTCTACAGGCTGCATTATATCTTTACCTCCAATATTTTTTTCATTGAAATAGCCCAAATTTTCCATCTATATTTGGTCCACTGATGTATCATCTTTTTTCTGCTTCTCACTCAATCAACCGATACATTTTTGTAAACACTGTATCCCATTGATTTAAGTCCTCAATGCAGAATAATACCTGCCAACTTAGTATGCCAAAATGATTTTCAAAACCAATGGTAAAACACATCCTCTTTGCATTCAAATCATTTTAATTAAAATCCTTTTAAGTAAGAGCAGCATCAGGCATTGAAATGTGCTGTGATTCTAGACGACAAATATATTTATAGAATTTAAAGGCTTGGCTATGTGCCAAAAGTAACCACAATTCAACACATGGATCATCAAAATAATTTTCGCAATATCATCGGGTACCATTGTTGAGAAAAAAAATATTCTTTCAATGGCACGAACAATTGTAGAATTTGATCTAACGCTGGCTTTTATGTTAACCGGCGAGTATTTCTGTATGAATGTTGAAATTTTGGGGGTTTGGGAAAATAAAACTTATAGTTTTTGAGTTTAAAGAAGAAAAAAGTCATAATCTAACAAAAGGACAATTCACTCAAAAAAGGGCAATCTACTGTCCTCTTTTTTGAAAAAAATCTTTAAGGAGATCGTTAAAAAAGGGCGATCCTCTTAAAAAAAGGACGAATGGTCACCGTACCCATAACACTAATGTGCCAATAATTATTTAACCGTGGAATTCGAATACACACCTTAAACATTTTTTAAATTGATTTCTGTAATATAATATTTTTATTCAACAAAACTCAAAATTTTTAGATATGGAAAAAGATTTATTTTTGAATGACGTCAAAATTGTTAGATAAATGGATGGCTTCAAACCTGTTTATAAGGTGATGTCAAAAACGGACCAAATTTTTTAGGTCTTTCAAATCTACAAATTCAAATTTTAAAAATGTACTGCAACAAAATCGAAAAAATTAAGATTTGCATTTGTACTTGTTTAAAACATATTAGTGAATGGATATAAAAAATATCCTTCGGTACACTTGGGTGGAGCAACGATTTGATTTTTACGGATTTCTAGAAAAATGCTTTTTCATCTATTTTTATTAAGTTCCACTTAATGCTATTCAGACTTCAATGACACAAGCTGAAAGGACTAAATACTGAAAATTTTGTCAAAATCAAACCACGCCAAAGGTCAAATGACAAGGTCAAAGTTAAATTTTTTGGAAATTTTGTATATTTTATGAAATTGATAACGAAATAGGTGGGGTGCTTTAAAACCATGGGAGATAAGGCCATGATGGCTTTATTGCTCAATTGAATGGGAGATAAAGCCATAATGGCCTTATTGCCCAATCATTGAGAGATAATGTCATATTTAAAATTTTGCGAAATGAGAGATATAGCCAAATTTTTTTTCGCAAATGAGAGATAGAACCATATTTTCTCAGAATATTTTTATGCATGGTGTAAACATTCTGTAAAAGGGAAAATCCTTAGTTATCATTGAAAAAATAACAACTAAGAAAACTTTATTCAGCGAAGCCACCTGCCGCGTCCTACTGGAGGAAAAAACCCCTAAGCGCGGCCGCAGGCCGCCACGCAGAAAAACTTTAGTATGCTAAGCCAGATTTCAATACTTGACTTTAGTGTTTCCGGAAGTGAAAACTATTAATCAATGTAAAATGCAAAAGTTCTTCAAAACTGAAATGAGAGATAAAGCCATTTTCTAATATCGCTAATGTGAGATAAGGCCATGATGGCTTTATCTCCCCAAAATTAAAAATTAAATAAAGCCCCAGTGGAAGGAAAAAGCGTCGCAAACAGAAATTAAATAATCAGCCATGTCACACAGTACAATTCCGTTCGGAAACAGAATTTATTCCGTTTTTGGTACTTAAGAAAATTAAGAAAAATCTTTGAGGAATGAAACCATTTTTGTTTTCATGAACGGAATGGGAGTCAAAATATAGTTTCTATCAATAAATAAATATGTTTTCTTCGGTTCCGAACGGACTGATTCCGAACGGAATTGTACTCTGTGGCATGGTTGAATACCTCAATTTGTAGGGACTAATTTCATAGGAAATAAACCCCGAATTTTGAAAATGAAATAAGACCCCAATATAATACATATACTGTTCAGTTTTGGTTTTAAAAATTGCGCGATACATAGCATGGTTAAGATCTCGGCCGTGCGCAAGGATTTTCTCCTCTATGATATTTCAAACACTAAAGCTTTTCTGCCTAGCCGGTCTTCGGTCGGACACAAGGCCAAATTAAGGAGCATCAGTTAGCAAAGCCGGTGTTTGTTATACCATAGAGCAAAAAATCCTTGCGCCCGGCCGAAGACCGGTTATGCAGAAAAGCTTTAAATAACGATTCGGGATTTTTATATTCGGGATTTTCGAATTCGTAATTATAAAGTTCGGGACTTAGAGATTCCGATTTCTGAAATTCGGGACTTAAAAATAATCCTATTTTTTTAGGATTCTGAAATTAGAGTTTTTGATACTATTCCCATCATTTTGACTTTTAAAATATGTAATTTAAAAATGAAATAAGTCCCCAAAATTTTTTTTGTGGATTTATACTCTTGGGGACTTATTTCATACGAAACATGGCGCCATTCTATTAAAATAGAATATTCTTCGTAATTTTGAAAAGTGCAAGGCACATTAAATGTGCACTGGAAAAGTGTGCTCTTTTTTTAGTTTGTGCTCCTTTTATTAACCAAATGTGCTCTTTTCAACTCTTCAAAATCTGGCATCCCTAGTAAAGTCTTTGATCTAATAAGACCGAATATGCTCAAAAAAGGGTTGGAAAAATGGACCCTCAGTATGGCGTTCATAAGGCGCAGGAGCGAAGGTCATATGCCAGAAATTATTCTTAAACAATCAGTGCCATGAAATTTGTGAGCTAATAAAGGCTACAATTTCTGTACCTCGAAAAAAAATTCCCTTACTTATAACATTAAAAATCTTTTAAGAATAACTTAGTAAAGCTTTAAAGCCGTTTTAAAACCTCAATCTATTCCGCTAATAACGCTACCGTTTTTGTTTGAAAAAAACTTTAAAAAAGATTTTTTGTTTATTCTTAATGGCTTATACAATATCTGCTACGTATAAATAATTTTCCAATAATACAGTATTTTACTAAACAAATTTTTTTTACCGAAATTCAAACAGAAAAAATTAAGGTTTGACAACAGTACATACATGCTCAGTATTGTTGCAGAAAATAAAACAAACAAGTGTATTTTGATCAAATCAGTTCCTTACACGTCAATCACAATCTCATGATATGTTTGCATACAATCATATACATACATTTAGCATTGACAGTTCTTCTATTATTATGATTGTACAATAGAGTGCTTCAAAAAAATTAACTGGCGAATTTTGACTACCCACTCCTCTTCCTTGTCTCTTAAATTGTTCTATGTATTGCAGATACACGTTGGGTAAAATATTAGGATAATAGGATAACGATTACTGAAGCCGCAACGAAGTTTAAAGGTACATTTTCAAGGGGGAAAATTAAATGTTTCAGTTCTTGCAGTTTAATGTAAAAGAATCGCAATGTGTACATAATAATCGTTCTAATGAGATACTCGTATAAAAGAAAAAATTTGGTTAAACAAATAAGAGTGCTATAATCGGCTGTGCCGAATCGCCAATACTCTCCACCAACAGTTAGAGTATTTCAGGCGTGGGGCCCATATGGGATCTATAAATTATTATTTATCTTTATAAAAACGGACGTCATTATTACAATTGCTTGCGGTTTAGACCTTTATTTGTTAAATTATTGACCGACCATCAGAAAGCTTTTAACAGTTTCAAAACTCTATTTTAAAATTTTTAGAAATTTTGTTTAACAAATTTCTGAATTTTTTAATCTTGGCACAAGGATTTACTGAGTACCCAGCAAAAACTTAACTTACAATGCTTCTTTTAATGACTTCCTGAATTCATTACTTTGTAGCTTTATTCGCCACTTTTTGCATTATTAGTTATATATAAAATTATAACTGTATTATTATATCTTAATTAAGTCATAATTATACATTACAAAAAAATACTTTGGTATAATGACTTAAATAAGTTATTATTATATGATTTTAAATAATTTTTTAAATCAATTTGCAATATTTTATATTAATATTTGTTAGATATCCGGTAATATTATAAAATTTTAAGAATAATTTCGATGTGAAATACATGGCAATTCAAAAATCAATCAAATGTATGTAAATATATACATAAATATGTTCCAAAATTACCAACACAATATATTTTCGTTATTAGTAATATCAATGTAATGTAAACGATGTTTTTTTGAAGAACATAATCAGGCCTGTCACAGAAATTGTTCGGAATTGTTTTGAATCCGTGCTTTAATTTCGATCAATTTTCGTATTTCCGACAAATTTTAATGTTGTTATTTTCAAGTTAATTGTGGCAATATTGTGCAAACTAAAACAAAAACTTTTTTCGATCGAAAAATTAAAAGTGATTTCATTCCGAGAAAATTTATCGGTTTTCGTTTTCTGAAGAAGCTTTCTCGGAATTAAAAAAAACTTTCGATCGAAATTTATTTCTGTGACAGGCCCGTATAAGTACATATTTAATACACACATTGTTATTATAATGTTAGAGCTATTAATGATTTTGTGCAGCAAAAGCACTCTTTATTAATTACACGGTGCTACAAAATTTCAAAGTGACCTAGTGTATGTTATAGGTCTAGATGAGTGTATTACAAAACCGGTTTTAAAAGTTTCAATATACCTCCAAATTCCCAAACTCCAAATTTTTGAGCCTGCTACTTTTAAACATTTATAACTTTTTTATTTATCAACCGATTTTTGAAATTTAAACGCTTTTGGAAAGCAAAATAAGTGTTATTTTTAAATACATATACTTCTCATACAATATAAGCACAAATATGAATAGATTTTTTTTTCAATTATATGGAAAATTTTTAATTTTTTTTAAACCTTTAAAATTTCTACGGGACTTTTTTCCGAATTTAGTTTAAAGACAACAAATATATTAAAGACAGTATTTTTCTGAGTAAAATGAGACGTCATTTGTTAAAATCGGTTGAGAAATGAGGAAGTTATAGTACTTTTTATGAGGAGCTATTATAACAAAAAAACACTAGGTCATTTCGGAAGTGCTTTTCGACTGTAGCACAGTGTTATTTTCTTACATTTCGAAAAATTTATTATTGTGTACACTTTTTTAACATCGATTCCATAAGATTTCAGAGCAATTTTAATTAGTGTGTTGTAACCTTTTTCAAAGTTAATTTGAAAGTACTTATTTCTTGTCTCTTTTGGTAACTACATATTTTTATACAACTTTTAAGTATAAAATAAAGGCATTATTTTTTAGGCTGTAATTGTCCAAATTATAAAGGATTACTTTTGAGACATCGCGAACAAAAATAAGTACTTTTTCTAGTAGAAAAATAAGTACTCCTTTCCTCAAGTTCTCATTATTTTTCTGCTTATTTTGTGAGCAAAGTTTTTGCTGGGTATATAATTGGGTATAAAAATATGAAAAAATGTTGTTAATACCTCCAACGGTTTCTCCGTACCTGCGATATAAATTTTGCGACTTTCGGAAAAAGCCAATTTGTTGGCCATATTTCGGTAAATGAGCCTAATTTTCTTACTGTTATCAATTTTAAGTTAAAGTTATTCAGAATATCATAGTCCAGAGTATTTAAAATATACTTTAAAGGTTTTACTTATGACAAACATATGGGCATTTCCAGCGAAAATTTTACTTTTTGTAACACAACGCCAGCAAGTAATAAAAATTGTTACCCAAAAAAAATGTAACTGTGTAATTTACTTCTTTATATTTTGGTGTAAAGCTCAACTATCTCTACATTTTGTTACAAAAGGGATTTCATTTGAACAACATTGGCCTAAAATACAAGCGTATTTGCTTGCTGGCGATACGTTAACCAAAGTAGACTTTTCACTGGAAATGCCCATACTTGGAATTTCGAAAGGAGAGATAGCGAAATATTGTACATTTTTGTGGCAATTTTTATGAAACTAGAGAAAAATATAAACTAAAGTCATGCGAAGACAAAACAGTGCAAAATGGAGATTAACCTTTAAAAGTGCCTTTAATGTTAATGACCCTAAACTTTTTAAACTTTGAAGAATCTGTCAATTTAAATGGTGCTACAACTCATTTATGTATGTTAATGTCGATAATTGCAGAGCTAGCCCACAAATATTTTGAAAATATAATGAATCCTTTTTTATTTGACCGACTTAAAACACCAAAATTTTTAAAAGTTCGTAATTTTCAAAAATTCAAATCTGTTAAAGTTATCGAATATTATTAATTTTTCCAATTCGAAAAATAAGTTTGTAATGTAAACAAAATCTGAGGGTTTGAAAGAATATTATCTTAATATTTTTAAAATATTTGTGGTCTAGTGTGAAACCCTGAAATTATCGACATACATCTAATGAATTGTAGAACATCAAATTACCAGATTTTTCAAATCTTAATAAGTTTGGGGCTATTTTAACCCCAAGGGATAATCCCCATTTTGCACTGCTTTGTCTTCGTATGACTTAAGGGTATATTTTTATCTTGTTTCATAAAAATCGGGACAAAAATATACAATATTTCGCTATCTTTCATTTAGAAATTCATGCTATGTTCAGTGCGTGTTAATAGTGCTCATGATGAGTGAGCTAGAGTACACATCTCTAACTAAGATTTATAATAAAAGACTACCAGTAAATACTTTGACTTTTTTTAAACAGCTTTCATATTCGAATAGGGATGGAAATATTTCCCAAAATTTATCGAAATGGGAGCCAGCTTTAACAATCTGGGTTTAAATTCTACCTTAAACCTTTAAAACCCATATAAGTTTTACCCTCGTATGGTTCAAGTAGTGAAGGCTGTTAAATATAATTACATTTCGATTTCATTTAATTGGATCCAAGTAGCTTATTCAAACCGTTCTGGTAAACTGGGATCATAGATCTTTTATGGCTTTAATTATCGAAAAATGTATCTTCACATTGATGATGCCCTAACATCAGAATTGTGACATCAATGCTATTACAAATGGCATCAATAAGGAAAAAAGTGACATCAATCAAATGACAAACGTCATCATAACATGTTGTCCTATTTTATGCGTCATCTATGCGATGACTACAGTGAAATCTATTCAATGCCACATTTTGTGTATTATCACCATTATTATCAGGTTTAAAAAGTATAACAAGAAGTAAAAATTTCCTTATTCTATTTTTTTAAATTATTTGGTTAAATACAGAAAAATTTTAAAGTAGAATGATTATGAAAACCATATCGGGCATGCTGCAGGTGTCTTATAATAGAGAGTTATTCTGTAAACAAAATGCGGAATGCAATACAAGTGAAACAAACTTATGTAAGTAAATAATGATATTCTCTCAATTTAATGACAGTTTGCGATTTAAGTGAGCCTACTGAGTCGTAAATCGGTGCTAGGTGACCATATTTGGTCTTAGTCTAGAAGTATTTTAGTAAATAAAGTTACTTTGTACTTACATAATCTTTTTTTTTTTTTATTGTAAAACATTTAAACTATATATACAAAGTATTTTGCTATAAAAATTGTTTTTAGTTGTGTTTTTGATTATGTTTTAATTTGTTCCTAGCATTTATTCTATTTCATACGCCGGCGAACGACGAACAAATCAGTACTAGGTGACCATGTTTGGTTTAAGTTAAGAAATAGTTTAGTAAATAAAGTTACTTTTTACTTTAATAATGGTTTTTTTTTTTTATAACACATTAAATAAGTATACAAAATATTTTGCTATAAAAATAGTTTTTAGTTGTGTTTTTGATTATGTTTTTATTTTTAAGCATTATTTTTTTGAATATGGTCACACTATTTCTCTCTCTTTGCACAAACAGTAATCAACTTTCTCAATTATTATAAAAGCTGCCAGATATTCGTCGTTATTGTGCTTCATACGACGAATTTACTCAGCGAATTTTTACTGTAAGATTCGTCGTGTTGGGTGAAATTCGTCGTTCGTCCCAGTTGTGCTCCTAGCATTAGATTTAATCCAAGGTCTTGGTTAAAAACAAATGCTGATAAACGCAATTGATAAATAAAGGTAACGGATCTCATTAGCAGCTTTATACTTGGCGTATGTCTTCAATCGAAAGCAGTGCATATTGGGGATGCCAATCAGGACTAAATTTAAAAAATCCCAGAATTTTTATACATTCGAGTTTTACCATTAATACGAGTGTGTACCTTGAGCTTAATAATGAAAAAGTGTTATATATTGTCGAAGATGGTTTTATTGTTTTTGTTTGTTTTAATTATCTTTATATTGATTAACACAATTTTGCATGTGCTGGAACCAATTTTTGTATAATTTGTTCCACTCTGATGTGTGTACCGTCAAAATATTGACTTGAAAAACTCAAGCAGTGGATTACTATTTCGTTTCGGGCTTTCATGATTATCGTTAACTACAACGCAAACGGTCGTAACGAAACAAAAATTTAAAAAACGACTTTATCATTGATTCTGTTGTATTGCATCCACAGAAAAAATTATTAAATTTTTCCAATCAGCAAATTTAAACTAGCTTAACCCGGTGCGCTTCGCTACACTGGTAAAAAAAATAAATAAGAAAAAAATTGCAGTATTTTTTTAATGTGTAATTTATTTATTTTTGCTCCCCCTGCACCTACCCCCTTTTTTGTTTTGTTTTGAAAGTTGTCCTGTAAAGGTTGATAACTTTTGTGTTCAGATGTATGGTATTTAATATTTCTTTATATGAGGGGTACTGCTCCTCCTCTGTCTACCCCGCCCATTTCTATATTGAAATTAATAGTTTACCATAGTAGTAGCTGTAACCACGTTTGAAGACTCTTCCTTTAATAGTTCTTCTGTTGAGCGATACTTAATTTATGCATCCTATGGAAGGTATTTCCCCCCTTGCGCCTACCCGCTTTATTTTTATTTTCAAAAGTATAGTATACCATAAGAGAGACTTCTGCAAAGTTTGAACATTCTCACTATAAAAGTTCTTAAGATATGCGATATTAACCATTGGCGTCCTATGGTGGGTACCACTTCCCCCGCTGCTATTATATTTCAATTTGGCGGCTCTGAAGATCCTACTACCAAAAGTTCAATAAAATGCGTGCAGCGGCTCTTAATTATATTTCTATCTATGAGGGGTACTGCTCCTCCCCTGTCAACCCCGCCCATTTTTATATTGAAATTTATATTTTACCATAATAGTAGCTTTAACCACGTTTGAAGACTGTCCCTTTTATAGTTCTTCAGTTGAGCGATATTTAATATATGCATCCTATGGGAGGTATTTCCCCCCCTGCGCCTACTGCTTTATTTTCATTCTCAATAGAGTAGTATACCATAAGAGTGACTTCTACAAAGTTTGAACATTCTCACTATAACAGTTCTTAAGATATGCTATATTAAACATTGGCGTCCTATGGGGGGAACCACTTCCCCCGCTACTATTTTATTTAAATTTTGGGGCTTAGAAGATCCTACTGCAAAAAGTTCAGCAAAATGCGTGCAGCGGCTCTTAAGATATGCGATAATTAATATTGGCATCCTATGGGGGGTACCAATTCCCCTGCCCCTATCGAAAAAATAAGTAGCCTATTTTATTTTTAGGGCTCACGTGATGTTACTGTAAAAATTTCAGGAAAATCGGTTCAGTAGTTTCGGAGTCTATAAAGCGACAAACAAACATACAAACATACATAATTCATTTTTATATATATAGATTCATAATATCAAGCAAACAATTTGTTGATTTTGCACCTATTACCAAATTGATTATAGTGATTACTAAAAATTGTAAAATGTTGAATGTTTTTTTTTTTCAATAAATTATATTTTTAATTTTAATTAAAAAAATTATCAAAAAACTTTGCCATTTCAAACAATGCGTTAATTTATTTAAATAAATATTGACAATTCCCAACAACAATTCTACATGTTTAAATTATTTTATTTTAAACTAGCTGTGACCCGGTGTGCTTCGCTACCCCGCCCGTAGTAAAGAAAGAAAATCAAAAGTTTAGTGGAAAAAGTTTTTATTTTATGACTAATTGTTTATTACAATGTTCTTATTAATAACGATTATAATAGTACTATATTTAATGCTACATTAATGCTATACTATAATACTGTATTTAATCCTACATAGGTATATTTCTAAAATAAAATAACGTTTTTTTCTATTATACTTTTAAATTTATAAGTAACTCAGAGCTTCTCTGTATACAATGTTAGACGTAGAGTTACTTTTTGGTAGCAAAATGAACTGATTTTCTGGAGTTCCAACTCGTGATAATCCAACGTATAGTTGGCCATGGGAAAAACATTCTTTTCGTAAGTCGATTCCAACCAAAGAGAAGGTTTGTCCTTGTGACTTATTAATAGTCATCGCAAACGAAGTTTTGACGGGAAATTGCAGTCGTTTGAAAGATATCGGTAAGTCTGTAGGAGTCATTGGAATCCTCGGAATATTTGCTAACTGGCCAGCAGCAGGGCCAGTGATGATGGTCGCCACTATTAAGTTGTCTTTTAGGTCTTTAATAAGCAGCCTTGTGCCATTGCACATGTTAGGTGGGCTTAAATTTCTTAAAAGCATGATAGGTGTACCGACTTTTAATGGTAGTTCGTGAGATGGCAAGCCAGAAGGATTAAGAGAATTTAAAAATTCTTGTGGATAGTTGACTGCATCCTCGATATTGGTGACTGTATCAATTGACTTATAGTGTTTGATTTGGCCGGGAACTTTTTGCATAATAAAATTGTTTATTTCATTGACAGTGTCGTTTCTAGGCGATACTATTGCCCTTGAACATAGCCAATGAAAGTCTTTTTCAAGTAAGTTTTCAAGACCAGGATATACTGCATTTATCAGATCCTCCAGACTGTAGACTATTCGACCTAGTGTCTCATTGAGAACAATTTCAGAACAATTAGTGCTCAAATTCGAAGAAGGAAAAACTCCTTCCCCAAGTTTAAGCAATTGTTGTGGAAAATCGTTATTTGTGGCTCCGCCAAGATGAGCTCTCATGTTAGTTCGTAAGTTCAATTTTTGAATGGAACTCCATAAGGGAGATGATTTAAGGCATGCTTTGATAATGTCTGCACGCGTCCCTTTTGTAACTACAGGGAGCGTCTGTCGAAAATCACCAGCAAACACAAACGTTATTCCGCCCATAATGGCGTTAGAGTTTTTAAGGTCTTTTAATGTTCGATCCACAGCTTCAACATGGGCTCTGTGGCTCATGGTGCATTCGTCCCACATTATAAGTGACACGTCCTGCAACAATTTGCCAAAAGGCCCGTCTTTGCGTATGGAGCACGCGGATTGTTGCTCCAGAGATACTGATAATGGGAGTTTGAATGTGGAGTGCGCAGTTTTACCGCCGCTCAATAGAGTAGCAGCAATTCCTGAAGAAGCGACTGCTAGGGCTATTTTTCCAGATTGCCTTACCTGTGCTAGTAATAAATTGATCAGGAATGTCTTTCCTGTGCCTCCTGGGGCATCCAAAAAAAATATTTTGCCTTTTTTATTTGTAACACTGTCAATTATTGTATCAAACGCCTTTAATTGATCTGGTACTAATTTTGGCAAATTTTGGTTGACATAATCTGTCAACTCACTGATGTTGTATTGACGTACCAGCATTGTGTCCATCGCATCGTTTTGTGAACGAATAGGAACGGGTAATCCGAAATCACTTAAACTTTTGTCATTCAATTCCAATAACTTATTTTCTATTCGGATCAAACCTTCATTGTAAATGTCGTCATTAAAAGGCAAAGTAAAATTTTGATGTTGCTGTCGAATTCTGTGTCTAATATCTTCACAAAAATCTTCTTTGAAAATGTTCCACAGTTTTAATGGTTCTGATGGCTGACAAAATAGTAGAATGACTACAAACAACTCCCTAAGATTAAATGGGCATTGCAACATCGCAGCATCTCTCAAAGTATTTTCCCAATGATCATCAGCCTCGAGCAATCCTCTATCTCGGCAAGCTGCTTGATATGTTTCTTTGACAACTCCATTAACAGTTTTTAGGTCCACGAATGAGGTTGGACCGCGTACGTGATGCAGTAACATTCTAAGATAAAAACACTCTGATTGAGAAGGATGTACACCATATACTCTTCCTAAAGCAGCATCTTTCTTTATGCCTGGATGGCCAACTACGTTTTGACCTCGTAATCTTCTTGAAAATTTACTATTAGCCCATGTATAATAGTGTGGAACCTCGTGGTACAATAAAGTTTTTGCGAATTCGTCTGAGTTGCAGAGCTCAAAGAAAGCTATAAGTGTAGTTTTGCGAGGGTTTCGGGCAACTTGTTGTGCTGTTCCAGCTGTGAAGTACACCCTTTGACAGTTTTCTAAATGTACTGCCAAATGCACGACTGTAGGGTACCGGTCGTGGATCGGAAATTCTAATATTCTCCACACAGATTCTGATGTACTTATGTATCTGCCATTTAAATAGTTTTCCACCTCATCGTACGGATTTTTGACGCTGAAAGTAGCTTGGTCAGAGCCTTTATTTATATACTTACATACATATTTGATCGCCTGTACTGAATGGCAATATTCCACGTTAATGTGTGCGTTGAATGAACGACACAATATGGGGGAATATGGGACAATCCATCTATTGTCTATAGTAACCTGTCTTCCTCTGATGTTTAGGGTAGCACTCCGACCTCCATTTTCAGTGTCACGGCGACGATACCCATCTTCTCCGGTCTGGGTGTCGTTAACAAAACGGCGAGGATATTTTTTCGAACAAATATCGTTTTTCATACATGGTGACGTTGTATTTTGATCTCCGCATGGTCCATGTACCATATTTCTGGTCACGATGTCAAATAATATTGGATCGTCATCTTTATTCGGTAATTCGGCAACTATTATACTGTCAATTTCATCTGACTGAATTTTTCTTTCCAACCAAAGCAACATATGACAGTGAGGAAGTCCGCGTTTTTGCCATTCAACACTTAGCATATGGCATTTAACTTTACCAAATATTTCGTCCTTTGTGAATAAATTAATCATTTTCTTCATTTTTAAATGGAATACCCTTGAAATTATGTCATGACGGTCAAAGGACCGTTGGCCAGGTAATATCTCTTCCTTAATTTCTGGCCATTCCGGGTTACAGGTAAATGTCACAAATAAATCGGGTCTCCCGTAGTTTCGGACATACGTCATTGCGTCTTGGGTTTTTTCGTGCATATAACGTGGGGATCCCGTAAAAGTTGAAGGTAAGATGACGCGTTGTCCAATATTTGTAGGGTTTGTATTAGCATCCAGATTTAAAGCATCTCGTAGATGTATATAGTCGTCGGCTCTCAATTGTTGTTGATTTTGACGTATGTAATTTAGTCTTTCTGATATCATTTTAGCCATCATGTCGACACAGTATTGACTGAATAAATCTCTGTAATAATGTAAGGTATTAAAACAGCCAGCTCTGACCATCATCCTGTACGCATAAAACTGCATACATGAAACAGTTTTATTTCTCGCAGAATTTTGTTGAGGGATTGTCAAATAGTAGCCATCCTCACCTTTAATAAACATTAAAGGGTATTGCAAAGGATCATAAGCACGATGCAATTCAGATATTCTTTTTATGATGCCATCTTTGCAATTAATAACTATATCCCTAGGACCTTTGTCTTCGTCGACTAATAAGACTGCAACTTCGTTTACTGTAGGTGGATTGTATCTTCCTTGATGTTGATTTTGCGGAGTGCGGTCGGCGTGAAATATTAATTTTAAGTCGTCCGATAAAGGGTTATGCTCTAAGTTGTATTTGAAACTGCGAATGTATATATTATGGCTGTTTAAAACAGAAGTCAACTCGTTGATTAATCCTTTTTTTAGATTGTCAGCAATATTAAATCGCAATGATAATTGATCGGCATCAGATATAAAATAAATCTGTAGAAACTGGGGATCTTTACCTGAAGGTGGGATGAGACTACCAATTCTATGGTACACCTGCCCTTCGATCTTAAAAGTAGGCATAAAGTTTCCTACGCGAATTTCTTTACCACCGAATGATGTCATCTGAAACAATGAATTATACCTGCGAATGTTATTTAAAAAATGCGCTGATAGTGGATGACAGCCTGACAAAAGATCTTTTATTGGTTGTGGTGGTTCCTGTATATTTGGGAGGACCACTTTGCCTCCAGCACAACACATACCGTTTGATTCATCGCGCCATTTTTTAGCAAAACACTTAGGGCAAATTTTGCTCATTTGTCCAACTTTAACAGTGTTTTGTTGAGCATAATCTATATTTGGATCATAATTGAAAGCTGATCTATTCCCGTGAGCAACAGTTCGATTTGCTCTAGTTGTTGATATCCGTTGTCTTTCTGCTGCTAAGCGCTGCGAGCGTTCAGCACTGGACTCCCTAATACGGGCCTGCGATGTTCTTATATTTTGGTTAGAGAGACGCTGCGAGCGTTCAGTATTGGACTCCCTAGCATGGGCCTGTGATGTTCTTATATGTTGGCTAGCGAGACGATGCAAGCGTTCAGTACTGGACTCCCTAGCACGGGCTTGCGATGTTCTTAAATTTTGGCTTGCGAGACGCTGCGACCGTTCAGTACTGGACTCCCTAGCACGGACCTGCGATGATCTAATATTTTGGTTAGATAGACGCTGCGAGCGTTCAGTACTGGACTCTCTAGCACGCGCTTGTGACATCAACTCTCTACTTCTGGCAAGACGTTGCGCTGTTTCAGAAGAAGACTCTTCCACGCGGCGTTTTTTAGCTGCTCTTGTCTTATATACTTGCCGTGAAAGGCTTGATGTTTTTTTAGGCATAGTATTTTTATTAAACAGTAATTGATAATCAATAAGTACAACGAAATTGTAGAGAAGTGCGGTTGCAAACAATTACTTTACATATACTATATTTGCATTCGAATATTTAAATTATTTTATTATTATTTTTTATTATTTTTTTATTTTTTGAGAATAACTTTAAATTAAATTCGCTTACCTAGAATTCAGCTTTTAACTATAAGAATTTTAAGTAAAATGTCAAAAAAGAAATTTGTATCACTTTCCTTAACTAATGTAAGTATTTTCTTTAAAAAAATCACTTTAGTTTAAATTGTTATTTTTTTACATGTACAGTTAGTGATCACTATGATTGTTTACATTCAAAACATTATATTTTTGTATTTTACTACGATTGTTCACTTTCAAATCATTTTGTTGTTGTTTTTGTTGTTGTAGTGTTATACGAAAAAAACTAACTACATACCAAACTTAATAACGGTAAAAAATTTAAAAGAATGCATGAAGTGTTAAAATTATCTGTGTTTTTTTTTTGCTTTCGCGTACATATTACCCCATACAAATTTGACATTGACAAATGACATTTCTAACTCCGATAATTGTTAGGTGTTATCCGGATTAGTGGTTTTGGAGATTTTTGAATTTTACGTTTTTTGAAAAAAAGTGGGCGTAGAAGTGGGCGTGGTCGATGAAACCTAGCCTATGTCCATCCTGGAGGAACACTTTAAACATTGCTGAAAACATTTTGGAAATCGGATGAGTAGTTCCGGAGATTACTTTCTACAAACAAACAAACAAAAAAACAAACATTACCTCTTTATAATATCAGTATAGACAATTAAGAGTTTTTGTTATTTAATTAAAATTTTAATTGAAAATTAATTTCAAAACAAATAAAATGTTAATTAAATCAAAATTAAATTTAAAATACTCTTTAAACCATTTTTTAAATTAATAAAACACTTTTTTCTCTGTCAATACAAATGTCCACAAATTATTTTGGAATCTTTCGATCAAAATTAGCGATTTTATTAACAAACGGCCCCGTCTACAAAAGCAATAATAAAATAGGCGCTAAAAGACCTAACTAACCGTTTGCATAACATGCAACATTGTCAAAGCAACTGGTAAAATAAATTATTAACAGTTTAAGGCAATTTATCATTTTAAATAGTTTTTGCTACTTCTGTAACATTTTCCAAATGCTATTTAGGGATATTTGCATTTTAGGTAACGATATGTTAAACACAGCTTTTGAGGCACCTCAATTGTATTTTTTATGCATTTCTTTGTGCCAATTAATGCTTTTGTGAAATATTGCGAGATCCAATGCAAGCAAATGTTTTTACAGCTAAATGTTTATACTCGTACACAAAGATGTCTTAAGCCTATAGTACACGGCATGTAAAAAGACACATGCGCATGTGGTTCTGACGTAATTTTGACGTCAATGCAAAGCCACAATAAACATTGCGTGTTGTGTGATGACGTCAAAATTACGTCAGAACCACATGCGCATGTGTCTTTTTACATGCCGTATACTATAGGCTTTATTCTCGCAATATGTCACATGACAATCTGCGCACAGCATCAACGTTTTCTGACAAAAACAAAACGATTTTGGAAGACGCGACTTTCAGGCTACAAAACGAATGCAACATTCTTTGGACTCCGATTTCGAATACAAACTAAGTTCGAGAACAAGTTGATGTATCTTACAAAGACAATATCAGTACAAACTTTGATATTAAAGTCTACATCGGGTATATCTAAATAGGGCTGAAGTATCCAAATAATTTTGAATTAATAAAATTTTTGAATAATTACTTACATACACATTTAGAAACTGGCAACGCTGAGCTTGAACTAGAAACGTGCAATGGTTATTTTCATTATCAGCGCATTCATTTATGTAGTCTTTTCATTACAAAATTTAAAAAAGCATAACTTTTAGATAAAAAGAAGTGTCGATACCTTAAACTATTTACAATAATCTTTACATTTAAAACTCCAATCAAACTTTCATATTTTCAATTTGATTTTGCCGTTCTATTATAAGCAAAATCGTGCAGAACGCCATTAATGTTTAAAGCAATTTAAAAAAAAAATTATTCCACAACGAATTTATTTTATTTTTCATTTTTGGTTGCTCTTGATAAAGGTGTTTAAGGAAAATTGAAACATTGAAGACACCAAAAGAAGAGCAAAAAAAAAATGAAACAAATAAATAAAAAAACGTACAATGTAGAAACAAGAAAATAGTTTATCACGTCAAATGTTTTGTAGTCACAACTTATTTTAACCAAAAAAAAAACAATTTGTTAACTTTAATTTTGTTTTCGCTACTACAACATAAATTTTATTAGTTACGAGTAGTACCAACCAACAAACAGTTTCTGGTTAAATATGTATAAGAGAAATAGTTATGGGATTAGTTTCACTTGTGCTAATGTACAGTGGGACAGATTGTACATAAAAAGATTTGGATCACAATAGTCCTGATTTAAGCAACGAAAGTTTTTCTTTAATATTTTTTCTTTCTACCTCTGTCGCTCATATTTACTTTTTATATAAGTTTTTGGAAGATCGGTTTATATTTGATTGTAAAGATCCCCTCAACTTAAGAATTTATTTAAAGAGTGCACAAAAAGGCTAAGAACTAACTGCAAAAAAAAGTGAATTTCGAGTGCTCTTAAACATGATTTTTTGTGAAAAAAAACCGTCAATCAAACCAAGGAAAAGCTTGATAAATACAATGAGGACTCTGCACCATCGATTTCTATGGTAAACAATTGGTTAATTGACTTTCGTTGTGTTCGCACAAGTACAAATGACGCTGAACGTTCTGGAAGGCCAATTGAAGTCACTACACCCGAAAATGTTGAAAAAATTCACTATATGGTGTTGGCCGATCGAAGAGTTAAAGTGCGTGAGATTGTTAATGCCATAGGCATTTCATATGGCAGTGTGGTTTCGATTTTAAATTATTAGCTGGGTTTAAGAAAGCTGTCTGCAAGATGGGTGCCGCGTTTGCTCTCAAGTGACCATTAACGTAATCGTGTGACAACTTCAAAGGATTGTTTGGAGTTGTTTAACCGCAATTCGAATGAGTTTTTGCGGCGTTTTGTAACTGTGGATGAAACATGGATGTATTACAACACTCCTGAGACCAAGCAGCAAAAATCTTATTTTTTTGAAGGGATACACAAATTGGAGAAACGTTTTACTAATTGTATTGAGCTAAAAGAAGATTATGTTGGAAAATATATTTTTTTTTTTTTTTGTTAAAAAAAACTTTAGTTTTTATTCTTTTATTAGTTTTTTTATTTTTAGTTTTAAATATTGTTTCTGTAAACACTTTTCACAAGATTGGCACTATTTGCATTAATAAATTACACATTTTAGTAATGGTGGCTTGTTATTGTTTTATATGTGTGTTATTACTAACACTATTTGAGAGTTCACATGTAAGATAATACTCTCTGCGATTGAATTTGTCGTTTGCTGATATAAAAACCTTATATCTTATCTCAGGTGGAGACCCTGTGCTAAGAAACCTGAATAGAAGTTGTGCAAGACTTTATATTGAAAAAGGAAATATCGTCGGTCACAGGTTGACAACTCTTAACATGTTTTTTTGTACTTTTCAGGAGACAAAAAAAAAAACGTTATTACTCCGTTACTAAACCTGTTAATTTTAGAGCAGCTATTCCCCTAAGATTTGAATTAAGAGAAATCGAACGGGCTATTTGCGAGTTAAGCACCAAAAAGGCACCCGGTATTGATAAGATCAGTAACAAAATGCTTTTGGAGCCGCCTGTAAGTGTTAGAGCAGCTATTCCCCTAAGATTCGAGTTTAAAGAAATCGAAAAGGCTATTCGGGATTTAAACACCAAGAAGGCACCCGGTATTGATAAGATCAGTAATAAAATGCTTTTGGAGCTACCAAGTATAGCGAAGAAAATTATTCTTTTTATTTTTAAGGAATGGAAGGTTTCCTTAGTAACCATGATACCAAAGCCAGGAAAGGATCACACAAAAGTTGAGTCATACTGGCCTATTGGCTTATTATCCAATATCTCAAAGCTATTTGAGAATCTACTAGTGTCAAAATTAACACCGATTTTAAATGAAAATAGATGTATTTCAAACCATCAATTCGGTTTAAGAAGAAAGCACAGCACAATTGAACAAACTCATCGAATAGTAAATGTCATTAGAAAAGATTTTGAAGAAAAAAAATATTGCTTAGCACTCTTCATAGATGTCTCGCACGCTTTTGAAAAAGTCTGACATGAAGGCTTATTACATAAATTGAAGCACAACTTACCAGCAAACACACACAAGTTTTTAGAGAGATATTTAGTCAGTCGTGTTGGCGGGTTCAAATCCCATTCGATTAATTTTTTTTTCTCTTGGTATTTATAAATTATTTTTAATTAAATAAAAAATATATCTTTCATACTCAAACAACAAACTCACACAAAGATTTGTTTATAAAAAAAAATTTACACACGGCCTATTTACTTATATAAACTTTAATTTCGCATGCGTACCAGTGGTCGAGTGGTCTAGCAGTTATGTCACAAGTAAACTTCTGGGTGTTGGCGGGTTCAAATCCCATTCGATTAATTTTTTTTTTCTCTTGGTATTTATAAATTATTTTTAATTAAATAAAAAATATATCATTTTTTGCTATTTTTTTTTTACTTTTATATGCTTTAAAAAACGCTCTTTTTTTATAAAATTTAGAGTTTTGTACTATATAAATGCGCATTTCTTTTCTGTGGCTAATAATTTTATATAAAAACCAAACAATTTATTTTAGACAAAACCCTTAATATCTCAAAGCAAGAAATTTCGACTAAAGCCATTATTATTTAATGCCACAGATATATTACATATGTATGTATATTTATATAAATATCCTTTTGTTCTTATCGCACCATGGTGAAGGGTATATAAGATTCGGCATAGCCGAATATAGCACTCTTACTTGTTTTATTTAAGAAGGTGATTTTTTAGGTTCTCCTCAGCCAATTGACGCTGGAGTCCAACAAACAACTACACCTAAACTTTAACATTGGCGGATGATACAGCTTTTCTAAGAGTGCACGCAAACTGTCATGAAGCATCTCGTTACTTGCAGGATCATAAATTTGAAAAGTGGTTAAAACAATGGAGGATAAAGGTCAAGGAGCAAAAGTAAGAACATATAACATTCACAATGCGTCGGGAAACATGCCCCCCTATTAAAATCAATAATCAAATAATACCCCAACATTCGCATGTAAAATACCTCGGTATACATCTAGATCGACGTTTGACGTGAAAATTGTAGATAGAAGCAAAATTAACTCAAATGAAACTAAAAGCATTTCAAATTAATTGGCTTATTGAAAGCAGCTCTGTTCTAAGTCTCGATTGCAAACTTCTAATTTACAACTCTATCTTAAAGCCAATCTGGTGCTACGGTATTCAGTTATGGGGCAGGCCTCCGTCTCCGCCTCTCTCCCAAGCAGAAGAGCGATAAACACCCACATATATGAACAGAAGCCGTGATGACGAAATTTTTTGTCTGGCACTGGCAGGACATACAATAAAGTAGTAGGATAAGATGTTTTTAATTATTGTTAGTTTATATTTAAAATATGAAGATTCAATAAATAAATATTGAGAAAAAAAATATTTAATAAGGTATTCCTTTGGTTAACCTATTAATTACTACCCGATTAACTGATCGGTTATATTATAATCGGCTACTTTCGATTGACGAATAAACCGGTTAATTTTAGTCGATTAACCGATGTTACAAAATTTTCAATTTTTATAGTATGTTTTTGTGTTTTTTGGATTAAAAACCATGAATAGTTCAACAAAATAACCACAATACTAATTATTGTTAAAGCTAAGGCACAAGCTCTATGTGTTCATTTGTCCTTCAAGTTGTGCTGAAAAATATCAACAAGAAAAAAGAAAGACAAAAACATGATAAACAAAAAATGTACTTTGGACTTCAAGAAGAATTCTTGACAAAAGTACTAAAAATCAATTAAAAATGGATAATCATTCAAAAAGCAAATTTCGATCTACCAAAGGTTTAAGGATTGATGTTTGACTACTGACGTCAGCAGTCATCGATGGCTGCGAGTGTAAGACTGCAAATCCCTCTGAGGAGACCTAGTGGTTGAGGTCGAAACATGTCAGGGTAACCAGCCGCCTGGGTTCGAATCACACGCCAGCCAGCCTGGCTTCGAATCCCAGGTCAGTCAAGAATGAAAATTATCAATAACAATTTTAATTAATTCTCCATGTTGTAAAAATTCCTTTCTTCATAAAAATAATTTAATGAAAATTAAATTTAATGAACTTAAGCCTAATTAAAATAGTAAAAATTTGGATTAAAAACCATGAATAGTTCAACAAAATAACCACAATACTAATTATTGTTAAAGCTAAGGCACAAGCTCTATGTGTTCATTTGTCCTTCAAGTTGTGCTGAAAAATGTCAACAAGAAAAAAGAAAGACAAAAACATGATAAACAAAAAATGTACTTTGAACTTCAAGAAGAATTCTTGACAAAAGTACGAAAAAACAGAAGTAAGGAAAACATGTGAGATCAATTAAAAATGGATAATCATTCAAAAAGCAAATTTCGATCTACCAAAGGTTAAAATACAATTTGGTTTAAGGATTGATGTTTGACTACTGACGTCAGCAGTCATCGATGGCTGCGAGTGTAAGACGGCAAATCCCTCTGAGGAGACCTAGTGGTTGAGGTCGAAACATGTCAGGGTAACCAGCCGCCTGGGTTCGAATCACACGCCAGCCAGCCTGGCTTCGAATCCCAGGTCAGTCAAGAATGAAAATTATCAATAACAATTTTAATTAATTCTCCATGTTGTAAAAATTCCTTTCTTCATAAAAATAATTTAATGAAAATTAAATTTAATGAACTTAAGCCTAATTAAAATAGTAAAAATTTGGATTAAAAACCATGAATAGTTCAACAAAATAACCACAATACTAATTATTGTTTTTAATTATTTCATTCGTCTCAAAAGTGTGTGTTTACATGATTATTTTTCATACCAACAAAGAAGATCTTCAGTGATCTTCATTTTGTTCATTGTTTGCTGTCAACAGCCTTTTTCTTCATGTACTTTTTATATGTATGTGTTTAGTTATTTGTTTCATCTCATATCTTCTCATATCAATCTTTTAACAGAATTAACCAAAACAATTGGAATTGTTAAAAAAATTTTAAAAATTAAAAGAGGAATCTAATGGCATAATGGCAGATTTTATATGCTTAATTATTTAATGAAAGTGTTCAAAAATAAAAATATATTTCTCAAATAGTAAAAATGAGCGCAAAAGCTAACTTATTTATTTTAATCTGTGGATCAGCATCTCTTATAGTGTTAGAACAGGAGAATGTAAAAGAAAAAAATGGAAGCCACTGGGTAACGGGAACATAGCTAACATTTGCGAAAAATTGCCAAGTTGGAAACAAACCCTTAAATTTATTTGAAGTCGCTAAATCGGTTAAAAAACAAAATGTCAAGAAAAAAACAAAAAAAAATGTTGCAAAAATAGCGAAAATTCGCGAAAAATTTAGATATTTCAAACAAGCCATAAAATTTATTAAAGGTGCCTAAAACTATAAGGAATCGCAAAAATTCGGTAAAATTGCTAAATTAGCGGAAATTCCCAAAAATTTGCTAATAGCGGCATGATACCAAAGTTTAGTACGCATAATTATTAAAAATAGTTAAAGCTGCAAATAATCACGGAAAGAAATCGCTTCTTTTGCGAACATGGCTAAAATTCGCGAAAAATTGCAAACTTGGAAACAAACCCTAAAATATATTTGAAGTCGCTTAATCGGTTAAAAAACAAAATGTAAAAAAAAAAACAAAAAAAATAATGCAAAAATAGCGAAAATTCGCGAAAAATTTAGATATTTCAAACAAGCCATAAAATTTATTAAAGGTGCCTAAAACTATAAGGAATGGCGAAAATTCTATAAAAATTTCTAAATTAGCAGTAATTCGCAAAAATTTGCTAATAGCGGCACGATACAAAGTCTAATAATTATAAAAAATCTTTAAAATTGTTAAGAATCCGAAAACTTACTTCTATCCGGAACATGGCTAAAATTATTTGTTCGTTGTTTGCTCTTACAATTTTTTTGTAATATCAAATAAATGTTTGCTCAAAAATTACTAAAATATTTGATTTTTTGTGTTCACACTATGTTCACCTTGGACAAATATTTGTTTGCCGGTAAATACTTTTATTTGCTCAAAATCAGCTGTTATTTTATTTGATACTCAAAAATATTTTGTGTTCAGACTACGTTAATGAAATATTTGATGTTTGCTTTCAAATATTTCATCAGTCTGAATGTACCTTAAGAAATAAGATATTCTGTTTGATGTGTTGCTTTTCTTCAACATCTTTGATAAGTGAAAGAATTTTTTCCAGAAAAGAATCGCTTAAATGCTAAATATTTAAGCCAAATTATTTTTCTTTAAATTATTTTATAATATCTCCTTAAACTATTGAAGTTACTAATAAAATGATCTCACTGTTTATTTTTTTAATTAATGCACAATATTTATGTATTGATCAAAAAATATTTTTTACATATTTTAAATTATTTTTTTGTTTGCTCGTTTTAATTGAAATTTGTTGTAATGTTATTGTTTTTTTTTACCAATAAACTCCAAATAATAAATAATTAATGCATATTAAATTATTGAAATTACTTAATTTATAAAAAAGAACTTTATTAATCGCTTAACCGATTAAAGCAAAACCTCGGTTAATTAATCGAGCGATTAACCGATTAAAGCCCGATTAAATTAATACCCTAATATATGACTATAGCTCCTATACAAATATCATTTTCGAAAATATCTTTTTATGACATATATACATATATTCAGTCCAGGGATTCATAGGTGCAACAAAGCACCATTAAAATTTATTTCCACTGGATTCACCGCTAGTTTTTTAGCTTTTCTCCACGTTATTCTGGCGCAACGCAGCTCAGACTTAAATTCCCGTCTCCTTGTATTTGCAGTTATTCCTCTATGACAGAGAAGAAGGCCAAAAATGTATAACTTTTGATTTGATTCCAATTTTGTTACAGATTTTTTTTTTTTTTTTTTTTTTTTTGTAGGTGGAACTTTTAATTTTTGCTTCAAGCGTAAAAATCGACAGTTAAAAAAAGAAGATATGGAGGGTTTTTTTAACTAAACGGTGTTTGTAACTTGAATTATCCTATATTGAAGACATATGTTTGCATTAAATGTTAACAGACCGAAAAAAAAACATATATAAAGAATACACTTGATTGATAGCTCAATATCAAAACTTATCATCTCAAATGTTGTTTATTTCTCAGCGATATCGAAAACGGCAATGCTTAAGAAAACAAGTAAGAGATCTATTTACGGCTATGCCAAATCTTTGATACCCTCCATCGACAGTTAATATATTTCAGCCGTGGGCCCTATATGGGATCGATAAATTATTAATTAATCCTAATAAAAAAGGACATCACTTAATTAATTTGAACAAATTTGAGTAAAATATCATGATTCGTTTTAGCCGAACTGAAATTATTTTCGAGAGGGGAATTTATATTAAAACCATCATCACAAAATTCTGAAGAGTTATTTCTGGTATTAAAAACCCTAAATTAGAACAATTTTCGATAGTGTAGTTAAATTTGTGAAAGCGTTTTAAAGTTTTTAAGTGGATTTCAGAAGGCTGCTTAATATGGGACCTAAGGTAAATTATAGACCAATTATCACAAAAATGCCTGGTATTATCATATGAAGCTAAATTGGGACAAATTTTTACCACAATATTTATATCTGCTACGGTTCTAGGCTTATTTAAATAGTTTCCCAGAATGGCCTCCATCTATGGTATATAATAGGCCGACCTTCACGACATTTTCTACTGTGATTTAAAGCCTTTTGAAACTACGAAAGACCGAATTCTGCTACAAAATCATTACTTGTTATTGTTTTAGGCGTACTAAGAGTTTGTAACAAAATTATAAATTTTTAAGGGTATGGTTCTACTTTTGGATTCATAACTCTTATCCTACTGAACCGATTTTGCTGGATTTCAATCCCAAACTGCAAACTGCAGGGTAACTAGAAGCATTTAACACCAATATTGTTCTTTTCTTTTGAGTTGTTCGAAAGTGTTTTCAATAGACGTGTTTTCAATAGACGGACAGACAGATGGACATGGCTAAATCGACTTAAAACTACTCAAGGAGCCAGAATATATACATATACTTAATATGCATGAATAGTTTAATATTTCACACGGAATGACAAACTATGTATACCCTCATTCACCACTAGTGGTGAACCTTCATTCCAAATTTCATTTAAATCGAAAGGGGTCGGGTCCCACTCTCGGTCGATTTGACATAGAATTACCCTAGGGCGAATTCTGGAAAAATTCAAGTAATAATCAATTTTATGAAACAATTCCATTATTTTTGTATCTTGACGATTTTGAAGTAAATGACCCTTTAGGTTCAAAATCAGGCCAACAAAAAATTTGTGGTATATACTACAGTTTTCCAAGCATACCACACTTTCAAATAAGTAAACTTGCAAATGTATTTGTTGCAGGATTTATAAAAAGTCAAGACTTACATGATAATGGAATTGCTATTTCTCTAACACCCCTTATAAAAATTTTGAAGACTTTGGAAGTTGATGGCTTACAAGTCACTGCAGATGGAACTAGTTACAGATTGTTTTTTAAGTTGGCACAAATATTAGGTGATAATCTAGGCCTAAATACTGCATTAGGCTATGTCAGTTCGTTTTCAGCAAATTCTTTTTGTAGAGTATGCATGAGGAACAAACATCACACTCGCACTGATTGTATGCAAGTTAATTCTTCATTGCGCAATAAAAATAATTATAATCGCGATGTTTTACTAAATAATCCAGTTACTACTGGTATAAAAAATGTGTCAATTTTTAATTCCTTGCCATGTTTTCATGTTACTGATAATATTGCGTGTGATATAATGCATGATTTGTTTCTTGGGGTTTGCAAGTACAACCTCTCACAAATATTAAATTATTTTGTTTATAAAAAAAAATTGTTTGTTTAGATACCTTTAATTATAGAAAGCAGATGTTTCAGTATGGGGAAACTGAAATTGGAAACATAAGTCCACCCATTCTGAAACATCATATACAGAACGCTTCCTTTAAAATGAACGCTAAACAGATGAAAACATTTTTCCACCTTATTCTTTTAATGATAGGGGATCTAGTACATCCAAATGATATGTTAAATAAATTCCTCATTTTGTTTGTTAAATTGCTTGACTTTTTACTATTACCCAATTACAATAACACAACTTTAAATGACTTGGAATTGCTGATTAAACAACATAATGAAATGTATGAAGCATTATTAAAAGAACATTTAAAACCAAAATTCCTTAACCTTGTCCATTATCCTACAAAAATTAAAAAATTAGGTCCTCTTAAATACTTATGGTCATTTAGGTTCGAGGCTGAACATCAAATGCACAAGCAATATGCACGCAACATTACTTCTAGAATAAATATCCCACTGACTTTAGCCATAAAGTCCTCTTTAAAATTCGCAAATTCTGTTTTAAATAACGAATTCTTTCAAAAGGAATTCTGTTTTGAAGAAGTGGAGACGATTGAACCAATTAAGTATTCAATAAATTTGACCGATTTTCATTTGTATAAGAGAACGAATAAAATAATTTTTCGAGGAATAACATTCAAAGTGAATTATATCGTCACTGTAACTGAAGATAATGCTGTCAATATTTATGAAATAGTCGATTTTTTATGCAAAGAAAACAATATAAAAATTGTTGGTAAGAAATTTATAAACCTGAGCTCTTCACAAAGATTTCAATCTTATTTGATAGGCAATGAAACCGAAACATATACCGTGATCAACTTAATCGATTTAGACGGACCGCCTATCCATTTTTACTTACTGAACAATGGCCTTAAAGTTATTCGAGTAAAAAAATACTGGCAATAGTACTTACTTCTTATTATTATATCAAATGTATACATATGAAATTTATAATATATTAAGGGACTTTATTACAATTGCCATTAGTTAAAGGCAGGGTAATGTCTGCCCGATAAATAGCTTTGCATTATTTCAACTTCCATTTTTTATTGTAATTATTATTCTTAATCATAATAACTAATGGATTAAAAAATAATAAATGAAGGTTTTATAATGCAAAACGATTTATCGGTACGACAAAATCCTACCTTTAACTAACGGCAAGTTGTAATAATGGCCCTAAGTACTTATAAATATTCCTAAGCAAAGATATAATTTAAAAAATCCAGAAAGATACTGGTCATTACAGGTACTTTATATTATTATATTAAATCTATTCCTAAGTAAATATGAAAATAAAAAAAAACAATATAATTATCAAATAAAATTCTGAAGTATAATTTTTAAAAAAAATCAATAAGATATCCTAATAAAATCAAGAAGAAAACCTTGTTGGAAAAATCAATAAGAAATCCTAATAAAATCAAGAAGAAAACCTTGTTGAAAAAATCAATAAGACATCCTAATAAAGTTTAAAGAAGATTACCTAATAAAAACCATAAGATTCCTTCTTAATTTTTTTAAAAAGTTTTTCCTTATTAAAATAATACGACTCCCTTCTTGAAAAAAAACCATAGAGATATCTTATTAAATTTGTTCTATTTTATTAGGTATTTATTAGGCACTTTTTTTCTGTGCTTCTATGAACTGGTCCAAGATTTTAAATACTTTTAAAAAATAAATGTTTTCCCTATAACAAATTAAGAGCAATGCCAGCCAGTAACGCCAGTAATGCTCGTTGGAATTCCAGAGCTATTCTGGCACTTTTGTCCTTTTATACTTATTCCGGAATATCTATTGCAATTATTTTTTATTTGTAAATTTGTATGTGATGCTTGGAGCGAAGTCTACTTTTCTGATCATACTTTCAACAAAAATTATTTTGCAATAATACAAAAATAATTCTTCGGCTTTACAAAAGTAAATGAATATTTTCTCGGACACTGGGTGAAAAAACCCATCAGCTATTCAGGAAGTTCTGCGAAGCAACCTCTGCGCAGAAAGTGCAATTAAAATTGTGCAAGACATTTTGCTATTGTATAAATCATCAACTACTTTACATTTAAAACTAATCATATTTGTTTCAAAAAATTTAAAAAAAAACTGTCTTTTTTTTAAATCGCCTAAAAAAAGTGATATTCGGTACTTGTTCAATATTTGCCGCCATGTAGTGGTATGGCAAGTTTTTCGTAAAATTTTGTTTAAAGCATGTAAGGTGCGGATGAATCGGGCGTCGGACTTGCACCGAGCGACTCGCTATACAAATGTGTATTGGAAGCGTCTGTTCGCCATGTTAAGTGCAGCTGCTTTTATTAGAATGCAATAAGCTAGCTTGGAGACTATATATGGAAGCCTCAGAATCAGGACAGAATGCGTTTGACCAATCATCTATCCATCTTGAATCTCTCTGATTAATGACACCTTAAAAAAAGATTTAAAACAATTTTCGACAACTTTTAACATGGAATAAATCTATATATATATAAATGAATTTATGTATGTTTATTTGTTTGTACCTTTTAGCCGCCTAAGCTGCTGAACCGATCTTCAGGAAACCTTTATAGTATATTACTGATGGTCTGGAGGGACGTAAACGTTATATATTTTTTGAAATTTTGACTGGGCGTGGCACGTCCCATACAAAGAAAGCTTCCAAATTTCGTACACATAACTGGGTTATCAATACTAATCTTCTCGGAGATCGACAAGAGTCAAAGTTTTCAAATTACGTACAAGCATTTTGGCAACCAATACACAATATCTGACAAAATATGGGCGCGATTAGAGCAGTGGTCGTGGCGTAAAGTAGATTTATTTAAAAAGTAAGTGTAAAATTGTCCAAATTTGGTACAATTTGAATGGTTATCAATATACAGACAGCATCTAAAAAATGTTTGGGATTGGAGAAGTGTGGGAATGAGACTAGCGGTGCGCACTGGGTTAAGCTAGTACGTGTATATATTTGATTTTGTTTTCAAAATTTTGCCTATTTATAACGAAAATTATTGTTAAAAATGTTCGACATTGGCCATCTAATTTCTAGTTAAGAAAAAAATTTGGATTCAAAAAAATAAAGATCGATGTGAATTTAGAAGAGTATCAAGTCGCAAATGAAAAGACAATATGAACGATCTTACAACGAGATACTTGAATTAATACACAAAAAGAAATGTGCTTAACGGGTATTATTTTTAAAAATTTGTTTATATCTTTCTTGGAAACCAAGAATTTTTTGCATATTAAGAAATTCCTCTTTTTATATCGTTAGCATCAAAACGCGCCTTTTTTAACCTTAAATGTTATTACCCTGCAGGAGATTACGAGTTAATTTTCAAAATGTCACTAGTACAATTTCTAGAATAAGAGGTAGAGTTCTAACGGGGTTAGAGTTTTTATATAAAAATTCTAGTGCTTATGCGTACCAGTAGTACAAGTGCACCACTTGTATACTGATTTATTTATGCCATTTTTATTATAAAGTACTAGTGATTTTCCGAGCACACTCAATGTTAATTTGAGCATTAAGATGGAATAGAAAAGTTTACAGTTGAGAACTAGTACTGGATATTTTTGTACTAGTTTGGTACTAGTTGGGTACTTGTTCAATCTCCGGCAGGGTTTGGTCAAAAACACTGTAATATGTTTAATATTAAACATAATACGGTCAAAATTCTACAATCATATGATTGTTATAATCCAAACCTG
This sequence comes from Pollenia amentaria, assembly GCA_943735925.1. Classification (NCBI taxonomy): domain Eukaryota; kingdom Metazoa; phylum Arthropoda; class Insecta; order Diptera; family Polleniidae; genus Pollenia; species Pollenia amentaria. The sequence continues at coordinate 51,516,334 of OX031009.1, forward strand.
GTTATTGCTGCTCTTAGATTACGATTACCTCCAACCACTTTTTTTCTGCATGTACATACATAAAAAAAATTCCGAATGATGATGTTGCTGACATACCATAAGATATGTGCCTCCTCAAGACGCATACGCATTATCGCCTGAGAAATGCAAACGCACAACCTTCAACACAAAGCAATAATTCTAAAAAAAAAAAAAACAAAAAAAAACTAATTGTGCCACTGTTTTTCGCGGATATTGTCAATGTAGGATTAAACTTGTACAACAACAGCAGTTGGAGCTGAAGACGATAAAGGCAAAACAGTCACAGCCAGAAAAAAATAAATAAAAGAAACACATCATCACAAAATATTGAAGAGGGACACAAATTGCAAAAGTTTCTGACTTGATTTTATTTCGTTTTGTGTTTTTTTCTGAACTTTTTTATGTCTTGCAACACCACGTGTATATGCGGTTTGTTATTTCGTATGTAACACCAAGAAAATTATGTTTATATTATACATATTCATATGTATATCTATAGTTATTCTGGGTCCTTGAGTATTTTTACGTTGATTTAGCTTTGTCCATCTGTCTGTCCGTGTCTTGCATTACACTCACTTTTGTACAACTCTGCAGTTTTGGATGGAAATCCAGCACATTCGGGTTAGAAGCAAAGAGGAATGGAGCCAAATGTGGCCCATCGACCCTATTTTTATTCCATTAACACAGTTTTTCCTGTTTACAACCAACAATAAGAACTTTTTTTTTAAGATACATACATAACGATTCACTTTTTTCTCGTCCACATACCTTTGCGATACATATTTATAGTGTTTACCATACGGTATTTCTCGGGATCCCGTACATTTTTCGTGAAAAATTCCGGGAAGTTTGTGTGGGAATTCCCGTGATTTATTTTTTATTTAGTTATGTCGACTTTACCGCTGATATAATTGTATATAAAGTATGTCAAGAAATAGATGCAAATTCAAATCCGAAAAGTAGGCAATGTTTAATGCTCTTAAATTTCGAACTAGTAAAAGAAGAAGCGTAAAAATGTACACAATATTTTTTTTTTTTTTTTTAAACCCAGATTTATTTTATAAAAACGAAAAAAAAATCTTCAATTGCTTAAAAAAATTTTATGATTTTATATGCAGAGCAGTTGCATAACAGATTTTTTTGATTAGATTCTGAAAACGTGGTAAATACTATTTTTGATGATGACAAAAATGAAAAAATTAACATTTCAGGAAATTTTGAATGCACCAAAAAGTACAAACAAAACGCTGATTTGATTCAAAGAAAATAAACGGTAAAGATTTCTCACTGAACCAAAAAGGTACTTCGAGACAACGAAAATTTACGTTAAACAAACGAAAAATTTATTATTTTCGTCCAATAAATTTATTCGTTGTGACAATGAATGACCGTTCTTAAAAAGATTTGATATTAATAATTTAATGAACTGTTCGTTTACATAAGAAAAAAGGTTATTTATTTAAAGAACAAGGATCGTCGATATTGTTTTCTGTAAATTAATAATTAAATGAAAGAATATTTTAATCCAATTAACTTTTTCGTTAATTCAGTAAACCTTTACATTAATTCATCGAATAATTTTGTTTTTCAAATTTGTTCACTCAACGAACACAGTGCGAATCAGTTATTTTTATTTTCCTCTCGCAACATTATAACACCTCCTCACAATTCACTTCTGTAACCCCTCGTAATTGAAATGTATATATTTTTTAAAAAATTTTTAAAAAGTATACAGATATTTATATCAAAGTTTATTTATAATTTAGTTTAGTTTATTTATAATTTTAACAGAGTTTATTGCAAACTTAAGCCACGCTTTGGGGCTTTAACTAACACTCCAATTGATGCTGCAAAGTAAACAAACGATTCCTGCATCTCGACTATCTGCAAAAATTATATAAAAATCTGACATTAATTGAATGCTTATATTTTATGGTAAATTTTTTATTGTATTAAAAATAAAAGTTTGGAATTTAGAAACACTTGAACACAAGAATCTTCAATACATCTAAAAGTACAGTACGTAATTAAACTATGTTTTTTAAAGAACTATCAACAAATCCACCGAACTTAATTTTATTTTATACAGATAGCAAATCATTTTACTATATTTAATTCAACTTACTTCTGCACTTTTATTCAATTTGAGAAATGTTAAATGTAATTAATTAATTGTAAAGTTTAATTTTACACTGTACTTCTTCTTTTGTTTAAATAATATTTTAAAAAGAACCAGTTCGACTAGAAGTATAACACGTAACGCCAAAAAAATGGTAAACTAACACTGTTTTAAGAATCAACTAAAAAAACGTTTTTTGACTTCAACGTACTAATTCGTTAAGCCAATGAGTCAATTGTAAATTTTAGCTAAACGAATACTTTATTAATGTTAACGTGCGAGTTCCACGGGACAACGAATATATTATTAAATTCACGCGCGTTTGTGTTTATATGACTTAATAAATGTTTCTTTAGCTCAACGAACATTTTATTAACTTTTACGTACATTTCAATTGAGGCGACATATGAAATAATTTAAATTAACTATTATTTTGTCAAATGAAAGATTTATTAAGTTTTAAGAACATTCATTACTACAACAAATTGCACATTATTTATTATAAAACCATCTAACGAAATATTTAATAAATGCATGTTCATTGAGTCAACGAATGGTACGTAAATTGAAATATCTGAATAATTTTATTTTTCATTATATTAACGAATAACTCATTGAGGCAACGAAAATTATTTTAATAAACGTTGTTCGTTAATATTATGAACACTTTTTGGTTCAGGATATGTAAAGTCGCTTTTCTACGCCGATAAGCCCGAAATTTTTGAGGACAACATTCGCCGCGTTATTGCTGATATACGTTCACAAATGTTGGAGTCATCGAAAATTGGACCTCAAGATTAGACTACGTCCGAGCCAGCCGTGGCGGTCATATGCCAGAAGTAAATTTTATGGCAATTTAAAACACTCATCTTTGTGTTATTCCAATTCAAAGCTCTATGCATCTATAAAGAACACCCTTTATAAAGTTCTTTTGACGCTTCTTGATTAGAATAAGAAACATGCAGCGATTCTATAAATTCTTATTCTGTACTAAAATTGTTATTTCAAAGAAATATTTTTTTAATTAATTTAAATAGTTTACATATGTATGTATTTTGGTTTTATGTCAATGTTTTTCATATAAAGAACTGGGGGCTAATTCTGGCAGTCGTGATCGAGCACTTTGTCGATTCGAACGCAATTTTATTTCTCCTTTTTTCCGTCGATACTGAATAAATCGAAATTATTTTTTCAGCGTTGTGAAAACTCAAATAAATGCTTTACAACAATGAAAAAATAATTTTGATTCGTTCAGTATTATAAAATTGCTTTCGAATCGAGAAAGTGCTCGACCACGTCTGCCAGAATTAGCCCCCTGCTGGCATTTTTTATTTATCTACAAACGTTGAATGCATTGATGAACTTAATTAATAGATCGCATTATTTTTCTATTTTATTTCTGTTAAAATACATTAAATTCTATTTTGCTCAGTGTTATTTTAAGCGGGATTTCATGGAAAATTAAAAAATAAGTCCCGCTTTCCCGGGAAATGAAAAAGTCCGGAAAAAGAAAAACTCTAGCAGCCGTATTCATAACAAAAAGTTAGCCACAGTTTGTACACTACGTACAACGAGCTGCTAACTAGAATGCCGATTAAGCTTAGCAGCTTGTTAGTATAGAGTTTATTAATAACAAATTTTATCCGTCTGCTAACTTTTAATAATTCAACTCTGAATATTAATGATGCCACATTATAATACTCAAAAATGCAACACGTTTTGCATAAATCATCGCTGGTTTTGTCATTTCATTTAATTTTTTTTTATTTTTCCCTCTTTATATAAAAATTTGAAATGTTTTTAAATTAAAATATATTTAAAAAAGGACTCTAAACTAAAAAAAACGGTGTATTAAAAAAAAAAACAAACAAAATTATTTAACACAAAACGGCTGTTTATCACAAATTGGCAAACGTTTGGCATCTTGTTGACAAGAGTTTAGCAAATCGTTAGCCAGAGTTTGGTAAGGGTATTATGAATAAACTTTGTGCTAACTTCATGCCAAATTTTCGTTATGAATACGGCTGTAGATACATAACGAACAACCTCATTTTATGTATTTACGGAACAAAACACCACCAATTAGTATAAATAAAATATGAATTACACTACCAAATTATGTGATGATAGCGCCATAATTTACCAAAGGTCCTATATAAAGCCCACTCTTTAAAAACAATACCCATATTTTGTCTAATTAAGTTTTATACGTCTAGGAATGACACCATCCACCATTTAATGATGCCCCCAGTAGGCTAGCTGGTAGTGAGCTAGTCTATCAGTACCGGGGTTGCGGGTTCGATTCCCGCCAGAGACTCTGGTCTTCTGCAGACAAGCGAAGGGATTAGCGTAGGAATTAAAAAATCTGATCCATATTAAAGCTGCTTTCATTTTAATATGCCTAAAACTTTAACCATTAGTAGTTAATACTGTCATAAAATTTTAAATTACTAGAAACTTTGATATCAGACTTTACAACGAATCTAATTCCTGACGAAGGGTATTCAAGATTTGACACTGCCGAATACAACGTTCCTTCATGTTTGTTTTTATTTTTGTTATAACTTCAATTGTTTTGCTGCTTGGGGTTTTTGGCATCATAAATAATGCATTATTGACGACAGCTTGTTACACTATTGTTTCCTTTTGCTGATGGTGCCAGTCGGTGTTTGTTGGGTTGGATTGGGAAACAAAAGGTGGATATGACGGTGAAGAAGTAAAAGGAATGTTCTGTGTAAATTCATTCATATCAACATCCAAACATTTGCAAATATTTAATTTAAGGGAGGTGTTATGGAGATGGAGAGCTAAAAATGATATAAATTTAAATGTATGCACGAATGTATCTCCATAAATTTTGCTTCCTGGTGCTGTTGATGCTACTGCTTTTAAAGCCAAATGATATTAAAATGAAACTTATTGTTAAGAAAAGTACAAATTATACAACCAAAAATAAATTTCAGTTTTGCAATGGATCAAAATTTATGAACAAACTTAAAGAATAATTCAAATAAATAAAACAAAATCAGAGGAAACACAGCAACAACATCTTTAGCACAAAACAAGGAATAAGTAGCAAGAACAGTGATGAAACTGTGCAAATACTTGTGTTCTTGTAAACAAATGTTTAATGGAAATTTCCGAAACAAGAGAAATTATGTTTTCCTGCAACGTTTTGTAATGAGTTTAAATTTATTCAGAAAAATAAATTTAGAAAAAAATAAGGCTTTAATAAGAGAAGATTCGAGGCTTATAAATGACATAATTTTTTTACATAAGTATAGAATAAACATATCTTTCGTATTTGGTTTTGATGAATTAATCCCAGTTCTGGCAGTAAATACAGTTGGCAATATCTGTTTTTTATTAATGAGAATTAGGAATTTAGCACGTCATAGAGAAATCTTATTAACAATAAATTTTGTATTCCCCAACATTTTTTTCTCTTTTAAGAATTAATAATTACATTTTAAAATCTGTCATGATATATGTACTTACAATTTGGAAAATTTTAATTTATTTATGTATGTTAAGGTTGGTACAATTGTCCTTTTTTAGTACATTTTGACCTTCTAAAGTACCGTGGTACTACCCTGACTCATTTGGTGCAATTTAAAAATTTCTCATAGTTCCCCCTTTTTTAATTTTTACTAGCGACTAGTATTGTGGTGTATAGAGAGCTTTGACCCCTTTTACAATGTGGCAAGTGAAAGACAGACAGACGAAGTTTGTTGCTAACGGGGCGACGCTGTATGTGTGACATACTTTACTTTTTTCCTCTCTCGCCTACAAACTTCGCTTGTCTGCCTTTCACTTGCCACATTGTAAAAGGGGACTTATAGTACACACAGACGAGTCAACATGAGTGAAAACCTAAAATTTATTGCAGAACAGAAGTGGCTTTATATATTTCTACAAATAATATCAATATTGATATTGTTAAAGAAATTAAAGAAAATGCAAAACAATTTTATATAAAATTTTTGAAAACCAAAGTTTTGAGAACCAAAGTCAACTTTAATAACGAAGTTTAAATGTGGTTCCATAAATTTACTCCTGAAAATGTTATTTCAGGTAAAACAAGTTGTATTGTACCTCTTCTAGTATAAAATAGCAAATTTTGATTTAATCAATAATCAATTTAGAGCTTTAGCTGATGTCGATCAACTGCAGTCGTTAAAAACTTAAAACATTTGTAGTTTTTGGTCGGTAGTAGCTAATTTACAAAATGAGCTGAATGTCCATATGTCTCCTGGCATTTCTAGAGTCGTTGCTTTTCAAAATATAATAAAAACTAGGGAAAGAAACAGACTACATGTGACAACATTATCTATCCTCGTGCAAATAAGGATTGGTAAAGATAGACATATTCATGCTGCTATGATGTAAAAATTCCAAATAGTTTATTAACTAAGCAAATAAGTGCCTGATTTTGATCTCATATATTTATAAGACTTTTATGTACCTTATTTTGTTTATACATATAATGTATGTTAATGTTAAGTTGTGTTTTTTTTTTTGTGTACAATTGAATTTTTATGTACTATTTTTGTTGTTTTAATAAATTTAAAAAAAATGGTACCGTGAAGGTCCAAAAAGTACATTTTTTTTTGGAAGTTGGTACAAATCAACGATAAAAACAACGATAAAAAAATATAAGATGTATTAAGGTCATATAATTTTATATGAGCAACCAATTAAACAGATCTATTAAATATAAAATGTTTTGCTTTACTTGTAAGCCACACGATCAAGTTTTGTCTTTTCTTTTAATTTGCCATACTCTCTCACTTATTTTACTTACGCACTCACACTTTTTAAATTGACCACGAGATTGCTCTCACTTTTACCTTTCCATTTGTTTGCCAATTAACTTTGGCGCTTTCTTTATAAAAAATATATTTCCTAAAAAATAAATGAGCATTATTAAAAAAAATTGTGTTCTAAAAAATTCTTGTGCTTTTTTACAAAATACTTTGAGTCTTCCTTCTATTTTGAGTTGTTTCTTCGTCGGGGGCATTTTTAAAATGAAATTGATTATCAAATTGAGTGCACAGCGTCAATTCAAACAATTTTTTATAAGCAGTTTTTGTGAACAACTTGAAAGTGATTTATTAAACGTGTGGGCTCCAGGGTTAAAAATTTTTTTTTCATTTGTTTCAATCAGTAATCAGTAAAAATTAACTGGTTACTGTAATTTTTTTCAGTAAGCAGTACGCCCATGTATGTGGATTACTCACTAAACATGACTGTTTTTTTTTATTCCATCGGACACGTGCATTTGGTTTGTTTATTTTAGTTAAAACTTTAAAAAATTATACATTTGACAGAAAAACCATAAATGTATTGTTATTCGACTAATCGGCATAAATTCTTCGATTAATCCTTTAATCGAAATCATTAATTTTAAATTAATCGAACAATTAATCGTCTCAAATTGTTCGATTAACAAGAATTAATCGACTGAACACCCTAGTATGTATACAAAAATCACAATTATTATCTCGTCAGTCAAATGGTCAAATTCATTATCGTCGAATTAAGCTTCTAGAACAGGGATTCTACCGCGTATTTCGATTCGAAAAGTAAAATTTTTCGAAAGCAATTTCCGATTCGAAAGTAAAACCAAAGACTATAGATTTATAAAGATGTTGCACTTAGTACATTTGAAATTAACAAAAATGTTGTGCTTCTTAATGTTGAGGGGGGAAGTAACAAGGATCCATTTTAGATAAAATGGACTACTTACAACATGGTCCGATGTAATGCAATGATGTTAAAAAAGAGGTTGTAGTTTAACGACATGTTTTCGTTTTTAAACGACTTCAAAACTGATCCTCTGGAGCATACCATGGAGTAGTTTCAAACTAATCCACTGGAAGTATGTATGAACATGGAGTAGTTTTAAGACTACTCCGTTGTAATGCAAAGCTGAGTTATATAGTCCTGCCCTAGGACATCGTAATGCTAAATATACCATGTTTTTCAAGGCATTTGGGTTACTTTTGGACTAGTCCTAGTACCTTATGGTCTATTAAATACATACACATATTTGCTGTTTTTGCAAACCAAGTGTGTGTGTATGTGTTTTTTCCTTAAAACCGGTTTGCGGTATTTTTTTAAATAGTTTTGTTCTGTTTTCAAGCAATTTATGTGACCGATTTTGTAAATGAAACTAATTCGCTCCGAATTATAATTAAATTTTTTAGACAATTGCACTATGTAAGTACTTATAATATGTGTATGTATGTATGTATTTTTATAAAACAAGGGTTTTTTCTTAGGTCGTGTGTGAGGCGAAAGAAAAGTGCTAATGTAAGTAAAATGAATTACATTTCAGTAGCCCTGGGGGCTAGTAGAATTTTTTTTAAACAACCAACAAAATTTCTGACAGGCAGCAAATTAAAAGTTTTAATTAAAAAAGTCAAATAAAACCGTTAAAAAAATTTTGTGAATTCAAAGTAAAAAATAATATAAAATAAAATACACAGAACCCTGCAAAAAAATTTTATTTTACTAATTTGTTCATTATTTTATACAGTACTTTTCATTTATAGTCATTTCCGTTGTTAGTCACATTAGCGATATAGTCCATTTAATCTTTATTTTTGCCGCTATACAGAAGATTAAGGCCCTAATCATGTAAAACGCAGCGCAACGCCAAAGAATTACATTGAAAGCACAAACAATGTCATAAATATTTTGTAGTTTTGTTGTTGCTTTCTACAGAAATTCACATTGCGTTTTATTAATCAACTCTCCACTCGAAAAAATTAGTTTTTGTGTTTGGTAATACGGGTGAAATGTCTTATTATCGTTTTAACCTTTTTAAAACAGTAACTCTATTGCAAAGCTATAAGCCCGCTGTCAGTGTTGTTAATATGATTTTTTATTTTTTATATTCATGTTAATTGATTGTAACACCCAATTTTCACGATGATTTTTTCCCCTATTTTAAAATCATGTCTTTTTTTGTTTGATAGTGAGCGGGGTAGAGAAGTAAGCAGGGTAGAAAAAAAGACATGAATCGTATTTCTGTGTTTCTTTTTTGACATTCCTCTTTGCACTTATTTGTGTTTTTTAATTTCTGTTTTATTCTTATTTCAAAATGACATGTGTTTATTAAAATATAGAAATATAAAAAATTTTAATTAAAAAAAATTCAAAATATATCAAAATTATGTGGAATAACGAAATTTTAAATATTGTTACGAATAAGAAACTAAGAAAAAATCAGCTCTGACTGCAAAAAAAAGAAACATGGTGAAAATTTAACAAGTTTTTGGAAGTTTCTTTAAAAAAGAAATACAAAAAAGACATGTCTTTTAAATCATCGTGAAAATTGGGTGTATGTATTCGAATTCAGTTATATGCAGTGTGACCAGATCTTAAAAATTTTTGCAGCTAAATTGACCTCAAAAAAACGCTAAAAAATGCTAAAAAAAAATAATTAAAGTGTTAAAACATAATGCTAAAATTTAATACTATTTCTTTTAAGTAAATATTTTCTTATAAATCACTTTTGTTTGAATGAAACCAAATTTTTTACTATATAACAAATTATTTATTTAACACTAGCTGACCCGGTCCGCGTTGCTGGCCCTAAGCAAACATTAGTGTTGTATAACCAGACGATTTAAATTGATCTTTAAACGAAATTTACGGCCTTTAAATAAAAATCCATGAAATACCTATCAAAAAGTTTTTTTACAGCATAACTTACATATGGTGTAGATATGGGTTCAATGAAAAAAGAAACACATGTATTTAAGGCAAATTGGAAATTATATTTATTGATTACTTCATCTTAAGGCTAGCGGGTAGACAATGTTTTTTGTTTTTTTATTTGGTGTAAAAACGCATAAATTTTTTGGGGTGCCAACTCGGGAGCAAGCCACATATAACTGGCCGTGTGAAAAACATGAATTTTCCAAAATTAAGCCAGCAATAGTCAATGATTGGCCTTATGCTTTGTTGATGGTAATAGCAAAGGCAAGACACAAAGGGAATTGGAGCCGCTTGAATTCAAATGGTAAATCGTTGGAAATCATCGGAATTCGTGGAATAAGTACGTCTTCGCCTTTGAATCTGTCACCGATGATTGTTGCCTCGATTAAATTTGGTGAACAGTTTTTGATGGTCAATCTGGTTCCGTTGCATAACTTTGGTGCATTTAAGTTGCGAATAAGAATTACCGGTGACCCAACCTTTAATGTTAGTACATGCGGTGGCATTCCGGATGGTTCCAATGAATTCAAAAATTCAGTGGGATAATTGACGGCTTGTAATATTATAAATTAAAATGTTGTTCATATACATATGTTCGATTTACATTTGAGTATATATATGCTGTGAATCTTACGAAAAAAGTGAGCGTAAAAGTGGGCGGGGCAACATTTTCTTTCCGCAAAACCTAAGTTAGACCATGGCGATCATTTGAAAGAAAAAACCGTCCAAATCGGTCAAGCCGTTCTCCAGTTATGCGCTTAATACAAAAAGTGGGCGTAAAAGTAGGCGTGGTAAATTTTTCTTTCGATGAAAACTTAAAGTTGATTAATACGAACATTTGAAAGAAAAATTAGTCAACTCGATGGAGCCGTTTTCTGATTTTAGGTAAATCGAAAAAAGTGGTCGTAAAAGTGGGCGGGGCAAAATTTTCTTTCCGTAAAAACCTAAGTTGGACCATGGCGATCATTTTAAAGAAAAAATTGTTCAAATCGGTCTAGGCGTTCTCCAGTTATGCGCTTAATAGAAAAAGTGGGCGTAAAAGTAGGCGTGGTAAATTTTTCTTTCGATGAAAACTTAAAGTTGATTAATACGAACATTTGAAAGAAAAATTAGTCAACTCGATGGAGCCGTTTTCTGATTTTAGGTAAATCGAAAAAAGTGGGCGTAAAAGTGGGCAGGGCGAAATTTTCTTTCCCTAAAAACCTAAGTTGGACCATGGCGATCATTTTAAAGAAAAAATCGTTCAAATCGGTCAAGCCGTTCTCCAGTTATGCGCTTAATAGAAAAAGTGGGCGTAAAAGTGGGCGTGGTAAATGTTTCTTTCGATGAAAACTTAAAGTTGATTAATACGAACATTTGAAAGAAAAATTAGTCAACTCGATGGAGCCGTTTTCTGATTTTAGGTAAATCGAAAAAAGTGGGCGTAAAAGTGGGCAGGGCGAAATTTTCTTTCCCTAAAAACCTAAGTTGGACCATGGCGATCATTTTAAAGAAAAAATCGTTCAAATCGGTCAAGCCGTTCTCAAGTTATGGATTGTGCCACGCCCCTCCGCCCCCAGACCGAAAATCAGAAATCAGACTTCACAGTGTCACCCGCCTGAATATTCTGAAGATTCCCTGAAAATTTCATCAAAATCGGCCCAGCCGTTTTGGAGTCCATACGTTACATACATACATACATACACACATCCTATTTTATATATATAGATTAAAAGTATTAAAAACACAATAAAAATTCATTCTTTACTTAAGTTCTTCCATATCGCACTTGTTCTGTAGAAGCAAAAAAATTTTTTATTTTACTAAAAGGCATATCGATGCCTTACTTTCTCAACCTCGTATCTTGAAAGAATACGGGTTGTACTTTTTCATATAAAACGATTGTTTTTCTTGTGTTCTATTACTGCAAAAACTTATTATTTCAATACTTTGTCTCAATTCTGTAAATATTAATAAATTATTGACATAATAAGTTTTTGCAGTAATAGAACACAAGAAAAACAATCGTTTTATATGAAAAAGTCCAAACCGTATTTTTTTAAGATACGAGGTTGAGAAAGTAAGGCATCGATATGAAAAAGAATTATTAAATCAACCGTTTCAGTACCAAAAAGTAGACAAAATGGCACACGATATTTTTACAGCTGGTAGATATGAATATTATGTGTTGATTTTTTCCAAAAATTTAAATTTTGAGTTAATACACTATTGTTGAACAAATGCGATATGCACATGTTACTTATTTTGAAGAAACTATTAAATTAAATATCACATATACATGAACATATGTACTCATTTACTTAAAGTTATTTACCTTGTAGCTTGTTACAAAATTAATTTAAAAATGAAAAGGATTTTTAATTCTTATATACATAAATTTATATGTAAAAAACGGAATTATTAATTATTACATATTAAACATATCATCAAATGAATATTCTTCATCAGATTATAAATTTAAATAGTTATTAAAATGTTCGTTAATATAAGGGGGATTTCATGTCAAGTGACCCAACTTTTGAAATCGATGTCTTCCGAAGGTTAGTCTTATTAGATAGTAGTTTAGACACAAATTTTCAACAAGATCGGTCAAAAAGTTTCTGAGTTAGAGGGGGTCAAAATTTGACATTTTGGCCAAACCGGTGTTTTTTCTCATCCATGTAATATATTATCTATTGGTGTTAGCAAAATTTGTCCCAAAAAAATTAGATACCTATTTCTTCAAGCTTTCGAAAAAAAAATTTTTTTTTTGTATTTTTTTAAATTTTTTAACTTTTTTTTTTTAAATTTAAAACTTTTTTTTAAATAATTTCTAACTCAAGACGAGGATTTTTAAATTTTTAAGCATATGCACTATTTTGAATTTTTTCCTTTTTGTGTGTAAGTGTTTCTAAAACCTTAAAAATAAAACTTATGCTGAGAAACTTATGCTAAATAAATAATTTTAAAATGCTAAAGAAAATGTTAAGTGCTAAATCGGAAATTTTGCAGCTAAATCAACAAAAAAAATGCTAAATCTAGCTCTAAAAATGCTAAAATGGTCACGCTGGTTATATGCCTCATAGCCAGGGTTGTCAGATTTCTTTTTCACCTTCATCGCCAAATAGTATATCGGAAACCATCAAATATAGGAAAAAAAAAATTTTTTGAGATTTTTGGTAAAAAATAAATTCGCCAAAAATCGGCAAAGAGGAGTACAAGTGTATTTTACCTCTAATACAATTTTCAATATCTAGCATTATTCCGGTAGTGTCTTTATATTATAGTTTTTTGAACGTTTTAAAATAAATCGGACATGCTTTGACAATCGAAAAACACTTAACATTTCCAATTCTGACTTGAAATCGTATAATATGTGTTCTGTAAATGACAATGGCAAGAAGTTTGGCGAATTAAAATTACAAAAGTATGCTGAAGGAAATTAGAATTTTTGTAAGAAACTATGGAAGATCGCAAGCGTTTTGCTTTTTTAAATCGTGCGATTATCATAACCAGGCTGAATATCGTAAACACAGAACTTGAGAGATCAGTTATTTGAATTATGCAAAAATATTAATTTTAAGAAATTTTTTAAATTTCATTTAATATGCAATCAAAAGCGATTCAGGTTTTTGAATTTATTTTCAAAAAAATATATTAAAAATGTACTTGTTTTTTGATGGAGATCCGATGTTTGATAACTTTGGGTAAGGAAAATGTCTTGAATTCGAATAAAGCTTGAGCTTTTTTTCCAAGTTTCTAAAGCAATAATTTTTAAATTTGTTTGTTCGGAAAATTTTTGTTGTTGAACTGTTTAAAATCTAAGTCCTATGTTCCATTAAACTTCTTTTGTAAACTCTGTTTTTTTTAAATACCTCGCCCCGAGCGAAAAATTACAGCCAGTGTTCAATGTAATTGTCTCAAAAACAATCGCATTCGTATTGCGATTTGTTAGAAATTTAAAGAAAAAACTATAGCCGTACTGATAATTTTTTTTATATAATTAAGAAAAAAAGGTAAAATGCGTTTTATAAATAGCCAACTTTTTTAAATTTTGCCAAAAAATCGCCATGGCGCAAAACACCAAATTTCGTCGCCAAATTGCTTTATAAAACGCAACGTTTGGCGTAAAATCGCCACATCTGACAGCCCTGTTCATACTGGCACACATAGTAAATGTGAACTAGGCTTAGACCCCTTTCAGACAAGCAAAGTTTACTTTGCAAAGACTTGAGTTTATAGAAGAGAAGGGAAAAGAGTAGCGGGGGAGTACATACTGTGCTGTACTCACAAATTTGTTTTGTTTTTCGTGAAGTTGGCTTCAACTTTATATTTATATACAGCGGTACCAGAATCTTTGAAATGAAAATTGTCATATGGCGAAAGAAATCATATTTTGAAGAGGAAAATCTTAAATTTTTTTTTTCTTAATATAAATTTTTTAAAACAAGGGCAACATAGTAAGAATTATAAATTTTTTATAAAAACATACTTATTATTTAAATTGAAATACATAAAAACATAATTCGTCAGTATATGAAACTTTATAAAAATACATTTTTTCTTTTCGCAAATATTTTTTTTATCGATATTCTAACTGCCTATTTCCGATCTGCGAAAGAATTATTTACTTCATACAAATACATTCAAAACAAAAACAAAGTTTTTAGAATTTGTTTTTGTTTTAAATGTAGTTGTTCGAAAGAAGGAATTCTTTCGCACATTGGAAGGTCATAATATGCCTTTTTTAATATTTCTTATGTCCAGAAATAATGATGCAATTTTGTGTATTTTAGATACTGGGTACAAAAGTGTGCAGCACCAACACACATCAAGCTGATGCAAAACTACATTGTTTTAGAAAGTTACTGTTTAAATAATCGTGTATTTTCTATAAGCAAAATTAAAGTAAAAATCAGAATTTCTAAAAATAAAAAATCATCCTTTGAGAAAAAAACCTTTAATATTTTTGTTTGAAAAAATAATCCAAAATATGGTAAAATCATCATTCTGGCAACGCTGTTTATATATTATATTCAAACAAGAGAAAACAAAAATTTGACAAATTAAACTTTGTGTGTCTGAGCACGAAACAAAGTTTAAAAGAGAATTCAACAGACTTTGTCAAAGTAAACTTTGCCTGTCTAAAAGGGGACTTATAGTCATGCTAGCGATATAGGCCACGATTTGTGACTAAAGCAAATTGTACTGTACATAGTATTTTTTAAATATTTTTCACAAAGGTCAACATTTTATATCGTCAAAAAAGATATAATTTTTTCGAACGTTAGTTTACAAAAAAGTTCTCATAATGTAGACAATAAACAAACAATAGTAGTTAATATACTCGTAACATACACTGTATATTTAGTATATTTACAATCATAAAATCTAAGGTGTTTTTAGGAATATTGATAAGTTAACTTAAAGTACTCCAATACATACAAAGCTCTGTATTAGTATAATTAAAATAGGAAATAGTTTAGGGACAAAAGAAAAGTTTTAGCCATCATATCGGTGTAGCCACCATTTTTTTTTATATATTAAAGTTTGGCAACATGTTGTTAATTGCAGTTTATTTCGTTGACTCGTCTATAAATATGGTATAATACCGGAGTCCCATATTTTGCATATATCCTTGTTTATTAAGGTAAACGATGAAAAAGCATTCTTTATTTCATTTCACACAGCAGAAACATAAATTTTTTCCACATGGAAATACTTTATTACCATAGTACTTTGCTACCGTTTCACGCACGCCCTAACTATTTACTACGAGTATTTACATATAAGCTCTTTACAAGCTTAATGATTACAAATTTTAATTTTTTCAGTACGTAATCGATGATTTGAAAGTATTTAAATGTTTCCCATGTGTATTGCTTCCGTAATAATACAAAGACTAGTAAATTTAACATCTCCATCCTGTGTTTATAACATACGTTATTCTCCGCAAACCAAAAAGAATAAATTTAAATTTTGTAATAATTTTCGCATTGCTCAAAAATAAATTTTTTATTTTCATTGCTTTATTGTTGTAATAATAAATAGAATTGGATTTATCGTCGGAAACAATTTAATAATTTGTCAAATAATACAATTCTAATAAAAAACATTTAAAATCAATTTTTTCACACATTTTTAAGCAAAAAATATATAAAATTTCAAGGAATTACGTGCACACACATCAAACTGGCTGTAAATTTTTATGAAAATCAAAAGTATTTTTATTATAAACTTTCGGGTTCCGATTTTGATTTTCCTACTCTTACAATGGCCAATTTCACCAAGTTCAGTTACAAACTAACTATTACTTTAACTTCCAGTTAACAATATGTTTTTGACAGTTATATCTGATAGTTAATTACAACTGAACTTGGTGAAATTGGCCGTAAATTTGTTCAGAACATACTGATTTTGCAACATTCATCGGCAAACGTAGAAAGAGTATTTAGTCAGGAGAGTCTAAATAAAACAAAAGACCAAATCGTTTGGAAAATAAATACATAGTCGGAATATTGCTCACAAAAGATTATTTAAAACTTAAAAAGTTACACTGTTTTGACACTTCAATATCTCCAGATTTTCTTAAATCGATTTCAACTTTTTATCAAAATCGTTTTTTTTTCATAAACCAGTGCCCATGTTCTATCACTCTCGCGTTGAGAAATTGTTCGATTGAAATGTGTGAAATGAAACAAAAATGCCATAATTTGAAAAAAAAACAACTGTTTTTCTCATTTAACTGCGTCTGTAACATTTTTGGCGAGTAATTGCTGTCACGTTAGGAAATTACTCGCCACTTTACAGAAAAAGTGTGCCTGTAAAAAAGCCTTCTCCAGTAAAATTTGGTTTTTGTCGCTTGTGCTATTTTTTTGCGGTTATGGCTCGATGTGTAAAATGTCGAATTTAATGTTGATGTAGAGTGTGTTTCCAAAGTACCGGTCGTTAACGATTTTCGTAGATTTTTTAAGTCAAATTTCAACCTAAGTAAATATGCCACCAGGATTCCTTAATTTTGGACTTACGAAAGTTTAAGCATCGGTAGCAACCGAAAGAATTCATAAAAAATGTATTTTCAATACTTTTTTTTGACAATTAAAAAAGTAACGGTCTTTCCTTTATAAATGTGCTGTTTTCAAATGTGGGAAACCAACATCATGTATTGTAAAATTTTGCACAGCAGGATGTGTCAAGTAAAAAAACTGATTAAATTCTTTGAAATTTTTTGTTTAAGGAATGGGTTTATTTTCAAACCCAAATAAATTTTTTTTTTTAATTAATGGTCGTTATATTATAAAAAGTTAAACGTTTTTTTTTTGTGTTCGAATTCATTTATTATGGGTAACAAAAAAAAAAAAAAAAAAAACATGAACAAAAAGCTACTCGTATATTCTATTGCGTACAATTAGTGTGTTAAGTTTTTTACAAACTTTTATTCGCTTTCAGATGAACAATAAACGTCATTATAATGTAAGCGTTTTAAACTTTTCATCTTAAAAATTGGGCTGTGGGAAAAATCGCCCAAAGAAAAATGGCCCAAAAAAAGAAATGAAAAATCGCCCAAAAAAATTCCATGTAAAATTGGGCCTAAATTCATATGAAAAGTGACCTAAAATTTTTGGGCTATTTTTCGTTATTGTTGGGTGATTTTTCGTTTTTTAAATTTCATAATGAAAAATCACCCAAAAATGTTGTATGAAAAATGGCCCATTTTTTTTGATTTTCTCCTCTATGGTATAACAAACACCGGCTTCGCTTACTAAAGCTTCTCTGCACAGCCGGCCTTCGGCCGGGCGCAAGGATTTTCTCCTCTATGGTATAACAAACACCGGCTTCGCTAAGTAAAGCTTCTAAAATCTGCCTTGTTTCCAAATGAAAGCCGACTATGCAGAGAAGCTTTAGTTAGCGAAGCCGGTGTTTGTTATACCATAGAGGAGAAAATCCTTGCGCCCGGCCGAAGGCCGGCTGTGCAGAGAAGCTTTAGTTAGCGCAGTGTCCATGGACACTATGACACTTTTTGGAGTGTCATAACGTCCATGGACACTATGACACTGGACGTTATAACATGCCACCGGGAAAAAATTCGTTTTTTCTTTTTGGGTCATTTTTCATTGTTTTTTTTGGCCCTTTTTCGTTTCTTTTGGGCAAAATTTCATATATAACTTTTTGGGTCATTTTTCATGTTCTGTTGGGCGATTCTTCATTTGGGCGATTTTTCATTTCTTTTTTTGGGCCATTTTTCTTTGGGCGATTTTTCCCACAGCCTAAAAATTGATACGCCTGTTATACCCAATTGCACCGAATTTACGTTAACATTTTGAAAATAATACTATTGTTGAATATTTTATTCGGTTTCGGATTTGATATCGTCTGTTTCGCAGTAAAGCACTATAATACCTTCCAACTTTTGTAGTGTTAAATAAGTTAAAGGCTTCTTTTGCAGTGTTTATTATTGCTTGCCGGGACATAATTGCAGACCACAAGAGATCTTTCGATGGTGGCCCCTATACCATCTACAGCACCCTTACCATAGCCAGACAAAGTTATGTCAACATCTAAGTCTTGTTTTGAAAAGCGTATATTAAAAAGGTTGAATCTGTTTTTAAACTGCGCGGCACATCAACAGCTTTCTGAAGAGAATGATTTAACTTAAAGCTTACTACGGAAGACGAGGGTGCAGCCACTACAGATTTTTTCTTTTCTTCTTTATTTATTTATTTTATTATTTTTATTATTATTTTTCACGAAATTTTCTAACCCGTTCGCGTGTTTTTTCGTTCCTGAGTTTGGCTTTTGTCCGTCATGACCTTTTTTTATCCAGTCTTCGTTTTTTTGAGGGCTCTCTATTTTGCCAAGTAAGCTTCATGATTTTCGGCGTCTTCTTTTCGTTCTTTTTTTTTATTTTGTATTTTTACATCTTGGTAAGTTGCTCCATGATTTTTCAGCTTAAATCAGTACAACTCCAATTAAGTAAGAAGAAGAGTTCAAATGCAAAAAAAAAGTAACGGTCGTTACATCTTTAAAAAAATGTCAAAAAAATCAAAACAGACTTTTAATGCTTATTTGGCCTTAAAAATTCCTTCATCTTACTTACCTTCTTATTTTCCGATACTATAAAATTAAAACGTTTGAATGAATAACGAAAAAAAACAAACTTTTGTGCTTTTGGGGTA
This sequence comes from Pollenia amentaria, assembly GCA_943735925.1. NCBI lineage: Eukaryota > Metazoa > Arthropoda > Insecta > Diptera > Polleniidae > Pollenia > Pollenia amentaria. The sequence goes on from OX031009.1 coordinate 51,535,357, forward strand.
GCGGTCGTTTCAGTCGGTGAGGTTGTTTTTTAACTATTAAAAAAACATTAAATAATAAGTGTTCAAACAGAACTGCGTCGAGACCACATTTTCCATACAATTTGACATACAAATTTGTCGTAGAAAGCAGTCGAGAAATAAAATAGATTTAACGTTTCTTCAAATGATCTCACATATAGACACTTATTCTCCCAACAATGCCACCATACTTTCATTACATTTCGTACATTTTGTAAACAGAAAATAAAAACAAAAGAAAATGAGAAACTAAAACAATAAAATGGGAGAGAATTTGAAGTTACTGCCGAAGTTTTAATTATGGGCTTTGTTATGGTCACCCTAAGGATGGTAAAGCAGTGGATAGTTGGCAATATACATATGTGTGCAAAAGGTAAAAATATATGTAGGAAAAAGAAGAAATTATTGTTTATATTTTAAAAAATATATATACAACTTTTAAAAGAGTCAGGGAATATAATAAATAAAGTTTTATTTGAGACAAACTGTTTGGTGTAACTAAAATTGAATAGCTAAATATATGTATATTAGACCGACTCAAGTTGTATGGAGCCGAAAAAAGTGTTTTAGTTACCCCTTTGAAAAAAAAGGTTGATATGTTTTATGATGATTCCCAAAATATTTTGGTTCTAGCGTGGACCATCCGTGAGCTGGACCATTTTTTAAAAAGGTCTTTTTTTCAGTTTTTCGAATTTTTTTGTACTTTGCTCCAAGACGACAAGAATAAAATTTGTTATCATCGAAAAGGGTTTTTGAAGCAGCATCCAATGGCATATAAAACTTTACCACTTGCGACCTACTAATTGAGATATTTAACTAAATACATATTTTTGTTTCGGTCTTTCATACAAATTCTACCTATTTTTTTTTATTAATTTTATATTTTTTTTTTATTGTATTTTTCACATTTTGATAAATTCAAAATGAAAAAATGTTATACCCATATTGCCTATATATGAAAAAAAGATAAAATATATCGCGATTTTCGCGTTTTATGTGAATAATTACAAATTAAAAATAAAATTAACATTATTTTAAAAAAGATTCAATTTTAAAAGCAGAACATTACTTCCACATACGTAGAATTTGTATGAAAACCCGAAACGAAAATATGTATTTAGTTTAATATCTCAATTAGTTATTCGCAAGTGGTAAAGTTTTATATACCATTGGATGCTGCTTCAAAAACCCTTTTCGATGATAACAAATTTTATTCTTGTCGTCTTGGAGCAAAGTACAAAAAAATCGAAAAACTGAAAAAATGACCTTTTTAAAAAATGGTCCAGCTCACGGATGGTCAACGCTAGAACCAAAATACTTTGGGAATCATCATAAAACATATCAACCTTTATTTTCAGAGGGGTAACTAAAACACTTTTTTTTGAGTCGCTCTAATGTACATACATATAAGCATATCGTTTTAAAGAGAAATTTAAATTTAAATGTAAAATAATTAAACACTCACAATTATTAAATTTATATCACTTAAAAACAGAGTTTTGAATATGAAACCAAATGTGGTTTTCTTTTTTGAGAAAAGATGTTAAATTGAGCACGAAAAGAAAAAGTCAGTTTATAGTAAAAAAAAAATTAAAATACAGAAAGAAACTTAAACTTTTTAAACAACAAATTTAGAAAAAAGATATTAAAAAAAAAGAAAGCCGAGTGCGCCAACAGATCTTTTATTGTCACGCCAGCGTGCGATCATCCAGCAGCAAGCACCACCAAAACTTGGGGTGCACAGGTATCTGCCTTGACATCGGACGAAAGTAAGAGACAGACGACCTACGGACGAAATAAAAAAAATATTAAGCTTGATGTTTAAAATTTAAGATAAATTTTTTATGTTAAGGGAATTTTACCGAATTTTGAGTCCTTAAGGCTATTAGGAGCTTTAAGTGCGCTGTGTTAGGGTTGAGCTTAAACCTAGGTACACGTTCGTGGTAGGGTCAATTTGCCCGTAAAATTAAGTTTCCCTAAAATAATAAGAGTAGCGTGAGAATTTAAAGGCAGGTGAAATATATTTGTATAAGCACAGGTATTATAGACTTACCGTAAACTAGGACAGGGAAAATTTAACGGACGGATGGTAGACCTTTCAAGCTTCCTCCTCCTGGAACACAGATTTTAAAGTGGCTGCTGAAAGAAAGGAGAACAGTTTTATTTTAACACCTTAACGTTTTTTTTTTATTTTTTTGTGAGTTTTTGTGGATTTTTAGTCTTATTTTCAATTTAAAAGTATAAAAGTAAATTCTAATTTTGTTTATTAATTTTATCAAAATTCCAAATGTAAATGAATTTTCAATTAAAAAAATTTTGTGTTTTTATTTTTTGCAATTATCATTTTTTCAATAAAACAAAATTATGAATTATAACGTTTTGAAATGAATATTACCTGGTTTTCAATTATGATGAGTTGGTAAATTTCTCGAAAGGCGAGTAAGTAGAGGAAAGTAATCTTTTGCAGGTTAGGATTTGGGATATCCAGGCGTTGGAGGATGTCACAGAGAGCTTCAGTCTACAGAGGGAACATCAGCCGGAGATGTGTCAAAATGGTAAAAAGGATATGGGTTTTTGCTGTTTGTTTTTGTTTAGCTACTTCGAGCCCCAATTCTTTTTTATTTTCAATTTCATAGCTGGTATTGAGTTTTTTGTACTTGGGTTTTGTGTCAGCTAGTTGGCAAGAACCACCCCCATCCGTCGAGCTTAATCCGCGCAAACCGCCAGCATACAGCGCCGCCGACAGTCTAGCCACCCTCACTGGTTATTGCTTAACAGCAACCAGCTGGTATTTTATTCCCGTCTCGTACAGTACAGCTTTAGGATTTTTGCCTGAAGTTGAAGACTCAATTCTGTTTGAACACTACACAGAAAAAATTAATAATTTTCTCCAATCACCAAATTTATACCAAATTCATAATATCAAGCAAACAATTTGTTGATTTTGCACCTATTACCAAAATGATTATATTGATTACTAAAAATTTAAAAATTGTAAATATTTTTTTTCAATAAATGATATTTTTAATTTTAATTAAAAAAATTATTAAAAAAACTTTGCCATTTCAAACAATGTGTTAATTTATTTAATTAAATATTGACAATTTCCAACAACAATTATACATGTTTAAGTTATTTTATTTTAAACGAAAAAAGTCAATGAAGATTTTTTGTTATTTAATTAAAATTTTAATTGAAAGTTTATTTCATAACAACTAAAATGTTAATTAAATGTTAATAAAAAAAATAATTGATTCAATTATCACATTAATTAAATTTAAATACTTTTGAAACCATTTTTTTAATTGATAAAACACTTTTTTCTGTTTAACTTGTCGCTTTTAAAATTGTTGTTGAGCAGGAAGAAAATTTTCAGCTTTCAGCTTGCTTTTGTTTTGTTCAAGGCGAATTCATGCATACGGTGGTGTCGATACTAAAACAAGTAACAACACCAAATACACAGCAATGTATTTTTTTGTTGCTTTCGTTGATCGATATGTCAAAAACACAAGCAACTTTTGACATTTCTCTCTCTAAGTAAGCTTTCAATGAAAATTTCAAGAAAGCAATTTCATGAAAGTAAATGACAATAACTAAGCAGCGTTACCAATTGAAATTTTTTTTTCGTATATATAAAGAATTTTAATATATTTTTTCAACTAAATATTAAGAACACAATGATTCTAATTAAAATTTATAAATATCATGAAAACTAATAAAATTAAATACTATTTTGAACGAATGCCTAAAGTTCGGCGTGAATAATTGGCTCGGCAACTCTTAAGCTTGAAATAAACAAAACAATAAGAGAAAATGAAATTTCACTTTATTGAAAATTTTCATGAAATTTTATTATATTTTTGTGAAATTTGTGGTGATAATACGTATACAGAATTTTCATGAAAGTACTTTCATGTGTAAATGCTGCTTAAGAAAAAAAGTGCTTTCAACGCCACCTGAAAAGGGAATTCGCCTTGGTTTTCATAAACCATCATAAGAACAATGCTTCCAAAGGGCTTAAAAAGTGACTGTTCAATTAATGGGGAAAATACGCACGCTGTATTCAATTCAAAGTAGCATATTTTTGTTAGTGTAAAGAAAATTAAAGTTAATCTTTCGGAAAATGACATGTACATTTATTTTGTGTAATATTAGCGGAAAAATAAATTAAAAATAACAATTTCATTTTTGAGCTAAATGGTGTCATTTTCTGTGGAAACACCCATATCGATGCCTTACTTTCTCAACCTCGTAACTTAAAAAAATACGGTTTTGTCTTTTTCATATAAAACGATTGCTATTTTTGTGTTCTATTACTGCAACAACTTATTATTTCAATAATTTATTAATATTTACAGAATTGAGACAAAGTATTGAAATAATAAGTTGTTGCAGTAATAGAACACAAAAAAAAAACAATCGTTTTATATGAAAAAATCCAAACCGTATTTTTTTAAGTTACGAGGTTGAGAAAGTAAGGCATCGATATGTAATTGGTTATGCATTTTTTATACAATTTGATACATATGTATTCTGTTTAAAAATTCACATATTCTTCTTGCATAATTCTGTTAATTTAAAAAAATTTTATTTGACAACCATATAGAAATCTTAAATACTCTGTACGCATTTTTTCTTGTTTTTCCGAAATTTTTTATTGATATTCAATTAATTGCAAAGTCAAAACAAACAAAAAATTTGCGAAAAAAAAATTAGCATTGAACAAAAATTGCAGCTTCTTTAAAATTTTTAATTGCGAATACGAGCGCTAACTTTGAATTTAGCGTACTCGAAAGAGCTTCACCAGTAGGGTACCCAGCTAATTACAATTTGCCATTAACACAGTGTATTCAAGCTAAAAAAAATTCTTAAGAAAACATTTTTAAGCGAAAAAAACAACAAATAAAATGTATTTATTGAATTAAATTTATTGATTTAATTCGAACAATGATACCAAAATTATAAAAAATATCATTTTATGGCACTTAAGTATTGAAATTTCGAAAAATCGCGAAGACGAGCGCAAAAAAATTAATAGCACCATTGAATTCAGCGTATTCAAATTAGCTTGAATGGTGCCCAGCTAGTTAAAAAAAGTGTCAAGTTCGTGAACAGTGTAATTGTGCAATGTTTTCTTGAAAATCACTATCAGGACCAAAAGTCCTACAAAAAGTGCGGGTTTAAGAAAACATTTTGTGCAATCTTTTTCTATTTAATTCTTTACTTGATCTTAAATTTTTAAAAATATATTTTAGTATTGAGGCAGGAAATTTAATTGATGAAGAAACGGGACAATAGTTTTTTTTTCTCCCCAAAAATTAAAACTTTTTCAATGACACTGAACAAACAAAAATCGAAAAGGAAGTCATTTGCATGATATAAAATGTTTGACTACAAACAAAAGCAACCACAAAGGACAAAGAGGAAGAACAACAGGAACAAACTGCTGATATCAGTTACTAAAAATGTTGAAACAGTGTGTAGTTAAGACCAAAGCCAACAAGAGAAACTCTCTTTCCATACAGGCTCCACAAACTGCTTTTCCAATATTCTCAAAAAAGGTTAGAATATTTTTGTGCTGTTGTTTTTGTTGTTGATACTGTTGTAATTCATGTAAAATAATTTATTTGGATGGCAACAAAGTGTAAAAAACAATGAAAGACACAAAAAAGGAAGAAGACAAACTTGAACAAAATAATAAAAAAGAGAAATTAACTTTTGATTGATTAATTTTTTGTAGGTTGACTGTGAGAGTGCGTGGGTATGTGTTTGTGTATTGAAGGCTCATATTACCCCCCGGTTAATATGAAAAGGACCACAAGAGCAGGCCTTTTTAAAGGCCTCTATACTCCTTTATAAAACATTCACTTCGATTGATATCCTGCCTTCAGAAATATGCCTGCTAGAAGGTATAAAATTTTTTTTGCAGGACCTACAAAAATATTCATTACACATTCGCTACTCCCTTCTTTAAGAAGTGAGAAAGGAAGTGAAAAAATTTTAAGTTTGTGTATGTTTATTGATAAAGCAAATGATCCATCGATGTATGTACATGACCCAAATCCACTTGCTTGAAATATTTTGAATCATGGCGACGATGCCCGTTTAAGGTAAGCTATACTGTAGGGCTTATTCGATCAGAAGAGCTCTCAACAGTTTTGTGAACGAGAACCGCGATAAGGATAATTTTCTTCCGGCATTCGCAGGACGTAAACTTAAAAATTATGTATATTATCAGCCAGGCCCGCGATATCGATCGACAACTAAAGCGAGCGACAACAACTCACTCATTATCGTTCTCTTATGCGGCCCACTAACTATATCATCTTGTCGGTCGACAGGTTTTACGTGTCTAATGTAATTTATTTATTTATTGTCAAATGAATATATTGCCACATCAGCAATTCCATAAATAAAACGCTAGTTTGAAAATAAAAATCGGCAAACATATAAATTAAGCCATAAAAATACAACTCTGTGCTACAAACAAAGCAGAATACAACACAAATGAGTAAACAAAAAAAGAAAAAATGCACTTAACAAAAAATATAGAATAGAAATTTTTGAAAAATATTTAAGAATACCATTTAATTTTATATGTTGGTGTGTAAAGAAAAATTTCGTTTAATATCTTAACAAAATGTCTTTTAATATCTTAACAGGTTGTCGACTGAGGCATTACACTTGAGATGTAGGAAGATGACCCGATTGAGATGGAAAGGCACCTGTTATCAAATTAACGTTAAGTCTTATAAAAAAGAATTAAAAGACATATTTTCAAGATTTTTCCCTAGTTGGTACCCATTAGGACCCGGCAATAAAATAATGTTGTAAGGTTGAGATTAATATAAGAATTCGTTGCGCCGAAGTGATTCTAGGGAGTGGGTTCATATCGGACCTATAGTCAATGTTCGTACTTATCAAGCTATTATCGTCGCCAAATTGTAAATTAATATGTACCAACATGATAGGGAAGTTGTGGCTTTAAAAGATATTTTCGGGAGTTGTACGGGAACCAAGGTCGATAATAGACCGATTCCAAAATAAATTAAGAAAGATGATTAAGGTTCGAATAAAATGTTTTTGGGCCAAAATTTCTCTAAATACCAATATAACAATAATGGCTAAAAAGAATATTACGGAAAGGGGTTTTATTGGGGAATTTGTAAAATTATCTTTAAAATTGCCTTCACTTTGCACGCAAGGCTTACATGGTCAGACGGACATCGTTGGATAGATTCAGATATTGATCCTGTGTCGATCGGTATACTAGAACCAATATTTTTATGTGTAACACACATAAGCTCATACGCATAATATCTTCTTCACTATGGGGATATGGACATAAAAACACAAAAAAAATTCACTTAAATGTCAAATTACTTAGATTCTTAGATTAGTCAAACTATTCAGATTCGTATGACAATTTGAAATTAATTAACAAAAATAACTTTAAAAATAAAGAGTTCAACTTCCATTGTTGGTTGCATATATCTGGGAAAGTTTCAAAATGTTAATTTCCGTTCCTCTGTACTTTATTTAGTAAATAAAACTCCTGTATGGTTTTAGAACTTCGCGTTCTTAATAACTACGAATATCATATTTATCGAATTATAATGGTCCACCTGGCACCATTTATTATTTTGCTTGCAAAACGATGGAAATCATTTAGTTTTTTAAAGAAACAATGGCTTTTGTTGAGGTTGGTGTAAGTTTTTTGGAACAGCAATATCGGAAATGGTATTAATTTTATCACTGAAATCAAATCCTTAATTATTGGTTTTAAAACGAAAGTATTTAAAATTTCACCTGATCTACACCTCAAAGAAATTACCCATGCTCTTCCCACGATAGTAAAAATTACACCAAATTTGGGTAGTTACCCACAAAGTGGCAACACTGCATCGATTGCATTGTCGATCGACTTGTCGTGCTGAAAATTGTTAGTGGGCCGCAGATCAGCTGTTTGTCGTTTAAAATCATTGTTACCACCAGCAAAATTTAAAACTACCCTTGACATGACGCAAAATTACCCAAAATTAAATTAAATTACATCTGATACCAAATCGACGTTTATTTATAAAAAAAACTTACAAAAAAACAAGTTTACGTGAGGGGTATTTGTATGGGAGCCATGATCAAATATGGAATTATTCCATAAGATAATTTAGGCTTAAATAAAATATATTTGGGTCAAAGTTTGTCCAAATACCAATATAATAAAAGGGTTTATGGGTACAAAAACTCTATTATGGGCTGATTCTCAAAATTTTTAAAAAGCAAACTTATGAACAAAATTCTATTAAATTATCTTACCAATTGCGACCAGTACTTTGCGCAGAAGGTCTACATGGATAGACAACCAGCCAGCAGGGCAGGACGGACGACGCAGATTCTGATTCTAAGTCGATCGGTATACCACAACAAATAGCTTTATGTGTTTCACACATCAGCATAAACTCATAATACCCTTTTCACTTAAATAAGATCAATATTACTCATTCTGTTAAGATTCATATAGTAGTTCAAAATAATTTAAAAAAATAACATTTAAAACCTCAAATAAATTAATAAAACTTAAATAAAAACAATATAATAAGTTCTACTTCCATTTATCTAGGGAAGGTACAAAATGTTCATGTTCATCCTTTGTAAACATTATTTGGTAAAGGGTATAAAGAATGGCAATGATGCAAACGTTTTGTTTTATTATTTTTTGACTTTTAAGCGTCTAAAATCATTTAGTATAATCAGTAGTATTTAAAAAATGGTGTTTTACGTTCCAATTTTGGGTAACTTTGGCAAAATTATAGAGTAGTTTTCATTTTACTCTCATAAGTCCGAACATGCCCGAGATCTTGTGGAACACACGTAATATTTAAACCAAATGGTAGTTTACTTGGTGGATCGAAATTTGTTGTTGTGAATGATTACAGAATGGAGTGTGGAAGGGCTTCATCCCAATGAAAACCTGTGTAACAACTATATGTATATGTAAATGTGAAAAGCGGTGAGGAGATCTTGTGTCTGCTGAAAAAAGGCCATATTTAAGGCTTCGTTACTCATTCTTTTTACCGCTGGGAATGGTTATACTGTCGAAGATGCTACAACCAGGCCCACAGAATGGCTTCAACTACCCCAACAAACAAAGGAATTTTAATGAAAAATAATGATTTCTTTATTTTCCATTATATAAATTGTTTAACATGATACGAAGACTAAACACAAACATACAAGTAAAATGGTAATTATAACGTTGACTGACGTTATGATGTTGTTGTTAAATATTTTGTTTTAGGGGAATTGATATTTTTTATATCCTTTTCTAATAAAATCGTTTGATATTTTAGTCATGTGTCTGATTGTGCAGAAATTTTATAATTTTATTTTTAAGAAAGCATTATTTGATATTTTTGATTCAACAAATTATTTAAACAATAAACCGTATTCTTTTAATCAAACCAGTGAAAATCCTAATAATTCAATACTTTTCTTGTAAAATTTTCTTTATTTGAAAAAAAAAAAGGAAAAAGAAATATGAATCCACTTTGAACCTATAGACATAAAGAACAGAAAATATCAGTAACAGCAGGAACAGAAGCAACACAAAAACCAAAAAAAAAAAAAATACAAAGACTCAGCAGTATTGTTTTGTTAAAATTCAAACAACTACGGGCAGCAGCAACAAAAACAGTTACACACATCCATATTTACAACACAGCAGAACTACGATACACCCCCTGGTCACCCATGTTGAATTCTAATGGTACGATTTAGTTGTTGGCATGATTTTTACTGTAGTTTAGCTTACTATTTTTTGTGACTATCGATGCACAATGGGATGAAATGGTTAATCACACTGATTGAACTACATATAGGTAGTAAAATTTTAGAAATTGAAACACCCTTTAATAATTCCTCTTAAAAATGTGTTTGAAGCCACATAGGATAAGCTTATAGCTACGGTCACACTTGGAAATTTTTGACAAAAACAAAAAAAAAAAACGCAGCCAACAGGTAAACAAAAAAATTATTTCAATATCTTATTTGATTTTAATGCGATACCTTCCAAAAAAGTTATTAAAATTGTTTTTTGCCATGGGAAGCAGTACAATTAGTTTTATTTTTTGTTACTAAGACCATTTTAAATCACACTAGCTATTAGTAAAAGTAGTGGTTATGCTTATTTGATCAAATATTTAATAAGTGTGACTATGGCTAAAGTATCGAAATTTAACACATATTCTGCTTGCATATTTTTCGTGTTGAAAATAAGTAAAGTGCATTTTTTATTATTCCTTTCCACCATTACAAAATAGACCAGATATGTAATAAGCAAGTTGGGATGATTTATGTTAAAATTTACCAAATCAAAATCATCTACATTATTTAGCTGTATGCAAAACTCTGTCCTGAATAGCATTTTCAAATTTTAATACTGGTGGCAATTAATAATTTGGCAATACCAATAAAAAAATAAATGTTGATGATGTTGATTTTTATTATTTTTTTTTTATTCGGAAACGAGTAAAAGGCCATATAAACTACACAAACGGCTTGTCAAAATTGTAGGCTTGTACAAACCTCTTGTCTTGCTTATTGGGGTGTTTGATTATTTGACAAACATTTAAAGCATCTATGAAGAAAAATCATAACAAACATTTTAAATATTTGCGCTGCCTGGTGCTAAAGTTATGCATTTAAGTGAACATTTTGCAGATTAAAGAAGGGGAATCATAAAAACTTAACGAGGATACAAGTTTTTTTTATTAGAATTTATTGAAAAATTAATAATTATGTTTGTGTCGCTTATTTGCAATCTGTAAGTTCCATCGTTGCAACGATAGAACAACAAAGCATAAAACATATTACTTCAATGCTTAGCTAATCAATAACCCACACCCTAACCTCTCCTTTATGCACTCAGCTTTTAAGCCCGTCATAATATAAGGATGACTAGATGACCCGTGCGAATATTTCGCAACGTTAGTTGTCATTTTTGTAACATAAAATGAAAATAATTAATAGAAATTTTAGTAACTTCAATACATTTTGTTAAAAGTATAAAAATATTAGAAATCATAATATATATCATACATATTTACATACATACATACATATGTTTAAATGCTTTTATAATACTTCTTTGAATACAATGCTCGAGGTAATGACATGATCATCGTTAACTTTTTGCCCGTACGAATCCTTAATACAAACAAAAATATCTTTTAACGTACGCAATAATATATAACTGACTTAGTAATAAACGGCATTATAGTAAATAGCGGTATTGCCAGAATGAATTTTAATACATACTATATTATGTAGAACTGCATTACTATTAAGCGACCCTGTATTACCACACTTGAACAAAAACATATAATCATAATGACAACAGTATTATCATGCAGTTCTATTAGAACTGCATTACTATTAAGCGACCCTGTATTACCACACTTGAACAAAAACATATAATCATAATGACAACAGTATTATCATGCAGTTCTATTAGAACTGCATTACTATTAAGCGACCCTGTATTACCACACTTGAACAAAAACATATAATCATAATGACAACAGTATTATCATGCAGTTCTATATAAAATATAATTTTTATCAATGAAAATATTAATTTTTCAATTTCTAATTATTTTTCGCCATTAGTATTAGAAATAAGCTTTAAAATGAGATATCATTCATTAAATTTGATGCGGTGGTATGGGAGATATTTGCAACCGACAAAAAAAAGTGCTTTAGAAATAATATATATGATTGTACTAATGTCATATTAGCAAATACTGGGCTGGATTTAGCATTCCATTTTGACAAACTAAACTAAGATTTTGAAAAAAATATGCTATTTGCATTATAGATGTATATATTTTTGTTTTTACTTCTTTGTTGCCATCAGTGTTGATCATCAGTGTTGCCATTGAAAAATCTGCAAATTACACATGACAGTGTCCTAAATTACACATTAAAAGTAAAATTACACACACAAAACGAAAAAGTAGATTTAATACAGCCTTTTACAGTTCAATTTTTTTAGAAAAAAGAAAAAAAAAACAAATTGGCTTTTACTAATTTGTATAAGATAACAATTTTTTTTTAATTAGATACATTATATACAACATTTTTTAAAAAGAGAAGTTTAATATTTTCATATTAAAAATATAACAATAAAACAGCCTTTGAAAATATATTTTGAAAAAAAAAAACAACAAACTTAATAAAAAAAGATGATTTTTGAAAAAGATCAAAAATTTATAATAATTATTCCAAATTAATAAAGCCAATGTTTTCGTCATTATAAAAAAGTGCTACAAAACGCACCGAGCTTACAACGCTGACACAAACGATTTAATCAGCTAGTTCAGATAAACTTGCGATAATTATTAGAGAAGAGAGGAATTTTTCCTGCTTCGCAAGTAGATTCAAAATGAATCAGAGATGTTAAATAAGGTTTTAAATTGTATACCAACTTCCAAAACAAAATGTACTTTTTGGACCTTCGCGGTACCATGTTTTTTTTAATTTATTAAAACTACAAAAATAGTACATAAAAATTCAATTGTACAAAAAAAAAATAGGAAAAATGACGAACATTGAAAACAATGAAAAATAAATAAATTTAAATAAAAATAAATAGATTTAAAAATTTTACAGAATTATGGGACTTTAAACGTGAAAGTTATAAAAATAAAACAAAAAAAACCAGGATACGAAAAATTTCTTTCGCATATATTTGTTAAGTTAAAAAAAAACAATGCTGATGTTTTGCTTTTAGTGTCATCGTCTGTGATAAAATGGAAACAAAAGTAGTAACACAGGTTTTGACAAATGTTGCCTCGCCTGTGGGTACTATACAACTATTTTGTATGAAAATCCGTTTCATAAACCCTTTATTGACATGCTTTATTTCTTATAACTTAGGCCGATAGTTTTTAGTTGTGTTTTTGATTATGTTTTTATTTTAAAGCATTATTTTTTTGAATATGGTCACACTATTTCTCTCTCTTTGCACAAACAGTAATCAACTTTCTCAATTATAAAAGCTGCCAGCTATTCGTCGTTATTGTGCTTCATACAACGAATCTACTCAGCGAATTTTTACGGAAAAATTCGTCGTGTTGGGCGAAATTCGTCGTTCGTCCCAGTTGTGTTCCTAGCATAAGTCTTTCGTCCTTAACATTTTCTCAACACATACTTGCCTTTTATCTCCACCCCTTAGAGAATTCCCATTAAAATATGGCGTTTTATGAAATTCTTTAATTTAATTAACATTTTTAATCTTTTGTGAATAAAATCAAAAGTTGTATACATATTTTAATCATTTGTTGCTTGATTAGAAGCATAGCATTTTCCAATTTTTTAATGCCGTTTTAAAAATAAATATTTCGAAATTTTGCTAATAAATTATTTTTTTGTTTCCAAAAAATAAAAAATTATGCTTCTAAAAATTATGTTTCAGAAAAAAGTTTAGCCTTACTCAAAGGATTGTGGATTTTTTTAGTTTATTTAATAAACTTAACCATTTTTAAGTTACGCGAATTTATGTTGTGCAACCTCCTGTTGACTTTAACCGACAGCGAATATCGTAAAAAATGTTACTGAACAGCGTTACCGTTGTACGACTTTAGTTGCAATTTGCATCCTTTTTGACGCTCTGAGACTTTTTGTGCGACATTTTTAAACTCGTCTAATTTTACAACTTTGTGAAACTGTTCCCCCCTTTTTATAGACATACACAGCATAATTACACAAATATTCCCTTAAAAATATCAATTTTGTTTAAAACATTCCCGATTGATCAGAGGATTATTTTGTATCAAGGCGAATTTAGCTACTGAACTGTATTGAATTTTTTTGTATTGTGTTCAATGAATTTCCATGCCAATCTCGGATGATTGGCATATATATTTTAAGCTTTTTAAAAGCAACTTTTTGACCTCTAAAGAAGAATTTAAATATATAGATCTTATATCTGAATTTGAAAATGTTATTAATAACCCTGAGGCTTTTATTACGAATTTAAGTTGTTAGAAAGTAAATCCAATGATAAATCATACAAATGCATTTTTGGAATTACAAATGCTGATCATTTTTGGCATACAGGAGGAAGCACCAAAATGCTTTAAATGAACCATTGTACGTTAATTTATATAAATTGGCAGCGCATGTATTAACTCTACCGCACAGCAATGCGTGTGCAGAAATTCTTTTTCAAAATTAGGATTAATGAAAAATAAATTAACCAACAGGTTAAAAGTAAAAACTCATGAGTCCGCTCTCGGCTCTAAATTTCCAAGATACCAAAATAGAAGGTTGGAAGTCTGTTGATTGAAAATAATATTAAAATTTCTGCAAAAGTGTAAAATGTTAAAATAACATTGTTCAATGTTGAATCCATAAAATTCTGTTTTACGTGTTTTGTGTGGAAACAACAACAACACTACAAGAAGAAAAACATAACTTTTTTTCATGTTTAGAATAATTTTTAAAAAGAAGAAAAATTCCCGTATTCTGTTTGTAAAAATTAATAAGTTAAATATATCAAATTTGAATGAAGTTGATAAACTTGTTGAATGAACTTGTGCGAAAATACAGAGACGAGAAAATAAAACTTTAAATGTATGTATATACAATTAAAATATATCGCCATCTTAAATGCAATGGTTTTAAGACCCATATGATCAATAATAGCGAACGAATTTTGAAAACGAATTTTTGTGCGACTTTTTCAAAATTCGATAAATTGTCCTTATATGTATTTATTTTAACGATACGTTTATCGTAATAAATGAATGGATGCTCATTAACCGATTTTGATTTCGGTGGCAATAAAATTAGTTTTTACTATATGAAAACTTAGACGAACCTTTTCTGTACCTAAGATCCCTTTTATATATTGGAAATTTAAAAAGACAGACGGAATGTGTTGGTAAGGGGCGACGCTGTATGAGTGACACACTTTACTTTTTTCCTCTCTCGCCTACAAACTTCGCATGTCTGCCTTTCAATTTCCAACATGTAAACCGGGTCTAAGTATTTCTTTTGTCAACATTTACTGAAACATGCAATTAAGGTGCCTCAGTTTTATAAGGTTGTGTGAAAGTCAAGAAATAAACAAGAAGAAGAACAATAAAATTTTATGTGAATGTCAAAAAATAAACAATAAGAAGAAAATATATAATTTTGCTTGAAACGCACTTTGAAAGCAATTTGCCGACTAAATATATTGCAATTGAAAAGAATTTCGGTATATATAGATATATAATTAGATACATCTTTATATCTCAAACGTAAGTTAATACATGGCATATACATATCGTTAGCTAAAATGCAAAAAGTCGTAACTAACAAAAATATAATTTTACAGGAGAAGCAAAAAACTTTGTAAAATGAAAACTTTAAACATTTTTAACAAAGTTTTTTCTCACGTCAGAAAAACATACATCGATAAGTCGTCCATGGAATTACTTAAACAATTTTCAAAGAAAACCGATTCATTATATTTTGTTAGAAAAATAACGTGAAATTACGTCGTTATGCATTTATCAAATAACCACACTTGTGGGTACGTCCCTTTGTTTTTGTTAATAAGAGCGTAATTTTCGAGTGCAAAAGTGTACAATTTTTTCAAGACATACAGTAAAATGGCATTTATAATAAACAATTTGTTAGTTACGCCTTTTTGCATTATAGCTAACGATATATTTTTTTATATAACTATACATAAATTAATGAAGTAAATTTTTATGTTTAAAATTTTATTTTTTATATTCTTTTATAGTATTTTCATACGGCCATATGCTTTATACAAGAGCAAAAGGGACCTATAATTATAGTATTTACTGTCTTATAAGTAAACTTAAATGATAACTATTGCTTAACAAACATTTCATATTTGCAACAGTCCAATTAACAATCGTGTGCTTTTGGGTTGCAAATTTATTTATGTAATTGTGAAATTTTCTATCAATTGTGAATGACCTCTTTGGTTTAGTTTACAATGCGTGTTGCAAGACACGAAATTCATAGCTAATTGATTAATTCTACTATCAAAGTTGTTTGTGGGAATACTATTATTTATTAAAAGATTTTGTTTGTTGTGCTTAATTCCCTTTATCTTAAAAATTTTTTTTCTGACTCTGCTAATCCCGCGAAGCTCTACGCTTGTCTGCAGGAAAGAAACCAGTCTCTGACGGGAATCCCGCAACCCCTGCGCTGATAAGCTAACTCACTACCAACTATCCTACCGGCACCCGGTTTAAGGCCGCTTTAGCCGACAGTAAATGTAATGAAATGCAATGTAACCGTAACGTACTGTAAGTTCGTTTGTGCACTTATAGAACATGTAAAATCCCACAATGTCGACAAGAACCTTTCTTTCGTATATTGAAAACAAAAAAAAATTTAGTTTTTTATTATTGTTTTCAATGAAAATATGCGAAAGAAATGTTCTTGTTGACATTTTGGGCCTGACTGTAAATAAAACTTTTCGTTTAGAAACTTCCCAGTTGGCTATATCGCAATATTACTTCCTACACGACGTAAGGGACAACTAATGCAAATCGTCGATGACATATTTAATCGCGTAAATCGTGCACGACACAAAGAAAGACAATGTCGCTCAGCCTGTCGTTGATGACCACATGCACAACATTTGCGTCCATTTTTTCGTTGCTGACCACATGAACGACATTGTCTTTGATGACAATATAAACGACAATGGATTCTACTTTGTCGTCATCGACTACGTATAAGACAATGTCGATAACGTTACAGGAGTTACAGTTTACATGCCGATGTCGCATATAAACCTAAATAAAAAAATAAAACTATACAATAGCACATATGTACATATTTTTTAAATCATACTTTATTCTTTCACTTCTCACACTTAACTGACTGATTTACTTCACTTTGCTTTGATATTTTTTAATTATAACGTTATTTTTGTGTGTTATTGTCGTCGACGGCAGTTTTGCCAACTGGATTATTGAAGTAACACAACCAAACATTTTTCAAAAGTATTGGCATTCATAAGAAAAGTCAGAAAATAAACTAAAACCAAGAAATATCAAACACCTATTTTCACGTCGAAAATCCTCCTTAATAACTAGAGTCTGATAAACAACAATAAAATCGAGCTTTCTGAAAGAAAAATCTCATAATATGAATCCAGACTAAAGAGAGTGGTTGTAAAATGCCTGTAATAAAGCAGTACTAAGTGATTAAATAGAACACTTAAAAATATGCATCGTGCTAAAAAAAATTTTATATTATGAACAGCTTAGACATGAAAATTTCTGCCAATCAAATAATGCAAATAAATCAAATTATCTAAGAAGCTTAAATAAAATGTGGAATTATAATAAAGACATTTGTAAATTTGAAAAAAATTTGTCATTTAAAAAATCGTCAAATTTAGGGTATAAATCGTCCTATCGTCATACACCATTTTTGTACTTAAAAATCGTCAAAATGACGATACATCGTCAAATTTGGCAGCTATGGTTGTAGGTACAACAACAACTCTATAAAAGTAGATGAACAACAACAAGGCGAATTCATGTATACGGTGGTGTCGATACTACAACAAGTAACAACACCAAAAACACAATAATGTATTTTTTTGTTGCTTTCGTTGATCGATATGTCAAAAACACATGCAACTTTTGACATTTCTCTCTCTAAGTAAGAAAAAAAAGTAGCACAGCTGTGCTTTCAACGCCACCTGGTAAATGAATTCGCCTTGAACAACAATTTACTTGTCTGTTATTGAAACAACAACAACACTACAAGAAGAAAAACGTACATTTTTGGTTAGTTTTAGAATTAAAAAATTATTTAAATGTTCAAATAATAAATAAAGAGAGGGGAAATTCCCGTATAATTTTTATTAAAACGAATATTTTCCCATTTAAATAATGCATTTCGTTTAAAACTGATGACATATTTTTCTTTTCGTTGAGCTAAGTTAAGATAATTTTATAATCTCATTGAAACATGGTGTCACTCGAAAATTAATAATATAATATTTTCTCTATCTGATTCCAGGGGTAAAGTCTTAGAATTATTCTAAACAAAATACATACTATAAAGCAATAAATAAGTATGAACAAATATTGGGGGGAATTGTGTAAAATGTAGTTTGGCTTTAATTAGTACTTATTCTGTTTTAAATAAAGCAGCCACCTTTGAACAATAATTAAAATGCATACATATGAACTAGTTGGGCTCCTATGACAACCCAACGTTAAATACGACAGTTTGATATACATATGAAGAAAAAAAAAGTGCAACTAGTTTAAAGTAAATACCAATCAGTACATTTCTAGCTAAATACTTGTTACTTTGTCGGCAGGGTTATTTTGTTGATTGTATGCGTTGTATGAATTTTACATATTTGGTTAATGTTTTTAAATTCTCTTCAATATGTGTGCACACTGACGTAATAAAAGAGAAAACGCGGCGGCCTGATTTTTCCGATCGCCGATTTAAGCATAAATTTGTATAAATAAAAATATGTTGTATGTTAATTGTAAGTCACACCTTAACGTCAAGTTTTTTGCCCAACTGAATTCGACATTTCTTTGTTTCAGTGTTTGACAAATTCAACCATGATGGTACACAATAGAGCAGCGCGTTAAGCTTTTTACGAAAATGGGCGTTCAAATCAAAATGCATTTCGTGCACTTTGTGATATTTTTGTTCAGCATAATCGACCTCAGTGGATTCGTTAAAACGCAGAATTTCCGCATTTAGGCAAATCAGAATCCATGAGTGATTGTTGAAAAGTCGATGCATCCACGAAGAGTGACTGTTTGGTGCGGTTAATGGGCTGGCGGCGTCCTTGCGCTTCATCGAAAATTAGGAAGACCAAGCAGTTTCTGTGAATGGTGTTCGCTATCGTGAGATGATAACGGACTTCTTGTGGCCAGAAATTGAGGATATGAACCTGGACGATACACAAATTATTTAGGAAATTATTGTCATTTCTTTTTATTATGATAATATTGGTATGGTTCAATTATGTATGGAACAAAATATCGGCCAAATGGCCGCCGCGACTTCGACGACACACCTCCATCCGATGGTCCACATTTTCGATGACGCTGTGGCATAATTGAGGTTCTATGCTGTTAATGTGCCGAATTATCACATCCTTTAGCTCTTGAATTGTTGATGGCCTATCGACGGACGTACACGTTTTCTTTCAAATCACCCCAAAGTCCAACGGTGTCAAATCACATGATATTGGCGTCCAATTGACATCGCCACCACGCGAGATAACACGGCCATTGAATTTGTCGCGCAAAAGAGCCATGGTTTCGTTAGCTATGTGGCAAGTGGCACCGTCCTGATGAAACCACATATCGTCCAATATGGGCCTTAAAAAGCTCGCTATCATCTCACGATAGCGAACACCAGTAACTGCCTGACCGGCCTCATTTTGGAAAAAATACGGCACGATGATGCCGCCAGCCCATAAACCGCACCAAACAGTCACTCTTTGTGGGTGCATTGGTTTTTCGACAATCACTCTTGGACTATCATTCACCCAAATGCGGCAATTCTGCTTATTGACGAATCCACTGAGGTGAAAATGTGCCTCATCACTGAAGATGATTTTCACGATATGCATTTTGATTTAAACGCCCATTTTTATAATAAGCCTAAATGACCTGAACGCGTTGCTCGATTGTGTATCTTTCCATGGTTAGAATTAAATTAGTCTGAAATTAAGAAATGTCAAATGAAATGCAAAAAAAAGCTTGACGTTAAGGTGTGGTTCACATTCAATATCGGCCCTTAAAATTTAACCACCCTTTATTATTAAGCAAAATTAATTCTAAATACATTTTGGTGATTTCTTTTAATATTTAGGCACTTTTGTAGAAAAAAAAAGTATTTAAAAAAACAAAAGTTTTTTCCAGAAATTTTTTTTCATTATTTATTTATTGAATCTTCATATATTAAATATAAATTTACAATAATTAATCAAATCTTATTCTAATACTTTATTTTTGTCCTACCAACGCCAGACGAAAATTTTTCTCATCACGATTTCTGTTCATATATGTATGTGTGTAGATGCTTAGCGCTCTTCTCGTCGGATGAGTCCTGCAGAGTCCCTTATCCTTAATCTAGTGTGGCCGCTGTCATTTAAAATAATTCGAGCCAGTGGATTTGGGCGCGAATCAAGCCTTTTTAAATATTTTACTGCATACTTCGTAATAATAGCTCTAACTAATGGATATTTTCAGAAATGGTGACATTTTTGATTGACAGTAGATGTTCGATGTTTCAAGTTTCACATTTTCAACACCTTCCATGCGTTCTTCCTAAATGTATGCAAGTGTTAAAACGATACATGAAGATATTCATTCTCGGTTAGTTGAGGTCGTTGAAAGTAACATCATCATAAACAGAGATTTAATTGCAATTCCATCAGCATAAAAGGAAATTCTATCCTTTATTATAAATTTTGTTTTGGATCTTTTTAAATTTTATTAAAAGAAAAGCTTTTCAAAATCAAAAGACCATTGTGCATTGTAACTGGGATGTGCTGTTGTAAGCAATTCTTGTTACTACACTACACTTTTAATTTGTGTGAGTTTTTTTTTTTGTTTTTTTTTTTGTTCTTGTTGCTCTTAGAAAGAAATGCTCATACATGTACTATTCACCATTAAAGTAATAGAAAATGTTTTAAAATTTGTTCTTGTTCTTTGGTATGATTCTATTTAAAATTTTTTTTTTTTTTTTTTTTTGTCAATTTCATCTTTTTTTTCTTACTTCGAACCTCTTTAGCCTTATGCTTATTGTTATTGTATTGATTCAATTCAAAACCTATTCACTCTTATTTTACAGACTAAAAAAACATTCCTACATACTTGTGCATACATGTGTATAAAATATCCTTAAAATACAAAAAAAAAGCAACCAACGCCTTTTTGTAAAACTATATAAGGATCATTCGCTCTTACATACTTACAAACTTAGATGTATAGTCAGCCGTCAGTATACCCATTGTAAAATTTGGATTTTTTGCTTCCTTATACGTACATATTTTCATTTTTTGGTCTTATTTTTTTAACAACAACCATAAGTTTATATTGTATTACCATTATTGTTTTGTTGTAATCTTGGTTTTTTACACCAACATATACATATTCACACAAATGTATGTTTTAGTATATCCTGTAATATTTTTAGATTTCCTTTAAAGAAATGTAAGAGCAAAAAGAACAAAACAAAAAAAAAATATTACAACTAAGCAGGAAAAACATAATCTATCAGTATTGAGTAAATATATTCCATTCATATATGTATGTACACAAAAAGGAAATACACATACAGTAAATGTACATAAATATGTACATTCCCTAACTTTTTTATTTATAAAAACTTAATTCATTTTTATACAAAAATTATTTGAAATAATCGAAAATGCTTACACACATACACCAACAATATACTATAGGTATGTAATAGATGTGTAACTTTACAAATGCGTATATACCCGAATAAAGATAATACACTGAAAGTAATTCGTTAATATTAAAACAAAAATTAATACCCGTTTCGGACCATGCCAGATGACTGCAAAACTTTTTGAGTTTTTTTGTGACTCTTCGAAAACTCGTATACGTTCTCACACAAACATATTAAAATTACCTTCCACCACTAGTGGTGACCCAGTCATCATGTGGAAGATTGAATCACCAAACTGAGTCCTTTAAGACTATCTAAGATGATCAAAAACTGATTGATCTGTTAAAACAAGATTCGAAAATAGTTTTCAGAAATAATTAGATAGTGAATTGTTTAAGTTCCAGGCTTAGATCCAAGCGATCTCGATGGCGACGGAGGTGATACTGGGTCACATCGTCGGGGGGTCGGTGGTGACAATTTACGTCGGTAGTCAGGCTGCTCTAAGAGCATTCTCAAATTATACGGTGCGATCGAGCCGGGTCGCACGGTGTAGGAATACTATGAGGGAGCTCATGGTGGCATTCACAATAAGGCTGTGTTGGGTAACCGGACACTGCAAGATTGATGGTAACGAGGTGGCGGATGAACTCGCGAGATGGGGTTCGAATCTGTCATCTTATGTCACTAGTATCGGGTGATACGAGAAAGATTCCGTGATGCCGTTAACTGGTATTGGAGGGATAGAACGGATTGCAGGGTGTCGAGGGCCTTATGGTCCGGATTGGACGTAGGGGCAACGGGGTGTATCGCTGGATGTAATCCAGACGATCTTTTATGATTTGTCAGGGATATAGGACGGCTGTTTCTTGTCTGGGTGGTCTTGTCCTTTGTAATATCTGTCTATCTGTCTTAAACCTGTCGACTATTTTCTTCCTTACTTCTCTCTTTCCTCTTTTTCTATTCTAAAGGGATTCAGGGACCGCATTGGTCCCCGAGTGGAGATGCGCTATTGGGCGCATAACCCTTCATAACCTAACCTAACCTGACTTGTTTAAAAAACAAAAACAAAATGTACAGAATGTGCGCAATCTAAATTCATCATGCAGATGATCGAAATATGACTGTTGTTAACATTATTTTCGATTCCTATTTAGCTCAGCCTAACGATGAACAAATAGGGAATGAGGGTATACTAAGGTTGTCATTCCGTGTGAAATTTTTTGAATATTCCTCTAAGACACCATTAAGTATACATTTATATATAATGTGGGTCGATTTAACCATGTCCGTCTGGTGAAAACACGGTCATTTTCTAACAATTCAAACAAAAGGAACAATATTGGTGTTAAATTGATTCTAGTAATCCAGAGCAGTTTGGGATTGAAATTCAACAAGATCGGTTCAGTTATAAAGCCAAAAGTGAAACAATCACACTTAAAATGTTTAACATAAATGCACCGATTACTAAAAAATGATGCACAATTACAATTTATGTAACTACGAATCATACTACTAAATTTCGTGAAGATCGGTGAATAATTTGCCACATGACCCATTAAAAGCCTACACTCGGAAACGCCTAAAACCGTAACGAATAACACTATTTTAATAAAATTCGGTCTGTCAAAGTTTTATAAGACTAGAAATCACACTGCCACAAATGCACAAACTTAGCGAAGATCCGTCTATTATTTACCATAGGCCCCATAAAAAGGTCACTCTCGAAATCAATTCTTCATATAGCCCACTCCTGACATATTCTAACTGTCAGTGGAGGTTATCAAAAATTCGGTACAGCGAATTAAAGCCATCTAACTTGTTTAATATATATCTCGTGCATACAAAGAAACTATTTGTACGAAATTGAGATAATTTTACTATTATCCTTTTCCAGATATTTAGACATACATACATATATATTATCCTTGTTCAGGAAGGTTCCATTCAAACGAAAAAAACGATTAAAAGTTGTCCCCACTTGCTTCAAATATATTAATGTTGTTTAATACAGAGCACCTGCATAGTAGATTTTTTGGACTATACTCTAAAAATGCAGTAAATACTATTTCTGTAAGAGATGATGGCAAAAGTGAAAAATCAGGAAAGAAAACGCTGATTCGATTCAAAGCAAATATTTTTCATTAAAAAAGGAATTAGAAGTTGTTGAAGGAAGTGGTGAGAGAACTGAAAGTGTCCAGAGATTATTTAATGCTCTTTTTTACTTTGAAGGTACCAGGGCATGAGAACTGCCCGGGTAACCTGATAGCAGATGAGCTTGCCAAACGAGGTGGTCGTCTGGATGAATCATTCTGTAATGTGCACCCTGTTGTGCTGCGAAAATGGTTGGCAACGCCAATCGCGAAAGGCAGTAGTAACTTTGTAAAAAGATAGATAGAAATAAAAAATAAAACTAGAAGAAGAAAAAAATAATTACCTAAACGAATTCATTTTTCAGGTGGCGTTGAAAGCACAGCTGTGCTACTTTTTTCTTAATTAGAGAAAGAAAATTTCAAAAGTTCCTTACGTTTTTGACATATCGATCAACGAAAGCAACAAAAAAATACATTGTTGTGTTTTTGGTGTTGTTACTTGTTGTAGTATCGTCACCACCGTATACATGAATTCGCCTTGCACATAAACAAACTGCTGAAAGCCAATCTTATTGGAAATATGGTAGGACGACATTTTGCTTACCGGAGCTTCTTGGCCGGCGAAAAGCAAAATGTCGTTCCTTTGTTCCCTTTTTGATGCTGTGCGACGAATGGTGAGTCCGGTGGCCGGAGTAAAAATAATGAAGAGCTAAGTGGTTCTTTCAAAAGACGTAAAGATTTTATTGAAGTAAAAACGAAAACTAATAGTTAAACTTAAAACTAAATTAAAAATTTTAAGTTTAAAACTAACACGTAATAATAAACCGGTATATTATATCATCATACCACTTGCTACCGCCACTCAGCCCGACTCATCCATCTCTGGAGAAGCTGCTTCGGCACCGCCACGCCTGGGGTACCTGGTAAAAGAAAGGTTTTTTAGGCGTAGTGAAGTGTAAACCTGGACGACTTGACGGAAAGAACAGAAAAATAAAAATAAAAGAAAGTTGATTAAATAATAAAAAACAGAAGAGTTTTAAGTTTAGGCAATTTTATTTAAAGTTTTTACCACGGTTGAAAACAAGTCCGTTTTGGGGATTTTTGAGCAAAACGTGGGCGGAAGTAGGGTTGAGCTCAGGCCTAGAAGTCGTCGGGTAGGAGAAAAGAAAAGACCGAAATTAGTGAATAAAGTAAAAGTTTAATAAAATGCCCTAAAATTAAATAATAAAAAGAGAAAAAATATAAAAAAGAACAAAGAAGAATAAAAAAACCTGAAAAGAAAAAAAAGAACCCTGAAAAGAAAAATTAATACAGAAAAACAAAAAAAAACAAACCTTTTACCTACCGGAAAACGCCTGGGCTTCGGACAACGACGGACGATCAAAACCTTTTCGAAGCTCCATTGGTAAATCTGCTGTTGGCCTAAGGGGTAAGAAGAATTATCAGTTAGCCGTAAAGGAAATAGAAACTTGTGCAAATGAGGACTGCTCACCTGATAAAGCCAAAGCTAAGAGAAACATGAATTTTTTTTTCTATCCATTCGTAATTTTGAACTTAAGTTTTCGAGAAAAATCTTCCATTAATGCGAATCTGAGAAAAATAGTTGCACCTGTAATTAAAAAGAAAAATTTGTTTTATTAAAAGTTGAATTTATACCCTTGCTCAATTAAATTTGTTATCAATTTTGGATTTTTATAATAATTGTAATTGCAATAATATTTAATATGCGTTTCTGCAAGTATTGAAACTAATAAAAGGTAAAATTTTTATATTAAATTGAAATTCTGAGTGCAGTTAAATGCATTAAAATGTTGGCTTAAAAAGTAGATAAAAACGGTGAGTAAAGGGGGAACAATAAATGTGAAATTGTTAAGGTGTAATCTGTTTAGGGGCATCCAGATAAGTCCTAGGTTAGGATGTACGTTACGACTAGAGTTTGTTCCCGGGATTTCTCGTCCCGGGAATTCCCGGGATTTGCAGTTGTTTTTAATTCCCGCTTTCCCGGGAGTTTATTGCGGGATCCCCGGGAAATTTTGAAGAAAATCTTTTTTTAAAACTTTAGTAAATTTATATCAGACTTGTGTCTTTATTTGTTTTATCCAACTTAATTTCACCACAATATTTAATTTTTCTAGTTTAAGGCTTTTAAACTAATTTTTGAGAATGGGCTTTATATTGGGCCTATGATAGATTAATGACCTTTCATCACGAAATTTTATTTCTTGTCCTAGCAAATTGATAAAGCTTTGCGGTTAGAGGCGTAGTAAATAGTTTTCATAGATTGTGTTTCATATGCGGCATTTCAAGTGATTTTGAATCTTATAAAAGTAGAAAGTAAAAATTTGTGTGCATTTCGCCACAAATTTATTTAAGTTTTAGTTGAGTTTTTAGGAAGGTAGTTCCACATTTGGTGCATAACTCTTTTCCTACTGAAGCGATTCTGCTGTAATTGAATCCCGAACAGCCTAGAAGATCTAGAAACAATTTGACACCCTAATGGCAAAATCGGCTTAGAATTAATAAAGGACTAATAATAAAAATACTTTATGGGACCTAAGATGAATATTAAAAAAATATCACATTGAATGAAACTTAGTATACATACCTTCATAAACCACTGCTGATTAGGGGTTATACAATTGAAAAAAATATGTTATTAAATTTGGTAAACGGTAAAATTGTTTCAGAACTACAACTTCGTAATGTTGAGTTATTGTATAACGTAAGACTAATACTTTAATTCTAATTACGCAAATGAGCTCTTAAGTGTCTTAAAATAATTTGAATCTTACATTTTTTAGGTTTTTGTTATATAATAGATACTAAGTTTAATTCTTTTAAGCATAATACCCAATAAGAAATATTAGTTTCATTGGGGAAATAAGTAAATAAATAAATACAAAATGTTGGCCGGCAATCCCGGGATCCCGGGAATTTGATTTTTATTTCCCGCTTTCCCGGGAATCCAAAAAGTGCGGGAATAAAAAAACTCTAGTTACGACTAAAGATTCCAAAGGGAGGGTAAATATTATGCCAGTCACCTGCCTAACAATATGTGCATTTGTGTGAGTTATAGAGTCGTAACAATTTAACTACTCCGGGTCCCAAAAATGTTCCTATATTCTCGTTAATAATTTTTTATCTGGTATGTATTTAATTTTTTTGTGCCCGGGATAACTGTCAGCACGTCGGCAAGAACCACCCCATCCGGCGAGCTAAAGCCGCGCAATCCGCCAGCATACCAGCTCCGCCGACAGTCTGGCCACACTCACTGGTTGTTGTGTAAATAGCAATAACCAGTGAGTCTGGCCCGTGAAGTACAATTCATTGGATTTCCAAGGGGCCGTGGGAATAAAAAGGTAGATATAGCTAATACTATAAATTTTTTAGTTTAAGCAAGTTTTGAAGTGAATACACATTTTAGTTAAAGCTAGTACTTTATACTGACTAGTAGAAATTTGATTTTTCCAGCTTTGAATCAAAATAGTGTGAATATAAACGAGTGAATGCTTAAAAAGACTAATTTATGCTGTATTTTTTTTAACCTATGTAGACTGAGGTGCTTAAAGTTTGTATTTTGCTTCTATATTAAAAAAAACCTTATTTTTATTAAAATATTTTTATGTCTTTATTTCGTTTTAGGCGTAATAAACTGTTTTCCGAGAGTAGGGTTTATATGGGGCCTAGGTTAAATTATGGACCGATCTTCGCGATATTTTACACTGTGATTTGTAGTCACATAAAACTGTGACGTACCAAATTTTAGTATGATAGCGTTATTGATTACGGTTTTAGGCGTACTAAACTCTTTTTCGGGAGTATGGTTTATATGGGGTCTAGGGTTAATTATGGACCGATCTTCACGAAATTTAGTCGTGTGATTTCTAGTCCTACAAAGCTGTACCATACCGTATGTAATTATGATAGCATTATTTATTACGGTTTTAGGCGTACTAAGCTGTTTTCCGGGAGTAGGGTTTATATGGGACCTAGTGTAAATTATGGACCGATCTTCAAAAAATTTTGCCATTTCTGGTCCTATAAAACTGTGAAGTACCAAATTTTAGTATGATAGCGTTATTTATTACGGTTTTAGGCGTGCTAAACTGTTTTCTGTGAGTAGGGTTTATATGGGGCCTAGTATGATTTGTAGTCGTATAAAGCGAATTCGAGCAAAATTGTATATCATTGCGTGCATTATTCCACGATTTATGTTAGTTTTTCTATCAAAATGCTCAATTTTGTTATGGTGGTGGTTCCACATTTTGATTCATAGTTCTGATCCTACTGAATCGATGTTGCTGGATTTCAATTCTTAACTATTTACAGCCATACCTAAATAAGTGCGGAACGCATTTTCTAACTGTCAAAAATCCTCATGCCCATTCAATTTTTATGAAGCATCCCCAAATAGCGCGGCGTCAACGCTTCGCATTTGGAAAATCCGATTTTGACAGCGCGTTAAAATAAGCAGGGTTGCTATATTTGTTTTTATCTTTTGATAATAAATAATGGCAAATTAGCTATATTTAAGTCAAACTAGCGGCTTAGATTCCATTCTTATTTCTTTTATGATGGTGTTAGTAAGCACGAAAGTTAACACTACTGTTTGTGACACAACGTTCCGCCTTCTGCTCTTGTTTAGGTACAGCTGTTAGGATAACTACAGGCAATTTGAGACCAAGTTTGTTCTGGCTAAATCGACTTAGAATAACTCAAGGAGCCAGAATATATATACTTTATGGGGTCTTAGAAGCATAGCAAAAAAGTTTCACAAACTTAGTATACCCTCATTCACCACTAGTGGTGGTGGAGGGTTTAATAAAAAGCTTGCTTTAAAAGAAAAACAATATAAAATAGCTCGTGGATGAGACTCCAAATAAATTGTGGGATACCCTGGCAATATAAGTACAACTAAGTCATCGTCCAGACTTGCAAATTTTGTTGCAGCAATTCTTGAATTTATTGGTGAGAGAGGTGAGAAGATTGGAGAGCTGTACTCAGTTTCATGTACTCTGTAATTCCGTTTTGTTTGGTTATTCTCATACTTTTTACTTGACGTTGGCTGTAGGTGTATTTGTATTTATATATAAAGTATAAAAGGAAGAAGGCGAAAAACAAAAAAAAGTAGTATAATTTTCCATCTTTTGCTTCCCCTTCTTAGCGAAAGGCTATCTAGCACTAGCAAAGAGTTATTCACACTTTTTGTAGTTTAAACTTTCCGGGATTGCTAGTACTGAAAAGTAAAAGCTAGTGCTAGTACTTAGTACCATGAGTGTTAACTACCTTTTTATTCACTTCACCAAATGGCTCACTGTAAGTCACTTATCATGCGCGAGTTTATATACGACTTGCACAGTTGGAGTAGACTAACGAATCCACTCTCTACTTGGGTTTAATTGGGACCAGACTTAAACAGTGGTCACAGTTATTAAGAGGCACTGGCCTGTGGCGACTCATGCTAGAAGAATTGCTCTGGAATTCAGTGACTACTGCAGAAGTTGTCATGAGTAGCAGAAAAAGGAAACTGTGTTGCATTTTCCATGCTAATGTCCTGGAATTCTCTGTATATGTACTGTTTTTTGAAGCATTAAGCCTCGTACACAATAGGCAGCAACATTTTCACTGGTGTTCATAATAGAGCAAAAAATGTTTATCACAATCACACACATTTTAATTAAGAAGCTAGGGAAGGGCAATAAATATCGATATACCAAATATGGATATTTAAAAAAATTATAGTCAATATATATCGCCGATATTAAAAATACCCATATATCTATACATCGATATTTATCCACGACTATCGAATTCGATATTTTTGAGATCTCTTCTTCATCATGTGTTTTTTTTTAACTAATATTAAGAAAATAACGACGCGATTTGCCATTGTACATTTTCATAGATTACACAGTTCAGTTTTGTCTCGGTTTTTTAAGAGATGACAACAAAAAAAATAAGCGCGGAAAAAAACTTCCAAAAAAGGTTTCCTAGAATTATGCAAATAATCGCCTTAATTATGGCGTATTAGCAGCAATATACTCATGAAAGTTGGAATGTTAATAATAAAAAAATATGTATTTACATTTTTTTATTTGAGCATGTTTATACATATATTAAAAATAAAATATTGCACAGTTTACTTGTACAGTATGTGTCACAAGTTTCGTTAACCGGTAATATATAATCCCAATTACTATTTTTTTTTTTTTTTTTGATTTCATATGGCGAATAAATAAACAGTTTTTGTATTTATTACTTTTATTTTGAATTCTTTTTTATTATATTCGAAATCGAGGGGCAGGCAGTTAATTTGAAATTAAAAGAAACAATGAAAAGTTAAAATGGAGTTACTTGAAATATGTTTGTACATATGTAAATATGTTTTAAAATTTGGTAATAATTTCAGCTTAATACATTCGATATATCGATATTTTTAATTAATAAATATCGATACTCTTATAGCGATTTCTTTTCTAAGAAATATGTTGCAAAAAATGTTACATGATCTACAGTTTTGTGTTCGTTTGTACAATAAAAACGACTGTGGAAAAAATTTTCAAGTTCTTTTGTGAATATGTTGATGAAAAAAATGCAAAACATGTCGCATATTTTACCCTGACTTTACCTTAAGGTGTTCATACTGCCCTGTTTTACAACTTTGGTACTAACTATTTTGTTTGTACAACCAATGTTTTATTTTGTTTGTCATAATTCATACCGCTCATAGTTTTTTGAAAGGATTGTTTAAAAATAAAATATAAAATGTTTACATATTAAAATGAAAAAGTTCTATGTATATTATTATTGTTTTAATTTTTTCTAGGCCACCAGTGATGTCAATATTTGTTTTCAAGCCGTTATAGTGTGCAAAAACCTCTCAAATAGCTTAAAAAATGGCTAATAAAGTGCATTACTGTTAAAAGTATAATAGTTGCAACTAAAAGCAGCTAATTTTATTCTATTTAAATTTCACACTTCGAACGAATATAGGTTACATTAGAAAATGTAACATGTATATCCTGTAAATTTTTTTTCTCAGAAAAGAAATCGCCATTAAAAAATATCGATACGATATATATCGATATATTTTTTTAATTTGCCCATATGAAACCGATTGCAAGTTTTGCCCACAACAATATTACGACTTTATTATTATTATTTTTTAAAATATTTTGTTGAAATTTTCATTCAAACTAAATAAAATTATTATAAACGTCACATACATTTTCATACAAATTGTTGCTGAAGTAGAAGTAGACTCAACTTTAAAAAAAAAAAATAGTTACATTTTTGTTCGAAATGTTAAAGGAAAATATATGAAATAGTTTGGGATGAAATAAGATAGAAGAAAAATCAAAATTGTTGCAAGCATTGTGTACGAGGCTTTATACAAAAATAAAAACATTTAGGCGTGGAAAAATTTTTTTTTTTTGGTGAAAATCAATTTTTTAAACTTTTTATAAAGCAGAAATATTTTTGCTGTGTTTTAGTATGTAAGTAAGATTGCCTTTGTCAGATCTGATATTACCTCCACCTTTTTCTTTAAGTCATAATTGCAGCTTAAAAAATTAGGCTTTTCCTAATTTTATAAACAAAGTTAAAACATTTTAGGCGTTCTTTTCTAATCACATAAGCCAAAAGCCCTTAATTCAAAGAGGACATTTGCATGTGGACTAGGTAAATTAATTGATCGGTTTGGGCTTATTTGCTGGGTATACCAACGTTAACAACGGTAAAAAGGAAACTAAAGTAGTAACACAGATTTTGACTAATGTTGCCTCGTCTGTGGGTACCATAACTCCCCTTTTATAATGTGGCAAGTGAAAGGCAGACAGACGAAGTTTGAAGGCGAGAGAGGAAAAAAGTAAAGTGTGTCACGCATACAGCGACACCCCCTTACCAGCAAACTTCGTCTGTCTGCATTTCACTTGCCACATTGTAAAAGGGGACTAAGCGCTCTATACAACATCATTCTAGTCGCATATTTAAGCGCCCATTTGATTAACGATTTGTTGTACAACATAAATGCAATGAAAAATACTCAATAATTTGTTTGCTATACTAAAAATTCAAAAAGGGGGAACTATGACAGATTATTAAATTGTACCAAATGAGTCACGGTAGTACGACGGTACTTTAGAAGGTCAAAATGTACCAAAAAAAGTACAATTGTACCAACTTTAACATCGAATTTCAAAGGCTAACCAGTATTTTGGTATTCTACGTCCTATATGGAAATCTTCAGCTATTTCAAAACACACTAAGACCAGGTTCTTCAATTCTTGCATCAAGTTAGTGCTTTTATACGCCTGGGATTCTTGGAACATGTCACCACACGACATAAACGCGTTCCAAGTATTCGTTTGCCGATTCCTACAAAGTGTCCTTAAGATATTTTGAACATATATAATAACCAACACGCAACTATGGCGACAAAAAGATCGAAATCCTTAGGCGCAAATGGCGTTGGATTGGTAACACTCTTCGAAGGCCTCAAAGTGATACTGCAAGCTGCTATTGATTGGAACCCTCACATGCACACTTGACATCGTCAACTCGAGAGAGAAATCAACCAAAGCGTTCTAACTGGAGTAAAAAAAAACATCTCTCATCAAACCGAACCGGAAATTGTCATTGACGCCCTTTGTTCCTAATGGGAACCACAGGACATGATATATATATATTTATACCAAAAAATCTCTAAAATTGCGACCTGTGCTTTGAATACAATGTCGACATGGACAACCAGACAGCTGGACGGTCGGACGGACTTGTGGGTCTAGGACCAATATTTTAATGTGTTACAAATATCAGCACAAATGCATAATAAACTCTTCACTATTATGGCGTGGGTATAAAAATTAAGTTGTGTGGAAACATTTGATCATATCTCAGCCATTTACGAACCGATCTGCATTTAAATTTCAATATATTTCAGAAAATCAGCCATGTCACAGAGTACAATTCCGTTCGGTACTGAAGAAAACATATTTGTTTATTAATAGGAAGTATATTTTGATAGTTTTTTGGCCTTTAAGATTCAGAAAACTCCCATTCCGTTCATGAAAACAAAAATGGTTTCATTGCGCAAAGTTTTTTCGTAATTTTCTGAAGCGCCAAAATGCGGAAAGAATTCCGTTTCCGAACGGAATTTTACTCTGCTATAGTTTTGCATTGCTGTATATGTTATATAAATGTAAAGAAAGCTAGATTGCATCTAGGGATGCCAAACGGGAAATCCCGGATTCGGGATTTATCAATCCCGAAAAATCCCGGGATTTAATTTTATAAGTCTCGGGATTTTTAACATATCAACTTTTATCTACAAAACTGTTCGTTTTTATTGAATTTTTATACTATATACAAAAAAAATATAAAAAATTATATTTGAGTTATATTTTATATTGCAAATAATTCTTATTTTTGAGTTTATTGCTTGATATATGACGACTATTTTGGGTTTTTTGTATTTTGCTTAATAAAAACCATCAGTTTAAGTAGAGTCGAAATTTGCAGATTCACATCTCAAGCATTTTTTCAATTAAATTTAGCTTTGGCTTATGACAATAGCAAAATAAAAATTATTATTTTTATGCAAAATATAGATCTCAGGAAATAATTGTTATATATCAAGCAAAAAATAAAAATTATTCACGATCCAATTAAAGTTTTATTCAGAAACTAAAGAATAAAAGTTGATATAATTATAACAATTAAGTCGTAGTATTGATGAAATAGCTCATATTCCTTCCGGTGCAATAATAATAAAAAATTTGCTTAAAAAACATACAGTAAATAAAATAATTTTTTTATGAATAAACACTATTTGACGTATTCATAAATAAATTATTTAAACTTGAAATCTGTTTTAAGAAACATTTGTATAAACATTTTGTTTTAAAATAAATTTCATACGTACTTAAATTATTGATTATGAATCTCGCCCTCAACCTGGAGGTGTACTGCACTGCAGTCGACATAGTGTTACAGTTTTTACTCAGCTATCGAGATCGATGAGGGACTACACTTTGCAGTGTAATAATGTCGTCACAACTTAATTCACATTAAAAATTGAATTGCTGTCAAAAAACCGAAATGAATTGATCTAGAAAAACTAAGAGATACGTATATTTTTTAAGCTATTTTTAGAATCTGATCAGTTTGATCATGGGTGAGGCCAGCGTTATAAAAATATGTATAAAATAAATTGTTTTGTTGTTTTCACTTTTTAAAATTTATGTTTCGTATATAAAACCTTTTGAATATTCAAAACGTGTTGTTATTTAAAAAAAAGAAGCATCTTAAAGAAACACATTGATCCCGAAAAATCCCGAAATCCTGGAAATCCCGATCCCAAAATCACGAATCCCGGGATTTTCAAAAATCAGTCCCGATTGGCATCCCTAATTGCATCGTACCCTTATTATCTATGGTGAAGTGTATAAAAACACTAGTTGTTTGTTATTTTAAATATTAACAACATATTTCTTTAAGTGTATTGTTTCTTACTTTGGAACATTTTGTTTTTGCTGAATATGTAGATTTTGATTAAATTGCAAATGATTGTTTATAAAACCTTATTGGTCTATAACTTTAATTAAAATGACCATAACAAATTTAATATTTTACTACGTTATGAAGGGTTAAACTTAAAATATAAATGGAAATAAAACTAAATTCAATGTAAAAATAAATAAACCAGACAACTGAAAAGATTCATAAAACGGCCTACAAATAAAACTTAGGCAGCATTTTTCGGTCATGTTCTGGCAATCGCATGATTTGAAATCGCAAGACGCCATATTTAGTTTGTGGTATTCTAAAACTCGTGCGTTTTGCTTGCGATCTTTCTTATAAATAGTCTAGTTCTCTTGAGCATACTTTTGCAATGTGAAGTCACAAAACGTCTTGATATTGTGATTTACAGAGCACCTATTATGCGGTTTCAAGTCAGAATAACAAATGTTAGGACTTTTCCGGTTGTCGGAACATACTAGGGTGTTCAGCCGATTAATTCTTGTCCCCGATTAATCGAACAATATTAGACGATTAATTGTTATATTAATTTAAAATTACTGATTTTGATTACAGGATTAATCGAAAATTTATGCCGATTAATCGAATAACAATAGATATATGGTTTTTCTGTCAAACGTATAATTTTTTAAAGACAAATAAACAAACCAAATGTATGTATCCGTTGGAATAAAGAAAACACTCATGTTTAGTAATTAATTCACATACATGGGCGTACTGCTTACTGAAAAAACTTTTCGTAACCAGTAATTTTTTACTGATTACTGAAATAATGCAGTAATCCGTTAATTTTTAGTTATTATTGAAACAAAATCAAAAAAAAAATATTTTTAACCCTGGAGCCACACGTTCAATAAATCACTTTTAAGTTGTTCACAAAAACTGCTTGTCCAAACATTTTTGAATTGACAGCTGTGTCACAGGCTGCACTCAATTTGATAATCAATTTTCTTTTAAAAATGCCCCCGACGAAGAAACAACTCAAAATCGTAGCATGACTCAAAGTATTTTGTAAAAAAGCACAAGAATTTTTTTAGAACACAATTTTTTTTAATAAAGCACATTTATTTTTTAAGAAATATATATTATCAAAGTTAAGCACAACATACAAAATCTTTTAATAAATAATGGTATTCCCACAAACAACTTTGATAATAAATTTTAGCAAGTGCACGTGCATAAAAAACTGAACTGGCAAACTGTTTTTATTTTGATTTCTTGCGAAAACAATAAAAGCACTTTGTTTTTGTTTTTAATATGTTTTTTCTTTACCCTCTTACAACTACAATTAATGTTGGGAGAATTCCAAATAATTGTAGCGGGAAATGTAAGAAAAGATAAAACTCATCACTGATTTATTATTTGGTATTTTGTTTAAGCTTTGATATCGTTGCAAACAAGACTTTTTGAGTGTTTGTAGGTAATTCTCATTCCCTCTGTAGTTTTGTTTGCTGATAGCTTTGGCTTTTCTAAAATTATTTAGGAGAACGTTTCCTGATGATCTGGCCTTAGCAACCAGTGAAATGCGCATAGGAACAGCATATCCTCCAACAATTAATTTCAGTATTTTTTATCAATTATTTAAAAAGGGAATTAAGCACCACAAACAAAATCTTTTAATAAATAAGAAATATACATTTTTATAAAGAAAGCGCCAAAGTTAATTTGTGGTCAGTTGTTAAGTTGAACGTAAAATTGGCAAACAAATGGAAAGGTAAAATTTAAAAAGTGTAAGTGCGTTATTAAAAAAAGTGAGAGAGTATAGCAAAATAAAAGGAAAGACAAAACTTGATCATGTGGCTTCCAAGTAAAGCAAAACATTAAAACAACATTTATTTTTAAAAGATTATTTTAAAAGATCTGTTTAATTGCTTGTACATTTAAAATTATATGATCTCAACACATGTTTTATTTTTTTTTTTGTCGTTGTAAAGGTTCTATCAATTAGTACGAATTATTACTTTTGTAAATAAATATTGAAATACTTGTAATTAATAATGTTTATTTACTCAAGTACAATTTTCTACGTAAATTATCGAAAAAAATCTCTGAATTTATAAAATTTCTGGATTTTAAATTATTCGATTAATCGAATAATTTTAAAATTTTATTCATTTAATCGAATAAGTCAATAATGCCAAATATCAATTAATCGAACATAAAAAATCCGATTAATTGAACACCCTAAAACATTCCCGTATATAACTTTCCGTTTGTAATTTCTACAAAGTTGATGTTAGAACCTATAAAGTACTCGTATATATATTCTGGGTCCTTATACGAAGCGAAGTTGATTGAAGAATGTCCGCCTGTCTGTCTGTCATATATAGTCCGAAATTGTCTCCTATTTAAATTCAGCCTGATCGGTCCAAAAATGGCTGAGATATAAACAAAAACCCACGAGCTTCTAATTTTACCTCAAAATCCCTTCTTGTTGTTATTTTAGGTTCAATCATCTTTGCTATCAAAACACAACTTCCGACAAAGTTTGGGCGAGATTGGACAAGTAGCATATACAAATATGGCAAAAGCCATATTTTCCAAATTAGGTACAAGTATCTTGGTTATCAATACGCATCCGACAAAATTTAAGCGAGACTTTACCAGTTGGCGTGTCACTTCCCATACAAATACATTAAAGATTTGTGTATATCTGGTTTCCAAATTAGGTACAAGCATCTTGGTTGTCAATCTATAATTGGGGTATTCACAAGGTGTGCTATCATGGTTTATTGTCATAATGTTCTAACATTTTACAATGGTTTAAAAATATTGTTGTTGGTTTGTAAACAAAAAGTGTCTTAAATAAATAGAACGTTGCTTGCTATGTTTATTGTGCTGTCGTAATTAATAGCACATTAAATAATGAGGGGTTGCTCACAACAGTCGTATTTTTTCATGTTATTATTTTAAGACATATGACTTTATGACACCTTGTGAATCCCCCAAATATCTGACAAAATGTGGACTGGATTGATCAAGAGGGCGTGGCACAAACTTGATTTATTTTATTTTATAACTTTCTGATAATATCGCACCATTGTTCGGCATAACCGAATATATACTTGTTTCTCAAGATATTTGTTTTATGTAAACTTACAAATAAATTTGCTAAATTTCTAACGGCCAATTTCACCAAATTCAGTAAAAGTGATTTTTCATAACTGTCAATAAATTTTTTTTCAAATTAAACAGCACGATATACTAAAAAATTTGTGAAAACTTGTTACAGAATGCATTACCAACTGGGCATTACCCATGAAAGTAGTTTCTTGAAAGTCGCAATACACCCACACTTTTTCACTAACACATTTGCTTTTTTCTACCTTCAGTCCAACCTTCAGCTAGCTTTAAATGAAAATTTCAAGAAAGCGATTTCATGAAAGTATATGACAATAACTAGGCAGTGTTGCCAATTGAATTTTTTTTTTTTCGTATATATAAAGAATTTTAATATATTTTTTCAACTAAATATACAGAAAACTAATAAAAAATGCCTGAAGTTCGGCGTGAATAATTGGCTCGGCAACTTTGAAACTTGAAATAAGCAAAACAATAAAAGAAGAAGAAGAGAACTTTTTGATAGAAATTTGCCTTTTGACGACATTTTGAAAATGAAATTTCTCTTTCATGTAAATTTTCATGAAATGTTATTATTTTTTTGTGAAATTTGTGGTGATAATACGTATACAGAATTTTCATGAAAGTATTTCATGTGTAAATGCAGCGTAAGAATCGCTTATACCTAAATATATTTAATAACACACTGCTACAAAAAAACACTTTTTGTCAGAACTTGAAAACCGACCTAGTGGGGGGTTGTAGGTCGTAGCACTTTAGTACCTCTAACTCACACATTTCTTAACCGATTTCAAAATTGTTAACAGTTTTGGAAAGGTAAAGAATTAAGATTTCATGAAGTGTATTCATAAAATATATATTCCAAGAAATTAGGTAATTGTTTATCAAAAGTTTCTAATTTTTTTATTTTTTTCCCCTAATTTTTCAAATTCAACAAGAGTTATTTTAATTTTTTTCTATGAAAATCTATCTATTTTTGCAATGTATTTTAAAGACAATTTTATATAGAAAAAAACGTGATATGATTTGTTAAAATCGGTTAATATTTGCAAAAGTTCCGAAACTTTTTCTACCCTAAGTTAACATGTATAGTTACGTTTGTTCAACAAACCATCTGTTTCTCGTCGGAGAGACCAGCAATAATTTGCCATCATTCCTTTGTGGCTATTTCCGTCTAATGGCTGGCTTATAAACTTTTCGGGCTTAGTTTTCTTAAGCACACTGGAACAGCTTGTACAAATACTTACGGGTTCATACCATTTTCTAGAACTACATATATGAGCAGTTAAAAACTGTATTGAAGGCATTTACCAAGGCTTTGCGGTTTATTAAAAATAAAGCCTTGGTAAATGCCTTCATAACAAAAATTTTACACTTATCACACACTGCAGAAAAAATTAAACACAATTTAAAATTTGTTAAAGGATTACAAAAAAATTACAAACTTACTTATTTTAATAAAATTAAATATTAATAGCCCTTCACTTGTCACAAATTTTTAACTAGTTACACTTTTTTACTCTTATCTAAAAGAAATATCCTTCACCAAAAGGTAGTATTTTCACTTTGCCATTGCGTTGGTATTAAATTCGATTAGTTTATGTATTTATCCAAATATATATTACTGAAAATTGCATATAAAAACATTCTAAACTTTTGCAATGATTAAAAAAAATAGTACATAATAAACCCTATTCATCTGTATTATTTAAATTAAGACGGATTAACAATAAAGCAGTGTATATTGATTCTGCATTATCGAATATAATAACTTCACTTATTAAGTAAATACCAAAAACACTTTGCATTATTAAATTAATAAATTTGCTTGTACAGTAAGTTTTTTTTTATTCGTATGTTTTGCGCTGGGGGAGAAAATACTAAAAACAGGTGTTAATGAAAAGTTGAATAACTTTTACAATTTTCATCCGATTTGAAAAATGAAAACCATGTTGTGTTAAGAACTAAATTTTCTTCATACGTTGGTATAAATTTTTATTAGCTTTCATATTAAAATAAGCAATGAAAAGCTACTAAAATCAAAAAAGTTTATAACTTTCGTTTTTTTTTTTGAAGATATTCTTAATAAAAACAATAGTTATAACTTACAAATGTTTCGAAAACTGCACTTAATTTTAAAGCGTAGTCCAAACCGTTAAAAAAATTTAAATCGGACAAAAATTGACTGAGTTACAGGTCGATAAGTTGACGAACATCACTGAAAACGGTTTTCTTAGAATAACTTCTGAATTTAAGGGTGTTTCTGAAATTTTTTGACACAATTTTTAATGTACTCAAAAAGACCTATAACCAGAGTACGGAGAGTGCTCGAATTAAACTCGCTCGCGAGCGAGTCCAATTCGAGCGAGTTTTATTTTCTACATTGAAAAGAGTTATTCTTTACTGCTCGCGAGTTTTATTTTTTAAACTCGCGAGCGAGTTTTATTTTTGCGAGTTGAAAAATATTGCTCGCGAAAAGAATTCAAATTTTAAGAGTCAAAAATAAAACTCAACTCGCGAGTCGAGCTAAAAAGAATTGTTCGCGAGTTTTATTTTTGCGTATGAATTTTTTTTAATTAAAAATATCTTTTTCCTGTTTATTTGTTTGTATGTGTGGATAAATGTGTGTATGTATGAATATTTCATCGAAACACAACACAGCATTAGCAAATGGATCAGAAGTAAGGTGGGAAAAGGTATTTATTGATACAGCAAATATTACGTTGTGACAAGTATAACTAACCATGAAGAAGAAATAGCAAAGGAAAGGATTCGTTTAAAAGAATGCAATCATGTTATACGTTTCGAAAATATAAAAATACTATGGAGAAACAGTTTTTAGTTTTAAATTTGGGAATATTTACTAACATAGTATTGAAAATAAATGTTTGTTACTATCAGTGTTGCCAAGAGCTGAATAAAAAATAAGCTAAATTGGTATTTTTAAATAAAGACTAAAAAGGCAAAAACTTTTTTTATTCATTGTGATCTTTATTATTAAATAAGTAAAAATACATATATTTTATACATGTATTTTATACTGTGCATAACATTTTTTTTAAGACTTCATAACAATAAAACTAAAAGTAGTTAGTATACTAATAATTGTGTTGATACTGAAAAAGTTTACATTAAAATGTTTAAAAAAGAGGATACTAGGAATTATTTTTATTAATGTGAATAAAGTTAGGTTTATAGCAATTCCTCACTGGTATCGTGAGTAATTGCTATTTGTTGGATTAAATGCATTTTGATATATTATTTTGTTCGTCGATTGAAACATATTTTTCAAATTCAAATAAATTTTTGCGACCCATTGCACAGATGTTTAAACACTCACTACAGATCAATGAACACATTTCATTGCATTTTATATAGTCGTTATTGTTAACTACCTGCTGCTATTTTCTATAAAAGTCAACTAATTTGGTTTGCACAAGACAATTATTGGCGATTTCTCAGAAAAGAAATCGCCATATGTGGTGGCTATTGCAGCCATAAAATCTCATATTGGGTTCTTTAATTCTGTGAGGAGTGTAGGGCCGTGCACATAAAAAACCTTTACTGCCTTTTTTGTAATAAAAATAAAAAATTTCGTAAGGTGTTTCCATGTAAATTCGCAAACAAACATTCTTAATACAAAAACAAGCCGTTCATTAATTTCCTATGAATCGTAAACACTTCTATGTAAGTCACTAATGACCGCATACGTTTTATTACACTTCATTCAAAATTTAACATTTATACGTATTGCACATATATTTTAAAACACACTTATCTACCTGTTTATGAGCATCATTCACTTGTGTGCATTTTTTTGAGTATAAACATTACTTTTACAACCCTTTCCCATTTAACCACTCACTAGGGATCAAACAAACATATCAATGATCACATTTTCTATAAATAGTCGTGAATGTTTACTACCTGCTGATGTTTTCTATATTGATTCTATATTTGATTCTTTGGTTATCACAAGACAATTATGTGATGGCTTTTGCTACCCTAAAAAACTCTTAATTCATTTATAACACTGGTCTTCAAAAACATATAAAATATAAAGATTTTGAAGCGGTTAATTTAAATCCGTTTGCAATTTCAAATTTTTTTATGGGCTTGGCTAATATTCCGCCCGAAATAAGGGCCGATTTTTATAAAAACACCAACAAATGATTATTAATAATATTTCCTTTAAGTCAAACGAATAACATTTTTTATATTTTCCACTTGTCGGACATTTTCAGAAATTAGTGGCGATAAACTTTTTTTCCAAGCAAAATTAGTACTATTTTTTGTTTTCAAAAATTTGTTAACAAATTTAGAACAATTTTTTTATTATTTATCAGAAAGCCAGATATATTGCGAATAAAATGAGCCATAAACCATGAAAATCGATTGACAAATGTTTATTTAATTCATAATTATTAAAGGCAGCTTTTATGAAAATAATATGTTACCAATCTCAAACACTTTTATTTAAGTCATTTAAGAACGCATACATTTTATTACACATCATTAGACATTTTGCAGGTTTACATATTTTTAAACAAGAAAACATTTATACATACAAACACACATACATTCTTATCAACATGATTATGCCCAGCATTCATATGTGTGCATATGTTTTTATAACCCCTTCCTACACATTTGCCTGCCCTTCGTTTCTAAAAATTCATATGTATGTATATTTTTACTTCGCACAAGCAAACATTAATTTTTTTAAACGAGTTGCTCGATTTCAACTCGTATGCGCTCGTTTTCTGCTCGCATAAAATTTGTACTTACGAGTTGAAAAATAAAACTCGTAAGCACAAATTTTAAAACGAGTTGTTATCTGCTTACGAGTCGAGCACAAAAACCTTATGACTCGTAAAAAATTTGTGCTCGCGAGTTTAAAAATAAAACTCGCGAGCACAAATTTTAAAATGAGAGAGTTGACTCGAATTGTGCTCGCGAGTAGAATTTTTTCCTACCCTGCCTATAACCCACGCTAGATCGTTTTCCAAGTTTTTTTACACTGTAGCACCGTGTAATTTTTCTATATTTAGCAAAAGGATTCATATGAGTGAAATAGTTGCGTTGCCCTCTTACTTTAAAACATCACACAGTGAGGAATAGCAATAAAGGGGAAATATGTACATACATACATATATCTAAAGCAGAGATGCCAATAAAAATTTCAAGAAATCCCAACGTGTCTAAGAAAATTCCCTTTTTCCCCTACAACCAAAAAAAATTTTCGCTACTCTTTTCTCTACGTTAAAAATTTATTGTGCTTAGCAATAGGCAAACAAATACACACATATATTGTTACTATATTGTAAATATTATAATTCAAGGATTTATTAACATTTATTAACAATAAGTAAAAAACAAAATTAATATAAAAATTCAATTTAAAAAAAATACTGTGTTACATTTTATGGCCTTCAATCTAGGGTCGAAACAAAGTCAAACTTCGTCTTTAATTTTCATTTCCTCATCTTTTGTCCTTTTTCAAGAGCTTAACTTTTTTCAGGATTACTTATTTTAAATAATTTTTTTAATATAAGTATCTAATACTTTTTAGCAAACTCGGTACCAAATAAAAGGGAAGGCTCTGCAGATTTAAAAAAAAATACTTCAGTTCCCCTAAACAAAAATATAAAAAAAGAAAATTATATGTACTATATATTTTTTCATAAAATTTTTTTTTAATTCCAAATCATAGATTAGTATATGAGTTCTTAAAAATAAAACACAAAACGTTTCCTAAATACACGCAGAAATTACAATAAATTAGCGACGAGGATGGGAAAGGAATTAAACAAAATGGACGCCACACAGTTTAAAGCCTTTATGGATGTTCAACAGAAAATTCTAGAACGAATGAGCAACAACACAAACACAGAGAGTGGGGGTTCAATGTCTTTAAATCTTGGTTCTAACACAGCACTAATACCAAATTTTGCAGTACTAGACACGACAAAGGAATCATTTCGAAATTACAAATTGAGGTTTGAAAATAGGTGCGTTTGAGTACTTTTACAGTAAAATGCAGTAAATGAGTAAACTTAATAATTTGCTCTCACAAAAAGCTGTTGTCC
This sequence comes from Pollenia amentaria, assembly GCA_943735925.1. Taxonomy (NCBI): domain Eukaryota; kingdom Metazoa; phylum Arthropoda; class Insecta; order Diptera; family Polleniidae; genus Pollenia; species Pollenia amentaria. Next base: position 51,578,617 of record OX031009.1, read on the forward strand.
AAAAAAGTACGCGAACGCAAAATTTGTAAAAATTCGTAAAGTAAAGGCAACAGCTGATGGCAAATAATTGAAGTGTTGAAAAATGTTTCAACTTTTGACTACTTAACTCGTTTTCTTATCGGTACTCGATTAAATACTTTTTATAACACGAATATTTTTGGAAAATACAAACAAATTATTTTATGTACTCTTTCATATTTGTTTGTTTCTTATTTTATTTGAATTTGCTAATTTGTGTCCGGCTAAATTTGATCAATAGTACACGAATACTTTTTTTTTACTATTGATAACTTTAAAAACAAGGGCTGTTCTAAGTACCCGAGTACTTGACACTTTTACAACTCCAAAAAATTAACATAACTAAACAAAGTTTTAAAAGTTGGTATTTAGCCATATAAAATCTTCACAAACAAGTTTAATTAATTAATATTTATTCATTTTTTGTTTTTATTTTAGTTTTATTTCAACTTTTCTTTTTCTAAACAATTTTTTCACATTTTGTATGCCTTTTGTTTGTTTACTTTTTGAAACATATGTTTTTTTGTTTAACTAAATTTTACTGCAAAAATTTCTGCAGTAAAAATTTGTAAGTACTCAGTCAAGAACTGTCACTTTACGCTCTCAATTTGTGTTCTCATTTACTGTATTTTGTGTACGCGAACGCAATTTAGTAAAATGCAGTAAAGTTCAGTAAAAAATAGTACAAAATTTCGTGTTCTCGAACGCAGCTAATTAAACGCAGATGAAGGGCATAAATACCAACAAACAATATTGTGCAAGTTTACTACTTAACTCAATTGGGCAGAAAAATTTTGGCATTGTTACAGCACTCGCAGCTCCTGGTAACCCAAGCGATCTTAAATATGACGCGTTGATAAAGCTGCTGCAAGAACACCTATCACCACAGCAAAACGTGTTGGTAGCTCAACATCAATTCTTGTCAAAATACCAAGAAAACGGCTCAATTGCAGATTTCGTTGCAAAGTTAAGAGAAGATATTGGTGACTGTGAGTTTTATTGCGAATGTAAAAAGTCAGTGGCAAACATCTTTCTTCGCGCTCCGTTTATTCGCGGCATAAAAGACAATGGTATACGAGAGCAATTATTGCAAAACAAATTATGCGATTGAAGCGCTGGAAGCAGCAAAACAGGACTCAAAAGAACTTGCACATAAAACGAGTCTGTCAACGTCGACAGAAATCAATATAAATGGAATCTCAGGTGAAAAGAAAGCTCAACATAATCACAAGCCAAACAAACACAAATCGAACAGAGGAGCAGTCAACGTTGACTTTAATTCGTTGGGCCTTAATGGACTTTGTTAAAGATGCGGTAAAAATAGCCATTACGCGAAAGATTGTCTGAGTAATAAACGTAACCTCAAATGCTCTGAATGCGGCAAATTCGGCCATGTAGTAAAGGTCTGTATTAAAGCACGTATGAAAAAAAATACTTCAAATCAAGAATCAACTAATCAAATAGAAGACACACATCAGTACGGGGTTCTGAATGTGGTCGATAACAACAATTCCGAAGATTCGGACAAAATTTTTATAACAATCAGTATTGAAGGGAAACCCGTCAAATTTGAAATCGATACTGGATCGAAATATACATTTTTGCCACGAGACCAGTTTTACAAGCTTAACCTAAAAGTTCCGTTTTTTACAACGGGTATCACTTTTAAATTGTACACCTCGGACACTTTTAAAACCGATGGGAAAGTACCAGTTAGAGGACAATGTAACAACGTATCAATAGTGGACGAGATTTATATTGTTCCGGAAAATTTTACAGCTATAGTGCGGCGTGATTGGTGTCGCAAATTAAACTTAAAAATTAATTTGAATGAAATAAGCTGCACGCACGCAACAAATCAAGTAAGTGAATTCGATATATCAAGTATTATTAGTAATGACTTGAAAGAGATTTTTGAACAAAGAGTTGGATGTGTTAAACAATACACGGTCTCACTTAAACTACGGAAAGGCGCGAAGCCTATTTTCAATAGGGAACGGTAGAAAAAGTTGATCGGGAACTTGACCAGCTTGAAGAGACGGGACTTATCACAAAAACCGAAACCAGTGACTGGGGTTCCCCTCTGGTCGTAATACCAAAGGCTGATGGAGGCATACGACTGTGCGTAGATTATAAAGTGGGTGTTAACGAACGGCTAGTGGATGCACACAGCCCGATACGGAAAATTCACGATATTTTCGATAGCTTACGTAATTCAAAATTTTTTGTAAACTGGATCTGTATAGAGCATATCGTTACCTTAATATAAAAAGGCCCCAACTCATTATTTTTGGAAATCCGTTTTTTTATTGATTATTGTAGAATGGTTGCTAATACACATTCTATTAAAATTTCAAGCAAATTAGATTAAAAATAAAGAAGTTATAAGCAGAATACAAAAAGCCCTAACTAATACACACAATTTTTCTAAAGAAAAAAAGGCCTAACTCATACACACAATTTTTCGAAAGAAATACATATTATGTATTTCAATCTGAATTCCTCGTTTAATTTTAATAAAGATGTTTTTTGACAATGGTTGTGTAGCTATATTATTTCAGCTTTTATTAAGTTTTTTCCTTCTCCTGTAAAAAGTGTTTTTGATGAGTTGGGGCCTTTTTATATTAAGGTAACGATATGTACATATGCCGGTGGATGAAGACTCTAGCAAAATCCAAACAATGGCAACGCATAGAGGTACTTATAGGGTCAATAGGCTATCGTTTGGCATTAAGACAGCGCCATCTGAATTCAATAGAATTATAAATTAAATTTTTCAAGAGATTCCTAAAACGGAAGCGTATTTTGACGACATTATCGTCCATGGAGAAACAAAATTGGAGTGTAGAGGAAATTTAGTAAAATGTTTGAAGCAATTAGTAAAGCACGATCTACATCTAAATAAAGGAAAATGCAGTTTTTTCCTTGAGGAAATTGAATTTTTGGGTCACACGATAAGACACAATCAAATACTAAGATCGAAGAATAAAATAGCAGCCATAATGGATATGCCAAAACACAAATCAGGGGTTGAGGTGAAGAGGTTCTTAGGAATGATTACGTATTACGCACGATTTATTCCTAATTGTTCATCAATCACGGCACCTTTACGTAAGCTTATTAAAGCGAACACAAGATTATTTGGGACACTCAGTGTGAAAAGGCTTTTAACGCAATTAAAGACGAGATAGTTAGCGACCGCGTTTTAGTACCATACGATCCGCAGTATCCACTACAGCTGTGATGCTAGCCCGACGGGTATTGCAGGGGTGTTGTCACACGTTATTGAGGGACAAGAACGGCCTGTTTCATTCGCGTCAAGGTCGCTCACAGATGCCGAAAAAAATTATTCTCAAATTGACCGGGAGGCCTTGGCCATTGTTTTTTCGGTTGACCACTTCTACCAATATTTATTTGGAAAACAGTTTACGCTCATTACTGACAACCAACCGTTAGTTCGGATATTTCACCAAAATGCCAAGTTACCACGAATGACTTATTCACGTCTACAGCGATATGCCGCATTTCTTTCGGGGTTTGATTACAAGGTAATATACAAGAAGGGCTGTGAGAATGTGAATGCAGACTGTGTATCGAGGGCGCCAACAAAGCCACAAATGTTAACAGACACTGCTATTAACGAAGACGTTAATAGAATTTGCCAATATTCAATACAACAGATCTCATCGTTAAACTTGGATTTCAAAACTCTTCAAATCGAAACGGTGAAAGATAAAAAACTGCTATCAATCATTCAAAACCTTCAAAATAATCCAGTCGAAGATACCATGTTTACACTCAACAATGGAATCGTTTTTAGAGGACAACGCGTAGTAATACCTTCTAGTTTGCAACAAGTAGTTTTAGCAGAATTACAGCAAACACACATTGGAATTTCAAAGATGAAACAACTCGCCCGCAGGTATGACTATTGGGAACACATTGACAAAGATATTGAATTGTTGTCAAAACAGTGCTTGCCCTGCGCCTGCGTGAAGTCAAATCCACCTAAAACTAAACTACATTCCTGGGAAGAGCCTACAGAGAATTGGCAGAGACTCCATATCGATTATGCGGGTCTTTTTCTAGGCTTTTATTTTTTAATTGTCATCGATGCAAGATCAAAATGGGCTGAAATTGTTATAACGCCTTCTTCACCCTCATCTAGCTCAACAATTGAAATTTTGATGGATCTATTTTCAAGACATGGTTATCCGGAAGAAATTGTATTGGATAATGCTATCATATTTACAAGTAGCGAGTTTCAATCGTTTTGCAGTAATCGAGGGATTTTTCAAAAGTTTTCAGCACCTGGGCATCCGGCCACTAACGGACTAGCCGAACGTAATGTTCAAACCTTAAAACGTCGACTCGAGGCAATGGCAGACGATCGACGATCAGTACGTGAAAAAGTTAGAGAAATATTTTTTCGTTATCGAGCAACACCACTGTCAAGCGGTAAAACGCCACCAGAACAATATCTAAACAGGCAAATTCACATTCAGTTTGATGCGCTAAAACCTCCAAAAGTCAGAGATAAAACACCTTTAGATGACTGCAAAACTCGCCAGCTAAGGGAGGGGGGAAGAGTTCAAGTTCGATACTATACAAACAATAAAAATGTTTGGAAGTTGGGAACGATAATTAAAAAATTGGGTCACTTGCATTACTTGGTGAAATTAGATGAAGGCTATGTTTTAAACGTCATATTAACCAACTGCGATCAACCATGATACAGCCGAAAGGTTTAAGCCATGAAGTTCTAGCACAACAGAACGCTGAGCATAAAGGGCCTAGAGTTAATTTTCTGGAAACAGTTGAAATTCCGTCAAACGCGAATAACACTGCGGAAGAATCAGTGACAGGTGATCAAAGTGCAACGAGTACTACTCCTCAACAAGAATCAGCAATTTTGCAAAGACCTCAGCGACTACGTCGTCCCCATACTTATTTGAATGACTATGTTTCGGACGCCGGAGGCAACTTATAAGCGGGGGAGAACTGATATAACTGGGCACTACAGTTGCGATGGCAACGCTGTAACCGGTAATCAGAAACAATTTGCATCACTATGATGATGCGCTTTTTCGTTGATCTCAGTCTGATTATTACAACGTGTTATTTTTGAGATAGTTCCCACTCTAAATCCGTAATTTTTGTATACTACTCTATATCATTCCATTTTGTATTAATTAATAGTTATGTTAAATTAAATTGAAGTAAATAAAATTAGTATATGAGTTACTGTTTAACACAGCAACCCGCGTAACGAACCAAACCGCGAGGGCGTATTTCTCAAGGGGATGTGCTACCTTTATAACCGTTGTTTGCGTCTGTGTATGTCCTCCATTACGTCATAATCGTTGTAGTCCCCTTTGTATTGTTCACTCAAATCGTCAAACTAAACCAGTCTAGTTCATTGTCATGTCGATGTTATCGCCAATACCAGTCTAAAGCTTTGCCGTCAAATAGTCCGTGAGCATGTTTGCTCAAAAGTCTAAAGTCCCCGCCTAAACCATTCGTTGTAAGTATATTTATCCTATATATAAAATCGTCCACCGTCATTTGATCGTCACTGCCAGTAAATTTAATACGCCAGTTGCGTATTATATTGGAAACCTTTTCACCTACGAAAGGTTCCCGAGAAAAATTTAATGTCCGAGAAGTTCCAGATGCGTCATTATTTGAAGATACCACGTTACGAGTTTCGGAATTACCATCAAAACTAATTTCACTTAGCCTTGACCTAAGCTCATTTCTAACAAATTCCGTCATCTCACCGCGAAATTGTATCATCGAGTTGGAAACAATTTGTTCAATTCTATTATGATTATCAGATTCATTATCCGCACCATCATTTCTAATCTGAACCGGATTTCTTTTGGAACGTCCCTTGGACGTAGATTTCGTCGGATTTGTGTTGGAGTCTTCCATTGAAACTGTAAAGCTACAGTTTGAAGGTACCTCCTAGTTTGATAAATTATCATGACTTCTTGTCACAGGCATTCTTTTTAAAATTTGAAAGAAAACAAATAACAAAATTTCACTACTCAGTTAGGGTCAGAATAATATGTAGAAAAAACTAAATTAAAACGAATAGACTACTAAACTTTTCTCCCAAAAAAAAAAATTGATCAGATTAAAATAATATTCAGAGAACGCATACAATAAACTCTAAATACTAAAATGATAAAAAAAACAATTATCAATGAAATTAGTATGAGAGTAGATATTTAGATACAGAGATCTCAACCACACAGCATCTCAAAGTAAAATTTTGTAAAATGAAAAGAAACTTAAAAAAAATTATTACCCAAAAAAAAAACATAATGTCAAAAACTGTGAGTATTATTTCAAAACAAATCTAAAATAAATAATCTCAACAGAAGTCTAACACCAAATAAAATCTACTAAAAATACTTCAGTTAAAACCTCCCAACTCTGAAAAGTTCAAAAATCCAGAAGAAAAATTAAGATGTATGTAGATGACAACTAAAAAAAATTGAAGAGGAAAACAAAAGAAGTCAATAAAAAAAAATCAGATATAAATATGTTGAAGCATCAGCACCAAGATGTAATTATGAGAATTAAGTTTCTCTTTTCAAGAAAAGTATATTGGCTTATGCCCCACGTTGGGCGCCATTTAATTTTATGTAACGAACCAAACCGCGAGGGCGTATTTCTCAAGGGGATGTGCTACCTTTATAACCGGCCGTGCTAGTGGAAAAATGGGGTGGTTCTTACCCCTATTGAAACAGCTTACTTACTGATCGCCACACAAACCAAAAATTAGGTAGCTGCTAAATCGACAAATAAGATATTAAATACAAAACAAAGGAGAAACCTAGTAGAAGAGGAAAGGTGTTAAATCCTCTTTCGTTGTCTACACCCACCCAACCATGCTATCCATCTCTTAACCTTTATAGATAGCCCAAATATTATCTACATACTAATCTTACCTAACTTTTCGTGCAATTAAAAGTTAATTCCTTTAACACAACATATTTTTTAACAAAACTGATATATTTTCAATAAATGTCATTATTATATTAACTCTATGGATTATACTCAAATCAACAAATTACAATTAAAAATGTATGTAAAAAAATTGAGGTGAGATAAATATTAGATCAGAATGTCAAAATTTAAAAGTTAAATATGTAAGTATAACATCTAATAAATATTTCATAAATGAAAAGAAAAAAAAACAAAACAAATTTATTTTTATATTGTTATGTTGATGACATAAAATATTTGGTTATCTTATTACAAAAAAAAAAAAATTATAATATATTTTCCTCAAATTTATATAAATTATTTCATGATACTGACATGCGTTTTGAGGAGTATTTCTATTAACATATGGTTTTCATGTTATTTACATTTTATTATTATTATTGACTAGCTTAACCCGGTGCGCTTCGCTACACTGGTAAAAAAAAAAAATAAGAAAAAAATTGCAGTATTTTTTTAATGTGTAATTTATTTATTTTTGCTCCCCCTGCACCTACCCCCTTTTTTTTTTTGTTTTGAAAGTTGTCCTGTAAAGGTTGATAACTTTTGTGTTCAGATATATGGTATTTAATATTTCTTTATATGAGGGGTACTGCTCCTCCTCTGTCTACCCCGCCCATTTCTATATTGAAATTAATAGTTTACCATAGTAGTAGCTGTAACCACGTTTGAAGACTCTTCCTTTAATAGTTCTTCTGTTGAGCGATACTTAATTTATGCATCCTATGGAAGGTATTTCCCCCTTGCGCCTACCCGCTTTATTTTTATTTTCAAAAGTATAGTATACCATAAGAGAGACTTCTGCAAAGTTTGAACATTCTCACTATAAAAGTTCTTAAGATATGCGATATTAACCATTGGCGTCCTATGGTGGGTACCACTTCCCCCGCTGCTATTATATTTCAATTTGGGGGCTCTGAAGATCCTACTACCAAAAGTTCAACAAAATGCGTGCAGCGGCTCTTAATTATATTTCTATCTATGAGGGGTACTGCTCCTCCCCTGTCAACCCCGCCCATTTTTATATTGAAATTTATATTTTACCATAATAGTAGCTTTAACCACGTTTGAAGACTGTCCCTTTTATAGTTCTTCAGTTGAGCGATATTTAATATATGCATCCTATGGGAGGTATTTCCCCCCCTGCGCCTACCGCTTTATTTTTATTCTCAATAGAGTAGTATACCATAAGAGTGACTTCTACAAAGTTTGAACATTCTCACTATAACAGTTCTTAAGATATGCTATATTACACATTGGCGTCCTATGGGGGGAACCACTTCCCCCGCTACTATTTTATTTAAATTTTGGGGCTTAGAAGATCCTACTACAAAAAGTTCAGCAAAATGCGTGCAGCGGCTCTTAAGATATGCGATAATTAATATTGGCATCCTATGGGGGGTACCAATTCCCCTGCCCCTATCGAAAAAATAAGTAGCCTATTTTATTTTTAGGGCTCACGTGATGTTACTGTAAAAATTTCAGGAAAATCGGTTCAGTAGTTTCGGAGTCTATAAAGCGACAAACAAACATACAAACAAACATACAAACATAATTCATTTTTATATATATAGATTATGTTATTCTCAAAGTTTTATTTTTAATGTAAATAACATTATAATTTTGTATGTTGTTAACATTATTATGTTATAAACATAACATTTAAAACAAATTGAAATTTAACTGATGTCCTTGAGATTATATGTTTGAATAATTATTTTTTAATAAATGTTAATGATGATATTATATGATTTTTGTATTTTATACTGTGTATATGTTGTGTATAAGAAAAAAATTATTTAACATTTAAAAAAAAATAAAAAAAAAAAAAATTTTTACTTTGTGTTATGTTAAAAAAAAAAATTGATTATCTGAGAAGATATCCGAAATATAATGTATTTTCCGGTAAAAAAAAAAATAAATAATTTAGTTATGAGTTCGAAAAGTTGGTATCTTGCTAGCATTAAATTTATCTGGTAGGAATTCTTCAATAACAACTTCTAAATTTATCCGAAATGTAATTGAATTTTCGCCAACGATTTTTGTTAGAATTTGATTCTTAATATGGAAATTTTTGCCCTAATTTTGATTATAACTTTTTCCACTAGAATTTAAAATTATCTTGCCCTGTTTCCAAATGATACACAGGGCAAAACAAAAATTACACTAGGATTTCCAAAATTTAGCACTAAAATAAGTAAATTTTCCTTTATAAACGACACGACTAAAAAAAAATAACTCTTTGAATTCTGTTACATACCTATTAATATAAGATTCCTCCAGATTCTTGAAATTCTCACAAGATTGAATTTAATATAAAAAAATATCCCAATGAAATTCCGAAAAATTATATTTTCATAAATTCTTGATAAAATTTCCAATTTTATTAGAAATAATTCGTTGTAGTACAATTATTATTCAAATTTATACACAAAAATGATTAAAACAAAAAGTATAAGTAATAAAATTCTAACAGAAAATTCCAACGCAACTATGACTAAAGGAAATATTAAATATAGAAATTATTTTTAAACAATTCCCCAAGTAAAACAACCAATGCCTCACACCCGTTGGTATGCTGACTGTTTGCGCGGCTTAAGCTCGCCGGATAGAAAAAAATATATTTCATACCAGCTACGAAATTGGAAAAAAGGAAAAAAAATTGTTCCGGTGCCCGAAGTAGCTAAAGAAAAAACAAATCAAAAACACATTTTTCAACCCTTTACACATCTCCGGCTGATGTTGTGCCTGAATTGGCCCTCCCTCTAAAGACTAAATATCTCCATGGAATCCTAAAAAAACGTTTGGATACCCCAACACCTATCCTATCCTGCCAAAGACTACTTTCCTCTTCTTACTCGCCTTTCTAGAAATTTACCAACTCATCATAATTAAAACCAAGGTAATATTCCTTTTAAAACGTTACAATTCATTGTGTTTTATTAAAAAAAAATTTGATTTAGAAAAAAACAGAAAAAGAATGTAAATTTTCATTTAGAACAAATCCAAATCATTATATGTACAATTTATAAAGAAGCCAAAAACCTTTAATTTACTCATGCAAAAAAAATGAATTTACTTTCGAATTACAAACAAATTAATTATTAAAATCTTTTGTTTTTTTTTTACATTTATTTTTATATTTCTTTAGCAAAAAAAAAAATAAAACCCTGGCTATTTAGATTCCTGCCTCCGGGATGAAGTCTGCCTCCATTCCATTATCTCGTCCGGATGTCCTAATTTACGGTAAGTCTAAAAACCTGTACGATATATATTGCACCTGCCTTAAAATTCTCACGCTACTCTTTGTTCTTTTAGGGAAACTTTATCTTACGGGCGAATTTACCCAACCACGGACGAGTATCTAGGTTTGATCTCAACCCTAACACCGCGCACTTTAACCTCCTAATAGCCTAAAGGACTGAAAATCCGGTAAAATTCCCTTATCAAAAAAAATTAGATTAAATTCTAAATCTCAAGCTTAATATATATATTTTTATTTCGTCCGTAGGTCGTCTGTCTCTTACTGTCGTCCGATGTCAAACCAGATACCCAAGGTTTGGTGGTGCTTGCTGCTGTCTAATCCTGGTGTGACAAGGAAGATTCGTGGCGCACTCGGCTTCCTTTTGAAATATTTTTTTTTATAAATTTGTTTGAAAAGTTTAAGTTTTCAATGGCTTATTATTTTTATTTATTTATCGAATTACTCCTTTATTCGAGTAAATTCAATTAAATTACGAATTTAAGTTCACTTAATTTTGCGTAAAGTTTTCGATTCAATCTTTCTTTTTTATTTTTTTTTTTTTTTGTTTGCTCTTGATTCTCAGTTTATTTTACTAATAGTACTTTATTTGATTTATATTTTTATTTTAGAATTTAGCCTTTTATTTTTTTTACATTTCAATGGCTTAAATTTTTGTAATTTAGCTTTTAAGTAACACATCAAAAAAAAGAACGTCTTTAATAAACTATCTAAAATCCTTCACACTTCCAAGTTTGTATTTTTTTTTTTATCCTCCGATGCGGGTGGCAACTTGTTATGAAGAAAATTCAAAAAGGCTGACATTTTCTATTTTTCTCCCCAAGAAACCTCGGAGACGCTAACATTCACCATCTTCAAGAAAAAAAAAATCTTTCTTTTTTCAGCAATATTAAATATAAAAACAATAATTACATTTTTTGTCCTTTTGTTTTGTTCTAAAAAAAAATTTTTTATTTCCCTATTCAAATATTAGAGATGAGCGATCCCGTGATTTTTAAATATCATCGTGATTAGTGAATGTGATTTAAAAATCACTGCTCCTTTAAACTGTGATTGTGATCACGGTTTATCAGTTTTCTGTTCTTTTAAAGCAATTGCGGCCAAGCTATATGTACAATGCGCGAGCTTTTGCAAGAGCTTTTGTAGGCACTTTACAAAGAAACAACAACAAATTGTAAGAGCTTTCAAATCTGTTTACTTTCATATACATACATACTTGAACAAATAAATTTTGGCATAAAAAAATTCTAATAAGATAGAAGAGAGAATGAAAGGAACAGCAATATCATTCGACATTTCATTCAAAAAACGCTATTACCCACACAAACAGTGAAATATCATAAATTTGTATATGTAACAAAATACAAAAAGAACGACTTAGAAAGTACCTGTTACTTGACAAATTTGGTCACAACTGTGATTCGTGATTTTTCAGTAACAGTGATTAAATCACAGGTACAGAAATATCGCTCATCTCTAGTGACCATAACAATTTCATTCATTAAATATTCTCTTTTAATATTCGCATACATTTTAGCGAATGTGAGTGCGAATGCAAATAGCAAAAATAACCGAATAGTTCGCAAATGCAAGCCCGAATATTCGGCGCCCCCTAATATATACATACGTACATGGTTTTGGCACTTGTTGAACATTGGCAGGCTGTTAGTGCTCTTAGTAAAATTGTACTTAAATGCTATTGTATATCGAGGTCCTATATTCAAAAACCTCTATCTTTGATTTTCACGAAAATGACTTTTTAATGGTAAAATGTTCAGTAAAACAACCCTCATCTATGGTGTGATTTTCACAACAACCATATTTGTTTTTGCTGTTTTATTTGCGTTTTTGTATTTTCTCTATCTTACACAATTATTTTTTCTGAATGCAAGACCCTCTATCTTTTCTAATAATTAATTTTCAAATATTTTTTGGAATAACTTGTTCTTGCAATACATGTTTTTTTTATTACTTTTTGCAAGCTGAACATGAATTTGACATTTTTAATGGTTTATCAAAATAGCGAAAGGCGATTCTGAACTGAATTACCATAAACATATTTTACATGCTTTGGAAAATATAATGTCGATGGCATAAAAATAAATGGTTAAAGTTGGAATTTGCTTAAAAAAATTTTCTTCTTTAAAGTGTAATCTATGATATTATTTTCAAAAAAAAAAAGTAATTTATAGGATATTTAAAATCGTATGTAATTAAAATATTATTATCGTGTAATAAACTTACATAATAGTAAGTTTAAAATTTAGTTTAATAATAAGATTTTATTAATAAACTTTTGTAACAGTTCAAAATGTCTTATATTGATATTGATTATATTAAGAGTGAACAGAAAAATAATGTTGCTTTTAATTCCTTGCAATGTATAGCAGTCGATTATATATCATCAAATGAAGATATAGAGGCCGGTCGGAAAAAATCAACAAAAATCTGGTCGTTTGCAAGAGAACTAAGCAGAAACATAATCCTATATCAAATTTTCGAAAGGAAAACTCAGTAAAGCGAATGAAAGGCCAAAAATATTTGGGATTTTCTACTACTGATGAAGTTTTCATACAAAATTAAAAAAAAACCACCAAGAAAAAATTTTTTGCTATGACTTTTTGTTTAATATTGTTAATTGTTAATTTTTTTTATCTTATGTTGTATTATTAGCCTTTATCTTAAATAAACCACGTTAAACACCGACAGATGGCATAAATAAAATCAAAATAATTTATTTTAATTAAAATGCGAAACCCTCTATTTTTTCATTTTCATACATACATATTGAATATTTTTGAGAAGCAAAGCCCTCTATCTCGCATAAGTTCCCCAATAATGCAAAATTTAATGAGCCAATTATCTGTGAGATTCAGTAGTTGATTTAAAAAATATTGTAGAATACCGAATTTTAATAACTCAAGTAATACGCGAAAAAAACAGTTTTTTGGTTCTCCTGAAAAGTTGTGGTTTTTAAGATAGAGGATTTTGAATATAGGCCCTCGATATGAAAAATTTTAATTTTCAAATGAAAAAAAAATTATATTTACGTATTTTTACACAAAATATTGAAAATTATATCATATTTTGAAAATTCCCTACATTTGCCTTAAAATAAAAAAAATCTGTCCCTTTTTCCCTACGCTTTAAATTTTCCGAAAAAATCCCTACAAAAAGGGAAAATTCCCTGCTATTGGCATCCTTGATCTAAAGAGTATAAGCGGATGATACGATTTTGATGAAATTTTACATAACCATAGCACTATTTTTTTAACCGGACCAAAAATAAGAAACTTTTTGAATTTTAAGTATACAAAAGTGGTTTCCTACTTTGGAGGTTCATATTATAAGAATTTCTAAAGCGATTTTTTCCCTCCGTTTATATAATATGGGGGATTTCATGTCAAGTGACCCAACTTTTGAAATCGATGTCTTCCGATTTGGATGAAATTTGCACCAAGGTTAGTCTTATTGGATAGTAGTAGACACAAATTTTCAACAAGATCGGTCAAAAAGTTTCTGAGTTAGAGGGGTCAAAATTTGACATTTTGGCCAAACCGGTGTTCTTTCTCATCCATGTAACTTATTATCTATTGGTGTTAGCAAAAGTTGTCCCAAACAAATTAGATAGCTATTTCTTCAAGCTTTCGAAAAAATTTTTTTTTGTATTTTTTTAAATTTTTTAAATTTTTTTTTTTAAATTTAACTTATTTTTTATTTTTTTTTTTTGAAAACGGTTTTTTTTTTTTTTTTTTGCTCAAAAGAAAGCGAGTGAAATAATTATAAAAAAAATAATTTCTAACTCAAGACGAGGGTTTTTCAATTTTTAGCATATGCACTATTTTGAATTTTTTTCTTTTTTATGTGTAGGTGTTTCTAAAATCTTAAAAATAAAACTTATGCTGAGAAACTAGACAAATTTACCTTTCCGACGGTATATAACATACCTAACTAGAAAATGGTGAAATTTTAGAGGATGAGGTAGGCTCGCTCGGCTCTACGGTTTATTTGGGCACTAGGGTCGATTTTGGGCGTTTTCCAGAGGTGATATTGCCTTCTAGGGAGAGCTGGTCAGGCCATGGCTGATTGTATAGGCGATTTGCTATTTTCAATGATGGCTCAAGAATAAAGGGGACGGGTGCGGGGTCTACATTGAGGATCTAAACATCCGAAGGTCATATAGCCTCCTCGACGACTGCAGTGTATTTCAGGCTGAGGTGCTGGGGGTTCTCAGGGCAGTGAAATTGGTAGGAGCTAACATTGCCAAGAGCTCGGAGGTCACTATATATGTGGACAGCCAGGCGGCTCTTAGGGCCTTGATGGGCTGTTATGTGAACATTAGGCTAGTGGACAATTGCAGGAAGGTTCTAGGAGAAATCTTAGGGAATTATGTTGTGAGGCTCTGCTGGGTAGCGGGTCAATGCAACATCACCGGCAACGAGATAGCTGATGAGTTGGCAAGACTGGGCCCAGAAATGAAGGATCCTGACAGTTTGCAGGTGGTCAGTCCTCCAATGGGCTTCTACTTTGGGAGAATTAGGGAATGGGTTCTGAGCGTAACTAATCGAGCTTGGCGGGGTCAAACGGACTGCCGAGTATGGCGCACGCTGTAGCTGATGCTTAGTAGGTCAAATTCGGACGCGCTGCTGGGTAAGAGTAGGGCCTGCGTCAGGACCATGATAGGTATTATCACGAGCCACTGTATGAGAGGCAGAATGCCGGTGAGAATGGGGTCTGGCTAATCGGATATATGTAGGTTGTATGAGGACCCAGAGGAGTTGGAGACAGTTGAGCACTTTGGCTGGGTAGCAGATTCCTGCACGAATTGGGAGATGTCTCGGGCTGCGGGCTCGAGAATTTGACTGGACTCGTAATGGGATTGACCTGACTGCGCAGCAGGAGGCTGGGGACTGGGATCATGTAAGGCATTTTTCCTGTTTGGTACGGTTGTTTTTGCTTGTTCTGTCCGATTTCTTATCTTCCAATATCTTTCCTCTGCTTTCACTATTTACTAGGGATGCCAAACGGGAAATCCCAAAATCCCGGAATTTTTAAGTCCCGAATCCCGAGATTTATTTTTATGAGTCCCGGGATTTTTAACATATAAACTTTTATGTTCAAAACTGTTCGTTTTTATTGAATTTTTATACTATATACAAAAAAATTATTAAAAAATTTATTTGAGTTATATTTTTTATTACAAATAATTCTTATTTTTAAGTTTAATTTTTGTTTTTGGCACACAGCGAGTATTAAAAATTTTTAATTTTTGCTTGATATATGACGACTATTTCTGGATTAGTGTATTTTGCTTAATAAAAACCATTATTTTAAGTAGAAACGATATTTGAAGATTCACATCTCAAAACTTTTTTACAATTACGTTTAGCAAGTTCAGCTTTGGCTTAAGACATAATACCAAAATTAAAATGATTATTTTAATGCAAAATATAGAAATCAAGAGTTAATTGTTATATATCAAGCAAAAAATTAAGATTATTCATGATCCAATTAGAGTTTTATTCAGAAACTAAAGAATAAAAGTTGATATAATTATAACAATTAAGTCGAAATATTGATGAAATAGCTCATATTCCTTCCGGTCCAATAATAATAAAAAATTTCCTTAAAAAACATACGGTAAATAAAATAATTTTTTATGAATAAACACTATTTGACGTATTCATAAATAAATTATTAAAACTTGAAATCTGTTTTAAGAAACATTTGTATAAACATTTTGTTTTAAAAAAAATTTCAAACGTACTTAAGTTATTGATTATGAATCTCGCCCTCACCCTGGAGGTGCACTGCACTGCAGTCCACATAGTTTTACAGTTTTTAACTCAGCTATCGAGATCGATGAGGCTTTTTTCAGAATCTGATCAGTTTGATCATGTGTGAGGCCAGTGTTAAAAACATATGTATAAAATAAATTGTTTTGTTGTTTTCATTTTTAAAAATTTATATTACGTATATAAAACCTTTTGAATATTCAAAAAGTGTTTTTTATTAAAAAAAAGTAGCATCTTAAAGAAACACAGTGAACCCGAAAAATCCCGAAATCACGGGATCCCGAACATCCCGGAATCCCGAAAATCCCGGGATTTCGGGATCGGGATTTCCAAAATCCCGAATCCCGGCAAATCAAAAATCAGTCCCGATTGGCATCCCTACTATTTACTTCTACTCTTTCACACTAGATTTATTTCACTAATTAAAGTGTCCCAATGGACCATATTGGTATCTGGGTGAGGGTCGCAAGAGCCTTTCCAACCTAACCTAACACCTCTTAAATATTTGACGCCCTACACGTAACCCCTAGTTTTATTAAAAAATTGTTTGCCTTTGCAAAACGTTTGCTGGATCAAACATCATTTTACAGTTTCTTAATTGAATTATTTAATTTTCTTCTTGCAAATAAAGATAAGGAAGTTAAATAAAATTGTCAAAAATAAAGCTAAAGGTTGATCAATTTCCAGGGCATGCTTTTTTGTATTTTTTCGTCAAATATTTGTTAGGTCTGGACATACATACCATTAGGATTAAGAAAGTACTTTCCAATTTTTATACCCACACCACCAAAGTTGAAGAGGGTATTGTTTGTTATACCAAAGTGGAAATCCCATTTCCCATCTCTGGGGCAAATTGTATTTAAGGTTGTAGGCAAAAAAAAGCAAACAAAAAGACACAACATTTTACATAAAAATTGTACCGCGGAGAATTTCCAAATAAAGTTATATGTGAACTTTTCGTTTCGACATTTATTTATATTTTTTTCTGGCGTTTAGCTCTAAAATATTTATTATCTACAATACGAAGCATTCAACATTTATTTATTCAAAGACGATACATTCACAAATGAATGGTACAAGGATTTTACATATGTATGTATGTTATACATTTGATATACACACCTACACAATTAACTAAATTTATGTACATATATCTCTTAACAAAAAAAGGACTGTTAAACGTAAATTTTTAAAATATGTATACGAAACAGCCGCTAAGCAATCCTGCACTAAAGAAGTTTTTGTTTATGTTTTTCCAACTAAACAAATGAATTTTTAAATTTAATAAGCTTGAAACACATACAAACGGTGAAAAATATTTAAACGACTAACTTTAAAGGAAAGATTTTTTCAGTTTATGTAAATATTTAAGTCCTAATTGTAATTCAAATATTCCTGTATGCTTTAAAATTATTCTAAATCAAACATTTTTGCCATGTGTAACAGCTTGAAACCATCATCAGAGTACCTATAAATTGCATATATTCACAAATTCTAAGACGAATCAAATATGTCCATCTGTTTATCTGTTGAAAGTGCTACCCAAGGTGTATTTATAGTAGGTAGTCTCGGAAAGCCTGCTGATTATTTTTTTACTTGCTTGTTTTGTGCTACGAACTGTCAAATGTTGTTTATGTTTTTTTCAACTCGTGTTAAATTTCTAGCTTAAAAAGCAAACAAGTTTTTTTAATCAAAGTAAAAAGTGTAAAAGTGATAAAATTAAAAAGAAAATCAAAGTGATTTATAATAAATAAAAATTTTGGGTAAAGACTTAAATTTATAATTAGAAAAAAATAACAAGCAAAATGAATCTATTTTCGTTTAATGGCGTTTTTTCTTGTTTGTTTTTCATTTGTCTTTTATCAACTCCTTCGTTGTTTGACAGTTCGTATCACATAACAACAATAAAAAGCCCTGTTGTTTGTTTTATTGTACAATTGTTGTAATCTCGCGGCTACCTACTATAAATATACCTTGGAGCTACCTGTGTGTGTTGATGGCGCTAACACATGGGGCCAGCGTTACCGCTGTGATACTTAACTTTCAATTTGACCCTTTTTCGACAATCTTGATACTCTTTGGGACCCTTTTTTTTAAATTACCCTTTTTATCATTTTTAAGCCCCAATTTACACGTTGCAAGTCTTATTGATCAGCTTGCCAATTTACAGGCGAAAGAGAGAGACAGCGAATCGTTTCTCTTTTAGTCTCTCTCGCATATAAAGTAGCAGGGTGATCAATAAGACTTGCAACGTGTAAATTGGGACTAACTATTTTGCGCCAATTTTTGACCCTCCTTAGAAAAAGCACTCACATTTTGTATTTTGTCAACACTGCTGAACAGTAGTGCTTCAGCTAACCTAGTGTTTTTGAAATTAGCATTGCTTAAAAATAAACTTTGGAACAGACTGAAAGTACAAACCTACAATTCCATGCTTTCCACTCTTAATTTGTTTGAAGTGGAGATGGAGGAATGTACTTCAAGTGAAGACCTAAAAACAAAATATAGAACGCCCATTCCTTACAAATGGTTAGTGTTCGTGAAAAAGTTGTGTTCAAACATTTATTACGACTTCTAACTTAGATTTTCGATAGTAAAGTACAAATTAAAGTACAATTTCCCTTATAGCAAACATAACTCTGTATGCATATGTATAACATATATATTTTTTATTTATTGAATAACTTATTGTGTTTTCTTTTCCTCAAAAAAAAATGTGACATTTTATTTAAAAAATGCAGTTTTGTGTTTGTTTCTAAAAAACGGGAAGCATATTTTATTTTAAAAACTTAAATGGCATAAAAACTTGATGGCAACCAAACTTAAATGGCATAAGGCATTGAACTTTTCGCCCCGTATAAATCGATAGTATTAATAGGGCCCTGTAAAATAGGTGACTTCGGTTTATATATGGGGCTATTTTAAAACGGGTACGATAGCCTCAAAGAGCAACGAAGCTACGCAAAAATTTCAAAGTTCGGAAAAGTTTGGAAAAATTAGCGAAAATTTGTTATATTTCAAATAAGCCATAAAATTGATTAAAGTCCCTAAAACTAAAAGGAATGGCAAAAATTCGGTAAAAATTGCTAAATTAGCGGAAAACTACAAAAATTGGTAAAAGCGGTATGATAAAAAAGCCTCATATTTACTAAACATTTTAAAAGCTTTAAAGAATCAGAAAACTTACAGGTGAAAATCGCTTCTATCTCCCACATGGCTAAAATTCGCAAAAAATTGCAAAAAAACAAACCCTAAATTTTATTTGATATCGCTTAATCGGTAATAAAAAGGAAAATGTCGGAAAATAGCATAATAAGCAATAAAAAATAAGCTATAATGATAAAGAACAACCTTTTTGTGAGGTGCTGAAACCAGTACCCATGTTCTGTAACTTTTGTGAGAACTTCTCGCATCGGAAACATGTGAAACAAAATATTCCATCGTGTCTCGAAAAGTGAGAAAAAAGTGTGTCTGTAACTCATGTCGAAAACTATCAAAAGAGATTACGTCGTTACTTTATAAATGTCATAATATTCCACTCGAAGCCGATAAGAAATTGCAGATGTTGTGAACGCCAGTCAAACATATCGTTGATGGCAACCAAATTTGACTCAAATTAAAAAACTTTTAACGACGACGGCGAAAATACAACCGTCGGCTATACCAAAAAATGTAAAGTGCAACTTTAATGTTTGTTGATTTCAAAATAATTAAGCAATGAAAAAATCGGCCAAGAACAACAGACTTATTTATCTCTAAAATGGTTTTCTCACCCCGTTTTTATGCGTGCGTTTGTTTGACAGTTTAAAGCTTTCTCACAATAATTTTACAGACACACTTTTTCATTAATTGGCGAGAAATTTCCTTATGTGACAGTTATTACTCGCCAAAAATGTTACAGACGCAGTTCAGTGAGAAAAACAGCTGTTTGTTTCAATTAATGGCATTTTTGTTTCATTTCTCACATTTCAATCGAGAAGTTTCTCGCCTCGGGAGTTACAGAACATGGGCACAGGTAAAATAATTCCATAAAAAAATTGGTTGAGCACTTCCTGCCTGAAATAAATATTTTTTGGTTGTTTATAAAAAACTTGGTCTTATTAATTTCTTTAAAATGGGAAAAATTGCTTACACAAAACTTGACCCTTTTTAAATTGAAATACCCTTTTTTGACCCCTTTTTCTCAAAAATACCCTTTGTGTGACCCTTTTCCAAAATTTCCAAAGGTTACCCTGATGGGGGCGGTTGGTAAATGTTTTGTTTATCAATCGGTGCTAAGACCACCGTGAGTTTCGGCCAATATATCGAATCCCAGGCGAATTCAACTACAGGTGGTGTCGAAACGCCATCTGATTTTGACAGTTCGAGCCACTTTGTTTTGATTTGTTAGGGTTTTATTTAGGAATGGTTGACACTTTGGACCGTAAACACTAACAATGCCAATGCAAAAAACCCTATGTTGTTTCTGTTGTTTTTGGATTGTTGTAGTTTCGACACCACCTGTAGTTGAATTCGCCTTGATATAATCATTGTCAGTCTTTCAATTTCTGTTGTGTAAAACGGGTCTATTAAATTTGGAAAAATTATTAATTTTTTTGGCGATAGAATTGTTTGTTATTAAAAATGGGCAGAAGCGTTTCAGTATTTCACATTAACATAATAAAAATTCTATCTAGTGTTAAGGATTTTAGCAAGTGGATAATTTATATATACAAAGTCAGTTTAATATAAAAAGAAGAAAATTTTGTTTACAGAGTCTCTGCGAAACGAATGTGCGGATGTGATATCAAAACTCGCTAATAGAGTAGATCGATCCCCATACAAAAAAAGTTAAACCAGTCACTCCTAAGATTAAAAACTAGTTAAGAACCATTCCAGATATATATTTTTTTATTTTTTGACATTCCTCTGGATACCGCTCTTTTATACCCCAATTCTGTAGCCCATTAACACTACAACGAAATCTAGTACTTACTAGATTTCGAGCCGAATCTAGTTGTTTTTGACTTGATTTCCCATACAAATCATAATTTACTCCGTAACTAGATTTTGACGAAATCTACTCAAAATCTAGTACTCAGTGATGCAATTATGGCTTTTTTCATATCACACTAAAAATTACTTCTCTGCACAAAAATAAAAGCCATTTAAAAAAAGAACAAAACAAAAACTTTTAAAACAATTCAAAAATGTTTAGAAAATAGTAAAAAATTATTAAAAGGACAAATGATATACATATACAAAATAAATGAAGTTGGTTATTAATAAAAGGTTATGCAAATTTTCAGTGCCTATTTCTTTGAATGTATGTTAGGTTCAATGGACAGTCGACACGAGGACGGCTCACTTGGGTCCTTATAAACTATCAGTCAACTGTTTTTGTTATGAAAACAGTCTTGCTAATGTCAGATTTCGTTGTAATGTAAACGGCCTTTTAAACAATTATGTCGTCTATGTTATTTGGTTTGTGTCTATGAATTTTCATGTTATTACTACCAAGATATTTTTTTGTTGAAGTTTAAAATTTTTTTTTCTACTTTTTATTTAAACGCCTAAAAGGCCTAATAAATCAGAGTAAGTTAAACTCTGTTTTTGGTTTAAAATATGTTTAAACCAACATATCTATATATAAGTAAACATGTAAACCATCTTTAAACGCATAAACTTGGACGTTTAAACTACCAATGCAGACCATATGAATTTGACAACATTAACGTAATCCTGCCACATGTTCTTTTTAAATTACATATAATACATGGGACACTGATGTACAACTGTCGAGTTTAAACTACATATAAATTTAAGTGTAGTTCAACTAAACCAGCGTTCAAACACTCACTGATTTATTAGCCATAAGTAACCAGTGAAATGCGTATAGATACTACCCAGTGACGAACGTGTGTTACACGTACTTAAATACGTGTGGCATACTTTGTGTGTACGGGATACTCGGAACCAAGGCGAATTCATTTTTCAGGTGGCGTTGAAAGTAGAGTTTTTTTATTCCCGCGCTTTTTGGATTCCCGGGAAAGCGGAAAATAAAAATCAAATTCCCGGGATCCCGGGATTCCCGCCCAAAATTTTTTATTAATTTCTTTACTTATTTCTGAAATGAAACTAATATTTCTTACTGACTATTATGCTTAAAATAATTAAGGTAGTAGCTATGATATAACAAAAATGTAAAAAATTTTAGATTAAAATTATTTTAAGATACTTAAGAGGTTATTTTTATGTCAATAGGATCATAGAAATCAATATACGTATATACTTTGTCAAATTCAGAGCTCATTTGCATAAGTAGAATGAAAGTATTGAAGTCTTACATCCAATTTCATCAAGTTCAGTTAAAACTTAACTGTTACTTCAACTTCCAGCTAACAATATGTTTTCGACAGTTATAACTGGTAGTAATTATAACTGAACTTGGTGAAATTGGCCGTTAGTGGAATAAAATTTCTGGAAGGGCGATTAGGAACTGAAAGCATAAAATTACGAGGTAGGAATTGTGAAACAATTTTACGTTTAACAAATTCAGCAGAAAGGAAAAATTTTATTTTCTACATATATTTAATAACATATTTTTTACAATTTTATAACCCTTAATCAGCAGTGGTGTATAAAAGTATACTAAGTTTGCCATTCCATGTGAATCTTTTTTTAATATTCATCTAGGGTCCCATAAAGCATTTGTATTGTGAGTCCTTCGTTTATTCTAAGCTGATTTCGCCATATGGGTATCAAATTGATCCTAGATCTTCTAGGCTGTTTGTGGCTTAATTCCAGCAGAATAGCTTCAGTAGAAAAAGAGTTATGCACCCAAATGTGGAACTACCTCCCTAAAAACTCAACAAAAACTAACATAAATTTGTGGCGAAATGCACCTATTGTCATTAAATTTCAACAAATTCGTTTTATAAGGCACCAAATTTCGTGAATATCGGTCCATAATTTACCTACGGCTCCATGTTAATCTCATAAATCATGTAAGTAAGGCTGAAAGCGTAACGAATAATTCTTTTGTGATGCAATTTAGCATAATCTACTTTCATAAGACTAAAAATTACTTGAAATGCCGCATATAAAGCACAATCTAGGATAACACTTTACTACACCCTTAACCGCGAAACCTTATAATATTATTGTAAAATTTACACTTCAGTTTGCTAAGACAAGAAATAATATTTTGGAAGCTTGGGCTATAATTTATCATAGGCCCTATATGCGTAAGGCCCGTCCTCAAAATTAGCTTAATAAGCCTTAAACTGTAGCAAATTTAAATATTGTGGTGATATTAAGTTGTATTTAACTACTAAAGACACTAGTCCGACATAAATTTACTAAAGTTTGAAAAAAGATTTTCTTCAAAATTTCCCGGGAATCCCGCAATATATTCCCGGGAAAGCGGGAATTGAAAACAATTGAGAATCCCAGGAACAAACTCTAGTTGAAAGCACAGCTGTGCAATTTTTTTTTTCTTACCTAGAGAGAGAAGTGTCAAAAGTTGTTTGTGTTTTTGACATAACGATCAACGAAAGCAACAAAAAAATACATTGTTGTGTTTTTGGTGTTGTTACTTGTTGTAGTATCGACCCCAACGTATACATGAATTCGCCTTGCTCGGAACTCTATATTCATTTTAGGTTTACTTTTATATAGACATGGCCGCTTTTTCATTGATTACTACCAACCCACAAAGTGTACGAAAAAGTATCCGTTTTTCATACAATTTTATGTACTTTGTATTATCGTTTTGTAATCAAAATAAGATATTTCTCATATACTTAGTACCTATACGCTGTAGTAATTTACATAATGTACTTGTTCATCAGTGTGGCCATTTTGGCATTTTTCTGCTAAATTTAGCATTAAAGATTTCTATTTAGCTGCAAATTTGCCATTTTTGGAAAATGCCTTTAGCTCTTTTAATATTATTTATTTGGACGAATAGTTTTATTGATTTTACAAACAAATTTTTATAAATTATAATAAATTTTGACTAGAAATAGTTCTACCCAAAATGAAATTTCGTATGAAAATGGATAATTCTTACTAAAAAAAAAATTAATATTCAGGGAATATTACAAATGTCCTTATTATGTCGATTGTAAATATTATTTGCCCTTTGATTTTACGATATAAAAATGCAAGGAAATTTTACTTAGTATTTAGCTAAAAATTCAATGGTGTTAATGTTTGAAAAAATTGTTTGCTCTAAACTGCTGAAAAAATAATTATTTTTTTAAACTATAAAAAATAAAATTATCTAAAAAAAATTTGTATATCAATTTTAATAATTAGTATTGAGGTTATTTTATTGAACTGTTAATGGAATTTTAATCCAAATTTAGATATTTTTAATTAGGCTTAAGTTTATTGAATTAAATTTTTATTTAATTATTTTTATGAAGACCATTAACAGTTCAATTCGCTGATATATATTTTCTACAGAAAGATGAAAAGATATTGAGTTACAGATAATAAATAATCCATTCTTTAAATTATGCAAAGAACAAAAAATCAAAATTCATTAGATAAAAATCAATAATAAAAATTCAATTAGGTTAAGAAAACGGTACGTCAAATGTTCTAAAAACAAGAAAAGGTTTTACTTGCGCAGCCAAAAATGGTTAACAAATCAACTTATGTCTAAGAAGTCGATATCCGTCCAGGAACTGGAAAAGTGGACCGACAAGCAAAACCAATTGACAATTGTAGTGAAAGATCACGAAGACGGAAGCTTGCAAATATTAATGAAGAAATGTCTCATAGTACTATGAAGGATTCATTTCAGCATTAAATTCAACCAACGCAAAATAAAAAAACAAAAATTACAGTAATTAATAAAATAGTGGAGCCCAAGACGCACAAAGAAGATTTCAAAACGTATGCCTACACCAACTAGAGAAATGAAATTGACTCCAGAAGAAGCATTTGCACTATTTTTGGATTTAAAACTCACAAAAAAATAGTATACAGAACGGCGAAAGCGAACCAATGAAAAAAATTGTGGAATTTTCCCAGCATATCGAGATTTAGTTTCTGTCAAAAAAGAGTGATTAGTGTAACTTCATGTTCAGCAGAAGTAAAATTGCAGGATCTTCTCGTACACACTGCAGAACGATTATTAAATACACTTGATGCTACCAGTATTAAAAAAAACTTAAAAATTGCATCATCACTTTAATTTGTAAATGGGGATGTGATGGAAGCTCTGGTCAGAATCAATACAATCAATGTAATGCAGAAAATTCATCTGATGCTAACTTATTCATGGTACCAGAAAAACTTATAAAGGGTCCGCCAAATAACTTTTTTTTTTTGAAAATGCTATAAAAAAAACTACTGAATATTTTCTCAAATTTCTTTTTTTATTTGAAAGTACAGTCCTTCCGGTTAATAATGGAAAATAATTTCATTCAAATGGCTGCCTCGGGTGGCCATGCAGTAGCCTACACGATCGGTCCAATTTTTAAGCACATTATCAATTGTGTGCAGCTGTATTTCTGGCTTGTCGGCGTAGCACTTATCTTTGACTGCACCCCACAAATAATAGTCCAACGGTATCAAATCGCAGCTCCGAGGTGGCCAAACGACATCAGCTCTGCGGCTGATAATGCGATCTTCAAAAACAGGGCGCAAAATGTTGCCAATATCCTCCTCTTCAATTTTTGTGAACAAAAATTCGTTCAACATGGCCCGATAACGATCGCCATTGACTGTAACGCCCACTTCTTGCTCATTTTAGAAGAAAAATGGCCCAATTATGCCTCTGGACCAAAATCCGCACCAAACAGTGACTCGTTTTGGGTGTATCGGCTTTTCAATGTATGCGTGCGGATTTTCTGTGCCCAAAATGCGACAATTTTGCTTGTTTACATACCCGCCAAGATCAAAATGAAATACAGCTGCACACAATCGATAATGTTCTTAAAAATTGGACCGATCGTGTAGGCTACTGCATGGCCAGCCGAGGCAGCCATTTGAATGAAATTATTTTCCATTATTAACCGGAAGGACTGTACTTTCAAATAAAAAAAGAAATTTGAGAAAATATTCAGTAATTTTTTTAAAGCATTTTCAAAAAAAAAGTTATTTGGCGGACCCTTTATTTAATTAGAGCTGTCAACTAATAGACCTACAGAAATGAAAGTATGGAAAACTTAAATTCCCTCCTTAATAAATTGTTGCAGAACAATACAAATAATTATTCCGGGTGTTTCACCATGTTGGATTTATACAAAATTGCAGCTCAATCGGCTGAAGTTAGGAAGTCCTTTCACTGGATACCTTTATCGTAGAAGTGCATTAAAAACAGTTAGCTTTGTACTTGTCGCCACGTTGGACTGAGAATGACGTCAAACAGTTTTCCATTAATTGTCATACAAAATGAACATACAATATATAAAAATTTCAGCACAATCGGTTGAAGATATCTGCTTTAAAATTGAGTTTCAAGATTCCACCCGAACAAACATGTATTGCAAGTTAAATAAAAGCTTTTAAAAATAAAAAAATTAACATATACTCTATATTAAACCAAAAAATACTAAAATACTATTGACATTTTTAAAAATGTTCTTTTCCCCCCCTTATAACAACTTGCAAACCAAATGTTTCCATTTTCTGAAAAGATCAGTTGTAAGGTATAACAGAAAAAACGAGAGATTATAAAAAAAATTGTATTTGAAATATTCAACTTTTACACTGAAACTCAACAAAAAAAATTAAAATGCATTTTTAACTACCCATAACTTTTGTTCCTCTCAGTTGCCATTTCTTTTCCTCTCTCTCCTAAAAACTCAAGACTTGACGGCTAAAACTTGAAGAGAGTAAACCATCACTTAAAGACACACTTTTTTTCACTTTTCGAGAAACGATGGAATATTTTGTTTCACATCCAGTGATGCCATTAGGATACGAAAGATACATTTTTCGTATCTTTTGATGACTTCAAGTATCATGTATAATCCTGACATTTTTCGTATCTTTCGAATCTGTACGCAAAATGTACAGAAATAAAATATTTAATTATTTCGTTATGAATACTAAAAAAACAGTGACAACTAAATAAGCTTCGTGGTCAGGTCAACCAATATTGGTAAACAGCATTGCCTAAATTGCATTAAAATTGACTAAAAATGTCTTGCTACTGTGTGAACATTGTAAGCTCATTTGTATTTGGCAGAAGTGTAAAATTAATGCATCTGACAAAGGCACCATTGTCAGAAAAATATTATTTATATTTTTATTGAGTTACTTATAAAATTGTATGATCTGACCAATAACATGTTCTTCTTTCGTTTGCTTATTTTTGTGTATGTGTGTTAAGATAACATTTTAGAAGAAAAATGTATGTGAACTTTTTAATATAATCGCCTTTACAAAAATGAATTGGTTTTGATAACATCCAAAGATAGTTACATATAAATAATTTTAAAGTTTGCTTACTGTATTTTTAAAAATTAATAATATTTATGACTTAAATAAATAAAAAAATTAACTTATATGATATCATTTTCTCAGAAAAATTCATTAAATATTAAATAAAAATGTTATGTTAATAAATGTTAAACGTTAAAAATTGATTTTCAAATTTTTTTCAAAATGTATCTTTTTGGGAAAAATTGTATCTTTTTGGAAACTAAAATGTATCTTTCTCGAAATTTCACTGGCAACACTGTTTACATCTTCTCGATGCCAGAAGTTCTCACCAAAGTTACAGAACATGGGTACAGCAAGGCCTTTAAGACCACCTGTAATGAATTCGCCTTGTTTAAAAATATTTAAAAAAAATGTTTGTTTATGTTCAGTTAAACAACGATTGTTGTAAAATGCAATAAAAAATACGTACACAAATTTCGTTATATTTTTCCGATCGCACGCTTCACTCACAAAAAATTGTTTAATACTAGACTTTATGCTCTTGTTTCACTAGAATAAACTAGAAAGTAAGGTCAACTCTACAACAACACTTCTTTTGTGATCCGATTGTCAAAAATATTACTACTAAAAAAAAAGGTTTGTTTACATAAAAAACTAGTTTGTATAGAAACTTTGACAAGCCGACCTCCGAAAAAAATCATATGTTGACTTGACACCACTTTGCATGATTAACCGCAGAATATCGTGTCGATCACCTTTACACACAGAATTTGTTTTTGTTGCAGTTATTCTTCTATATTCTCGTTTATAAGCCAAGGGAATGACGTAGCGTTTTAGCACGGTGTTTACATTTGCCAGTACTCACTAATACATGTACACTTTTCCAACTGTCTTGTCTACTGTCTTGCAAATTTTGCAGACAGTAAAATTGAACAGTGATTTGAGATTTGCTGACAGTAATTTGATGTTTTGTTCGCAAAAGTAAAAAAATCAACAATTAAAAGAAAATTAATTAATTATGCTTTGATTTTTTATGTTTTACTTAAGTGTTATCTATGTTAACTCGAAATAATTGTTAAATGCTATTTTTAATTTGTTAAGTTCATATAAAACAAGTTTAGCTGGAATTTGCACTGCGACATTCACGCTAGAAATTTTTTTTTTAAGTGAATTGTCTTAACTACTGTCCGAACGCCTACGTCACGAAGACAGTAAGTAGTGTTTTTGGCAACTAATATGTATTTTCTTACTGTCTTGCCAGTACTGGCAGATGTAAGCGCTATGTAAATGTTATACATATGTATTCATTCAGTGATGTTAACTTTTATTTTTCATTACCTTACGGCCCTCTAGAAATTACCCTTTTTAAGAAGAAATTATATTACCCAAATTCTTATATTTAAGAAAAACTTGAATGAAAATTTTTGTTTTAAGATACATTTTAAACCTAAATTATTGTATTTTTTATGAATATAGCAGTAAAATCATCATATATGTATATAAAGTTAAACTGGCGGACTGATTCATCATCGAACAGCCTAATTGACAATTATATCAGATATCTATTTATAAGTGAACTTGGTAAAATTGACCGCTAATTAAATATGTACATTAACAATAAGTAGAAATACATACATGTAGATATTTTTTTTATATTTTGATTAAAACTAAAAAGTTTTTGGCTAACTATTAAAGTTATATTGCTAGGGTATCACACGATTAAATTTGTTGGCTAACTATTTTAGCTATAACGTCAGAGTATCAAACAATTTGTCGAGTCTCAAACACAAGTCCTCTTTCGTCCTAAACAAACCTTCGTATAGGAAGGCCCGAGCATCCAGAATCCGCTTCAGAGGATTTTGGTCTCCTCCAGTAAGCTTCTGAGTTTAATATGGTTCTCCACCAGTCACGTTAAGTTATTATTTGTTCTCCACCAAACAAACACGTTAAAACATTGAGGTTACAAACGAATGCACAAAGTTAATAGTGACCAAACGCAAAATTGTAAGTCGGTACAATTATACGACGCCAAGCCATTAACCAAAACACATGGAAAGTAGACAAGCAAGAACGACCTGATTATCCTTTAAAACAAATAACAACGAGCGCGAGCTGTTTCGCCACTCAGATCAGTTTTACTACGAGTGTACATGTAAATATGAAGCGGCAAGCATTAATGGTATATAACCATTTTTGTATTGTTACACTCAACATAAAAATCAAAAACCATCCGAACCGTAATCAAGACAAAGTGGTGTCATTTGCACGACGGTTAATACGAATTTTCTTAAATTATGTACAGAATGCTCATCTCCTTAACTTTAGCCATATTTAATCCCTGATCCGTACCTTGAATATTACAGCTATTTTATATGTATGTTTGTATACCAAAAACCCTAATTTCTTTAAATTACCGTATTTTAAATGATTTTACCTTGCTACCTTTTGGGGCTCAAAAAAAGGGTAGCAGATAAAAAGGGTATGCCTACACCAAAAAAGGGTAATTACCTTACGGTTAACATCAATGTATTAATTTGAATAGTTTGTTAAGAATTCGTTCACTTACCTACTTCTCTCTATGTCTTATTGCGTAGCAAAATAATAAAAAAAATTTATTGGGTTCCTTGCGATCACAGGACTAAGGGACAAAGAAGATGTTTTAAGCTTTTATTCTTATTTTAATATCCGTAGCTCCGGGTGCAATTGTAGTATGTAACATTAAGATGCTGCCAATGCCTTCCGATAAATTTCTTTTCGAAAATTAAATTCAGTATGAAGTAACAAGTGTGACCTTTTTAATAAGTATTGATAATAGATCTGTGAAGACTTCCGCAATAAATGAAAAAAAAAATATTCTTAAAACTAAAATAACTTCTGACAAACGAGCTATATGTTTAAATTTGGCGCTTTTATTAAGTACAAAAGCTTATAATAAAATTTACGAAATTTCCCGAAATGCATTAATCCCAAAAATATTTTTCTCTACATAGAAACCCTAAGGCGTAGATACATCATACAAAAACACAACAAAACGATACGCGGACAGACATAAATTCATAACAAAATTTTATTTTTAATTCGCAACACTTATCAATTGAACTCGTTTGTCGATTAAATAAATTACGCTCAACTTGATTGCATCGCAAGTCAAATTGCTGTATTTTAAGTTTTTTTTTTATTTTCAAATAGTGTAATGTGTAAAAGTCATTTGTGGTCAAACGTAACACATTTTATAACTATAATAATTTGTTCTATATTCAGAATTTTTATAAAATCGAGGTCAGCACTAGTGTTGTGCACTTGAAAATGTTTTGTCGTATCACGCTTGATTCACGCGTTACCGGGATTACTTTAGAGAGTGAACGTGATCGAAAAATAAAAATTTTGTGCGTGATTAAAAACTTAAAATCAAGTACTATTTCTCATGTACTCCCGAATGTCAAAATTCTTAATAAAATTCTTTTAACCCTCTACTGCATAAGCAGCCATTTAGGCTTTTCAATTTCAAATGCACATTCTCAACAACAATTAACAGTTACGAAAAATAATAGTTTTTGTAAAACGTAGGTAGGCCTTTGTGATTATGAGACGAATGTTGTTTTCTCCTTTCTTTACATAGGTGCATAGAAAACCTCAGTCTTGTTTATAAGTACGGATGGCCACTTCGTACAGTGAAAATATAAGTACAAAATAAAACATACATATATAAAACATACATTTTTTAAATTACAAGTAAGTTGGCATGCTTATATAATTTTTTTTTATAGAATATATCGTCCCCTTAATTAAACAATAGTGTATAATTTTTTGCCATTTCGAGATAATGGAGTTTAAAATTTTTGTGTTATTAGACATCTGTGAAAACACTAATATCTCAGAAAATAATCGATGTTTTTAAGTTGTGGTCAATTAAAAATGTGATGGAATAATCAGGCTACTAGTAGATGATATTTCTTTAATTTACAAGTGCTTTAATTGCAAATAAATAGGATTCAAAGTACCATGATGTCACTTATTTGTTTTATAATATTTATGAAAATCATTATACACTATTTTATTTTGTATGATATAAACTATTTCATTTGAATCTTTTACACCAGTTATCACGAAATACTTTTAAATGATCGGACGAATGTTCATACAGTAAAACAAGATATTTGTGCTTAACAATCCATTTTTTTTAAAATTCGCAGTAATTTTTTGGTATTTCAATGACACGTTGTAAATTGTTTTGCAATAAAATTTTTACACAGCTTTAATTAATTAAAAAATACATGCATAAAAGACAATAATCATCTAAGGAAATATCCTCCTCCACATCAGGCTCATACAAGCAATTTTTAGTTCCCTGGGGTTGAAGATTGAGATTAAAAGATAAAAGAATATCTTGACCTCTACATCCTTGTTATTGGTGACGTCTGCAATCAGGCCCTTCATGTCTTGGTCTAATTCAGGGTTCTTTTCCCGTGCCGTAGTGACTATGTCCAATTCCTCTGCTTTCGAATCAGCATCTGCTTCTTCCTCTTCATCTGTACCTTCCTTTATTGGATTTGTTTTTTTTTTGATCTGGATTAATAGATACCTATTAATTAATTAAATATTTATATATATATATATTTATCTATTAATCCTATTTGGTATATTGTGAAAAAGCACAACTGCCCCGTCTATGTATGCCTTCTTTCAGCAAATGCTACAATCTATCAAAGAGTTGACATTTATAGTGTAAACAGATTTTAAGCTATTGTTTACGTCAACCGTAGAACACACAAAGTATTTTTGTATGATATATAAAATAGTGTATAAGTGTCATACGGATTGACTCCAAATATTATATTGTTAAAAAATTGTGTATATCAATATACGTCATTTTTCAACTTTATTTTGTAATGAAATAATAAAAATAGTGTATTAACCCGCCAAAATCACCAAGAAAATAAAGATACACTTTTTAGTTTACGATTTTAATTCACTTTTTTTAATTAATTATTTTTTTATTAAGTTTCTTTTACAAAAGTATAACTCTAGTCGAGATATATTTCACAATACGGGTTTTACACCTCTGCATGAGTGTGTTTATTTGCCAGGGCAGGGTTGCCACATCCCTTCAATGTTTTTAAGACGGATTTTTAAATCTTCTCCACCGGCCAAAACCTCTCCCCCAGATGTTAAACTCGGCTGCAAACTTTCCGGTTCCTTCAGTTGAGAAGGTTGCTCGATACCAGCTGATGAAGTCTTTGGATCTACAGACTCTAGAACTGCTTTATTGGAAGAAACCGTCGATGATAGTGGGGAAGAAGTAACTGTTGAAATTTTCTTCAGGTGGCCTACATTTCTATAAAATACCTTTCCTCCGCCGGACACTTCTACTATATTACCTTTTCTTGCCGTTACCACATATTCGGTTGTGTCAAAGTTTGGTGTCAATTTATGAGGGAATACCACATTTTTCAATAGAAATTTGTCACCTAAAGATATATCCGTTTGCTTTGCACCTCTCTTCTTATCACCTATTTCTTTCCCCTTTTGTTTGTTGATACAATCTCGATCTTTTTCAGCGGAGTCAGCATATTCTCCTGTCACATCCTGTATTCCAGGTATTTTGTCTCTAATTACCCTGTTGAACATAAGCTCTGTTGGGGGAACCCCGGTGGTGGAATGTGGTGTAACATTATACATGTGAACGAATTTTTGCATCTCCTCTAGATAATTTCGCTTATTTACAGACGCAATCTTCAGACGTTTTACAAGTGATTTATTCATATTTTCCACTTCGCCGTTTGCTTGAGGCCATTTGTTTGACAATATAGCTTAAACTCAGCGCTTACGTATCGTCTACCCTTGTCAGTTTTTAGGTATTAAGGGAATCCCAATCTACAAAATATATCTTTCATTGATTCAATAATCGTTTGCGAGGATATAGTGCGAAGAAGTTTGAACTCCATATATCTGGAATAATAATCAATATAAATGAGGACGTACTGTCCATTAGGTAACGGGCCCAAAAGATCTGAAGTAACTGTAATCCAGGGGTCAGTTGGGAACGGATGTCGTTTCATGGGTGCCGGATAGGAAGGATGTGATGCCACAAGACAGTCTCTACAGGTTTTAACACAATTTTCGGTTTCCCGATCCATAAGGGGCCACCATACTTTTGATCTCAATATTCGCTCCATGGCTGACTCGCCGGGATGACCCTCATGAGCCAGTTCGAGGACTTTTGATCGTAGAGATTTCGGAATTAATAATTTGGTTCCACGCAAAAGTATACTGCCAACTGTCGATAACTCAAAACGGAAATGATAAAAACTGTTGGTCCGGGCGGTATCCCAAGAATCAGCACTAACACATGACATTGCGTCAACTATATCCTCATTCTGAACACTATCTTCAGCAATTTCGGTAATGGAAAGAGCCGTGGGCACACAGCTGGTGATAACGTGACAAATACTCTGTTCACCCTTCCAATCAAAGCAATTATTTTTAGAAATTTGACACAGTCTAGATAGAGAATCAGCGATGTTTTCTTTACCTGCTCTATAGATTACCTTAATTTTAAAACCCTGGAGACGTAAGAGCCATCTTTCTATCCGGGCTGGAGGTTTCGATGTAGGCCTAAAAATTACCTCCAGAGGTTTATGGTCTGTTACAAGTTCAAATTCCAAACCCGCTAGGTAATAATAAAACTTTTCAACTGCACATACCAACGAAAGACTTTCCTTCTCTGTCTGTGAGTATCGTTTCTCCACATACGACAGACTTTTGCTGGCAAATGATATGATGAGCGCATCGTTGTTCTGGTCAAATTGGACTAGTACCGCTCCCAAAGCCACTGGACTGGCATCAGCAATCACACGTGTTCTACGTTTTGGATCGAAGTAGGATAAATTTGGTATTTCGGCTAGCAACTGCTTCAAACTCTCAAAAGTTTTCGTTTCCACAGCACCCCAAATGAACTTCTTAAGAAGATGTCTTAATGGCTCAGTACGATTTGCCAAGCCGGGAATAAATTTTCCAACGTAGGTGGCCAGCCCTAGAAAACTTCATACTTCTTCCTTATTTTTGGGGTCTCTAAACGATTTTATTACCTGTACTTTCTCCGGATCAACTTCAATACCCTTATCGTACAACACATGACCCAGAAATTTGAGTTTTCGAGTCTTCCAAATGCATTTATTCTTATTTAGACAAACATTGTTATCACTTAATATTTTACGCACTACCGCAACCGCCTTATCGTGCTCCTCCTCACTACTTCCGAATATTATAATATCATCAATATAATTCATTGCGTTAGGGCATGGTGCTAACATCTCTTTCCCGAATGGTTATGAAGGTTGTAATTTCCCTGCTCTTTTCGTGGAGTTCCAATTGGTGGTACGCATTCTTTAAGTCCATTCGGCAGTGGGTAATTTTCTCTTAGTATAGCTTTATTTGCCCTACGCATACCTACGCATAATCTGATATCGCCATTTTCTTTAAACGCTACCGCAATTGGTGAGATCCGGGAACTTGGACCAAACACTGGTTCGATAATGTCTTGACTAAGTGCATTATCTACTTGTTCTATAACTTTTTCTTATACAGCAATTGGCACGCGTCGCATAGGACAATATGGACAATTTTACGATGACGTATTTCCACTTAGGAAATGGCTTTATATTGTCAACTCGATTTACGTCTAAGCCAAGTCTTAAAATGTTGAGTTTTATAGCCGTTTCGCTCCCCAAAAGTGTTTGTCTTCCATTTTCAATGACAAAAAATGTGTCAATCATTTCAGGGGTTCCCTTAATACAAATTGGAGCTTCAAATACGCAAATCACACTAAGTAGTTTCTCAGAAGCTTATGCTCGAAACTGATTCATAGATTCCGTACGAATGTTAAACAGCGTCATGTTCTCACCCTGAAGGTGTTGCCAATCTATGTAGCTCAAAAGGTTAAAACGCGATCCTGAGTCAATAATCATTGAAATTGCATTACCCGCAATTTGGCAAATGATATTTTCTTCGGACTCATCATCACTTGTTATCTTAAAACAGTTACTGCTGACTTTCTAACAATTAACCTCAGGTATCTCGTCATCAACAGCCCTTACCATATTGCGCCGTCTTTTCGCATCTGAATTGTAACTTTGTGCATTCTGTCGTTTAATGTTCGTTCTCCACTTGCGGGCAAAATGACCAACACGGGAACATTTATTACATTTCATGTTTCGTGCAGGACAACTTATCGAATTGTCCGCATGGCCACTACGGCCACATCTGTTACAATCGCTGCTATTAAGTCTTGCCCGCCATCTGCGTGTCGATTTTACTTATTATCTCTGTGTCTGGTATAGACATCATTGATTGTGTCTGTTTACTTATTTGTTCATCTACGCGACATGCGTCCAAAATTTCATCAAGGCTGTGTTCTTTTTCCAACAATTTGCGTTTAAGCTCTATTGGTGCCCATACATCGATAATCTAATATTTTAAACAAATCTCCTCTATCTCGGCCTTTGTATTACCAAATGAACACTTGGTTATTTGTTGACGCAGACGTAAAACTAATTTGTTGGAACTTTCACCTTCTAGGGGATTAATGTTACGAAAAAGGTGTCTCTCAAAAACAGAATTTCTTTTTGGCGTAAGGTATTCATTCAATTTGTCAACAAAAGCTGTATACACATTATAATTTTCCGCTTCGTCGTATGGAACCACTGCCCCCGGTAAAGAATCAGCTACAGCTTGCAATTGCTGCCCTCCAAAATGTAGTAGCTTATTTCGTTTCCGAACGACAGAGGTTATTTCTTCGGCGTCACATAAATATGGAAAGACCGAAGCCATCTTTCCCACTCGGTACGTACCAATGATTTCTCAATTGAGTCGCACAAAAACGGCTTGTATCGCGGTATAGTATCAGACATAATGCTTTTATCAATTTAACACGCACCTGAAATGTAAAAAAAAACAAGTATTATTAAACGTTGGCTTGCGTTACACGCTCGGCCTCTGACATTTGCCAGATTAAAATAAATATATCGGCATATAGCCTCCGACATTTGTCAGATTATCAATATTGACTTGCGTTTAACGCTCAGCCCCTGACATTTGTCAGATTACAAACATATATTCTTTCTGTTTTCCGGCCTGTAGCCTCTGACCTTTGCCAGATAATTATATCCGCGTTCTTCATTTGCCCCGGAAGGCTAGCTGGTAGTGAGCTAGTCTATCACTACCGGGGTTGCGGGTTCCATTCCCGCCAGAGACTCTGGTCTCCTGCAGACAAGCAAAAAGCTTCGCGGGATTTAGTGTAGGAATAATAATAAAAAAAAAAAAAAAAAAAAAAATGTAGTGTTGAACATTTAAAAAAAAAATTAAATATTAAATATTGGCAAAAATTAACATAACATTTATGTATCAACTTGTATTCGTATACTAATACTTATACATTCACACTTTTCCAGGTTGATGTCCAAACTTCTTATTATTACCAATTTTATTGTCCCTTAATAAGGGTACGTTCGTAAATGCATCACTGCGCTGCATCAGTGATTTCAAATGTTTAAATATACATCAATGAAGTAGATGTGGACCAAAAAATTGTCAAATACTCCACAAAAATAATAGTCACACAATTAAAAAAATTATAATTACTTTTTTATCGGCACTAAAAAAAGTTTGCTTTGCTGATGCAGCGCAGTGATGCACGATATAGCTTTGTGAATAGTATGTATGTGAATATTTTTCAATTGTGCATGTAGAACTCGTAAAATCACGCATTTTTTAGAACAGCCGTATATGGCTTCTCATGCATTCACAGAAAAATTCGACCAACTTTGTCGTGCATTTACTGATAAATATTACGGTATATGTGTTTTCATTTCTTTCATAATAGGCACTCTTTCCATGGCATCAGCGATGACAACAAAACGTTTTTATTCGATCAGTTGCAAATCAGTCCTGGCAGGATTCCCTTTTGCGACCTGAAACGAAAGTCAGAAGCGAATTTGATTCTGGTAATGATCGGCCTGACCAGTGGTTCATTTTCGAAAAAGAAAAATGGTCAGAAAAAGGAACAGAAGACACGGTGGATGAAATCTAAATTTGGAACAAGG
This sequence comes from Pollenia amentaria, assembly GCA_943735925.1. Classification (NCBI taxonomy): domain Eukaryota; kingdom Metazoa; phylum Arthropoda; class Insecta; order Diptera; family Polleniidae; genus Pollenia; species Pollenia amentaria. The sequence goes on from OX031009.1 coordinate 51,616,191, forward strand.
AAGACGATTTACCTTTTTTGGGCAGCATGGAAGGTTGTGCAACCGCTCTTCTTAATGTTACTGAGGACATACGACGGGATATTGATGATGGTTGTGTGGACTTTTTAATACTTCTGGATCTCTCAAAAGCATTCGATACAGTATTATGTTTCAAACTTAAGAATATGCCCTACGGTAAAGGGAACTAACACTAAACTTGTCAAGTGACAAGTCACTTTAACATGGCGATGAGCTACGAGGGGGTTAATTGGCACCTTTTTGACAGTTTGTAACAGGTCACTGAAATAGCCTTCCAATTTCGATTAAAATAATGCCTGCCGCAGATAATGTCCCAAATGAGCCATGTCAATATGATAGCCCCCTTCATATAAAGTAAAAGAACTAGAAAGAATCAGCCACTACCCGCACAAAATCCAGTCACATGAATAGTTTTGTGCGAATTACCTTTCCTTTGGACTAACTACACTCTAAACACATTATCACCAGTTAAGTGAAATGTCTTGTTTTCACCTATCACAATTCGTTCCTTTCAATTATAAAATTGTGTTCACTGGTCACGGGATAAGTGCTTTAAGAGCAACAGACACAAATTTCCCGCAGGGTGTTTAATTTTGCAAACACCTCATGTAAATTAATGTTTTCATACCTTGCAAATCGGACCCAATCTGTATGCATGAATAACAACTCGTCTAATTCTTTATCTGTAACGAGAGGTGTTCCTCAGGGATCAATATTGGGACCCCTTCTTTTCACTTTGTACAGTAAAGGCACTGCAAAATACATACATATGTATGCTGATGATGTACAGGTCTACTTAAATAGCACTGTGCAGTCAATTGATGAATCGATAGTGAAAATTAATGATGATTTAAATCGAATTCATCATTGGGCTTCGGGAAATGGGCTAAGCCTTAATCCTGGTAAATCTAATTGCATGGTAATCCATAAAAGAACCCTTAATCTAAATCGAGATTTTAATGTTTTCCTAAACAACCAGAAGATAGAAATTGTTTCTTCGGTAAAAAATCTTGGCATAATTATTAATGACACTCTTTCATGGAGCAATCATGTAAATAGCATTGTCGGCAGGACGTATGGCACGCTACGATCATTATGGTCAACACATTATTCTACACCACACAAAAAAAAATATGTTGTTTCGACGAATACTTTTTGCACTTGAGCGATTCTTATTTGTCGCAAATAAAAAGTAGTTGATTCAAATGAAATTTTATTTACCACAAAAAGTTGCGGCGAATGCGGTGCATTTATCGCAACAGCAAACTTGCAGTTGACAAAAATCAAGAGCCAAAATTTTTTGATCCAAACTAGATTTTTATTAAATTAAATAGAATTGCATTTGAAAATTTATGTCAACAGCAATTTATTAAAATCAAAAGTTTTTTATTAAGGATTCAATGAAAAAATTATTCACTCCATATGCGGTTCGTTGTTGTGTAAACAGTAGGCTGGTCTTTTCAAATGCAATCCGCAGTTAAGTTTGTTGTGTTGTATGAGCGTTGTCTCTGGTTTATTTGCATCTAGTTTGTGATAATAGAACCACGTGCGTGCGAAAAAAAAATGGAAGACCACCCGAATGCAGTGGAAATTTTTCAAGAAAATGTCGTGGAACTAGAAATATTTGATTTAGTAAAGGCATGAGGTGTAAGTGACGAAACGGTATTGAGTTTAGCAGAATGTGGTGTAAACACATACGAAAAATTAAAAATGATGGAACTAAGTGACATCAATGAAGTTTTCGACAAAAGATACCTAATTGGCGAAAAAATTATTTTTCGGTACAATCTCAATAAGTGGCGCATGGAAAATAAGGTAAGTGATTAAGTGAGTGTGTTTATACATAAGTAAAAAAATTAAATTCTTAAAACATAAAAAAAAAGTTAATTACATAAAGGCTATTTTCAGCAAATATACATAATTTGCGTTCTTGAATTGAATGGACACAACAACAATAATATGTACATGCACAAAAAAATGTAGTTATAACAAATACATTTTGCAGTTGTGCAATTTGTATTTGTCGCAAAGAAAAAAATTGTTGATTCAAATGATATTGTATTTACCACAAAAAGTTTCGGCGAATGCCCTGCAGTTACCGCAACAGAAAAATTGCAGTAGACAAAAATCAAAAGCAAAACTATTTTATCCAAATTCGATTTACATGGCGAATGCGATGGAATTCAAATAGTAAGAATACTTTGTATATTAACCAGTTTGTTTTAATTAAAAAGAAATCATATTAATTTAAAATTGATTTGGTTTTAGTACTGACCGTTATTATGCAGTGTGTCCGATCGAACTTTAATACGTTCAATGAGCACCCAGGATTGGGCTTATTGCCCTGCATCAATCAATTCGGACTTTAATATGAAGGAAATATTGGAAAAAACAGTAGATGGAAAGAATATTGTTTCAAAGTATTTTGCCGTAAACTCATTAAGCGAGCTTGATCAAACTTCGATAGTTTGAATAATTGTGGACCACTGTATTTTCCACAACATGAAATTGGATGCCAAATCTATGGAAAATATAGCAATGTCCATAACAAAGCTTTTCCCAACCGAACTAAAAATAAAAACGCTTCTGGTAAATTATACGACCGATACTACAATCAAAGAAATAAAAGGAAAAATATTGTAAGTCCAGCTTCAGCAAAATTATATAACGTGAATGGCACACAAATTCCCTTATCATATACAAACTTATTGGAAAGCTACATCAGTCGTACGAATGAAGGAAAATAAATCAATACCAACTTTATTGGCCTAGATACAAAGATCCTAGTGGTTACACATTGATTGACATTGATTTTGAAACTTTGTATCCAGGCAAAGGCAATCTAATGTTTGAGCAAATGTCAGTTCTGTGATGACTGAAAAAATTCTTACTATCTAGTAAAAGACAAACTCAACATGCAATATCTAGAGAAAATGAAAACAGCAACAGACACAAGTAAGATACATATGTATACCTTAAAAAAAAATATGTTATATTAATATTTTTAATTTTTTAGGTGTGAAACACTTCTACTTTTTCTACTTTTTACATTCGATAATTCTTCCGCCTCACACAGGGACAAACAACCGAATTACGACGACAAAAATGGAATTTTTATTTTGTTAAATGTAACCAATTTTGTTAAATGTAACTTTATATGTTCTATATACCAGTACGAAATCAACCGATAATTATTTTTTTTCTTAACGCATCACATTAGTCTGTACCTGCGTGAAAAGAAGTATTATTATCTATTACACGCACTTATACCTGTCAGTTACATCTTTAGCGTTTATTGTTGCTACACTTGACAATTTTTTTTGTAAATTTACAGTTTCAAGTTTTTTAAATATATTTTTAAGCATCAGTGCCCATATTCTGTAACTCCCGCGGCGAGAAACTTTTCGATTGATATGTGAGAAATGAAACAAAAATGCCATAAATTGAAACAAACAGCTGTTTTTCTCACTTAACTGCGTCTGTAAAATTGTTGGCGAGTAATAACTGTCACATAAGAAAATTTCTCGCCAATATACTGAAAAAGTGTGTCTGTAAAATTTTTGTGAGAAAGTTCCCGCTTTGAACTGTCAAATAAACTCACGCATAAAAACGGGGTGAGAAAAAATTTTAACACTAAAAAATAAATTAAAAAGGCAAAATGCAATGAATATTAACACGGAAGCGATAGGTATTTTGTTCTTGGCAGATTTTTTCATTGTTTAATTACACAGTACAACATTTTTCAGTTAATTGATTGCCAACTCAATTCTGTGAACTGTATGTGAAATTAGACCCAAAAAGAAGAATTTCTGCATCATTCGTTTTGTCTTCTTACCTGCGATTTGAAGTTAGTATCGATTTGAAGTTAGTACTATCGTATAGGGGAATTTATCACGTTTTAGGCCCTGTTGTTTCACATAGCTCGACAACCCCTAGCCCAATTTAGTTGAAATAAATTTTAAAAAATTAAGAATTACAATTCCCTTAATCTGTTCATATATTGTTTTCCTATACAAGTAACACTTTCGAAGTTAAAAATGAATGTATGAAGGGAAAAAATTATTTTTTGCCTAAAAATTTAAATTTTTTTTTTTTTAAATACATAAAAAATGCAAAATGGAAAAAAGTTTCAAGTCTAGTTATTTTTTCGCAAAGTCACATAACCTATGAGCAAAATGAGACAAAGATCATAAAAATCGATGCACGCATTTCGCTTTTATTCGCAATTGAGTAAATGTATGAATTTCAAAAATTTGCTCGAGATATGCACAACATTATTTGGAGAAAACATTGACACCTTTTTCATGATTCTGAGAATTAAAAAAAAAGGAATAAACAAAAGGTTATTTGATTTTTATGATTGCGGTAATAAATGTACGTGGACAATTAAACGGAAAGTGGACCTTTTTATTATTTGGGTTTTTCCGGTGGCTACCTATATGATTTTTTTACAGAAATTGCACCCACATTTAAGGGTGGTCATTATTTGGAAAGTTTTGCATAGTTTGAAACGTACAAGTGCTGAATCAGGTATATAGCCAGCCGCCCTTAAAATATGCGCCCATTTATAAGTACCTGGCAGTAAAATATTCAAAAATACGTAGTATTTATAGGTGTGCATTGATCGATTTTTGGCATTCAGCCAGTGCCGACGAACGCGAACAGTAAAAGTGATTTTTCTCCAGTTTTTTAAAAGTGAATAACAACAAAACATAAAATATATCAATATGGAAAACAACAAGTGCCCATATTTGGATGAATATTGTTACGTTTGTGGTCATATCGTCCGAAAAATACAGAAAAAAGATCGAAAAAATTTGTTTACTGAGCAATTCAAAACCGCGTATTGTAATTATTTCGATGAAGCAGATTTAAGTGGTGCAAATTTTACGCCGAACACAGTGTGCAACAGTTGTTATACTACCCTTCTAAAATGGATTCACGGAAAAAGTAGAAAGTTATCTTTTATGAAGCCAGTAATTTGGGAGGAAGACACAACTGGACATGATGAATCCAGGTGCTATGCATGCATAAATTTTCGTCCTGGATTAAACAGACAACAATTGAAAACAAAAGTATACACTGCTGCATTTACTGCCACACTTCCAGTGCAACGCCCTGCTGATACCGATGCACCTAAACCTCCGAGTGCGGATACTGTGTCCCTGCTAGACGAAACCGTTTTCACCAATCCGACCGATTTGGATGATGCTGATTGGATACCCGATATTGAAAATAGTGCACCACAACCGCTACCACAAATCGAAATGGATTACATTGTGGCCAAGCTGGGACTATCACAACACGACTCCGAATGGCTGACATCATTTTTGAAGAGAAGAAAACTCACACAGCAAAATGTCAGCGCAACATCATACCGACAACGCCAAGCTGACTCAGACCATGAATATGAACAACCTACGAAGAAAACAAGATCATCAGAACCACAAGCGTCAACTTCTACAAGGATGGATATTGCCAATAATTGAAAAAATGTTCTAAATTTTGTTTTTATGCATATTATAATTGCGTATTAATTGCATATTATTTTATTTTCATTAAGTTTTTATAAATAAAGTTTTTTTTTGCATGATAATTTTTTAATTTATATTTTTATTTTAAGGGTGGTGGCTATAACTGATTTTTGAAATTCATACCTTTACTCAATTGCGAATAAAAGCGAAACGCGTGCATCGATTTTTATGATCTTTGTCTCATTTTGCTCATAGGTTATGTGACTTTGCGAAAAAATAACTAGACTTGAAACTTTTTTCCATTTTGGATTTTTTATGTATTTTTAAAAAAAAAATTTAAATTTTTAGGCAAAAAATAATTTTTTCCCTTCATACATTCATTTTTAACTTCGAAAGTGTTACTTGTATAGGAAAACAATATATGAACAGATTAAGGGAATTGTAATTCTTAATTTTTTAAAATTTATTTCAACTAAATTGGGCTAGGGGTTGTCGAGCTATGTCAAACAACAGGGCCTAAAACGTGATAAATTCCCCTATACGATAGTACTAACTTCAAATCGATACTAACTTCAAATCGCAGGTAAGAAGACAAAACGAATGATGCAGAAATTCTTCTTTTTGGGTCTAATTTCACATACAGTTCACAGAATTGAGTTGGCAAATCATGTGTTGTACTGTGTTATATTGCTTTTAACATTTTTGAAAAATATACGAATGTTTTCAAAGCAATTTTGTAACCAACAAACATTAAAGTCGCACTTTACATTTTTTGTTATAGCCGACGGTTGTTTTTTCGCCGCCGTCGTTGAAAATTTTTCAAATTTGGTCGGCTTCGAGTGGAATATTATGACATTTACAACGTAATCTCTTTTAATAGTTTTCGACATGAGCTACAGACACACTTTTTTCTGACATTTCGAGAAACGATGGAATATTTTGCTTCACAAGTTTTCGATGCGAGAAGTTCTCACCAAAGTTACAGAACATGGGTACAGGTATCTAATTTAATTTGCAGTTATTATTAAAATAACAATTATATGAAGTGTAGGTATAGTATATTGTTTTTATTATGAAATATATCGAAAAATTTACTTTAACTAGAGGTACAAAAAAGTTCCAAACAGTTCCACGACTTTTCCTTATAAGTTAAAAAAACAACTACTAGTAAGTGTAAAAAAGTCAAGTGGAGGTCCCCCCGTTTCCCCTTTCAATAAAAAGAGCCCATTTTTCTTAGGTAGTACACCTAATTCTGAAAATTCCACATGCAAATTTCTTTTAATTCGCTACATTTTACATTCTGTGCAGTCTCCTCACAAAATACTTGTGTGCACCACTGATGTAAACTTAAACTGCTACGAAAATATATAATAAAGGCAATTCCGTAACTAAAGTGTAACTAACAGAACCGCAATAGCAACATTTTTCATTCAGTGCCGTCTTCTTACAAGATATTTGTGTGAACGAAAATATATTATAAAAGGCAATTCCGTAACCACATTGGGTGTATTGAGATCTGTGCTTTAAAGAAGATGAAAATGAAGAGAAAGGAGTTAGTTGATGTACTAAAAAAGCAACAATTTCATAATACATATGGTATCATCAAAGTGTAATGAACAACTATTACAGTATATTTTGGTTAAGTAGTATCATCACCAGTGGATCAAATTTAAATAAAAACTTTTAAAAAATATAATAATTAATTCCGCTTTTTATAAGTATTCTCGTTTTAAGTTTTTAATTAGGCCTAATGTTTTGAAATTTAAATTTTTAATATTTTAAAACTGACATCAAAAATCCCGTGTAATAAGTTTCAATTCGATAGATTTTTTAAAAATTGTACGCCACTAACATCAGATTCGTAATCAGCCACCACAAAAAATCCCGTGTTGTCCGCCATATTGGGTCCGCCATTTTAAATTTTTAAAAACTGACATCACATTCGTAATCAGCGTTCCTAAAGACCTTGAGGTACCTATTTTTATTAAAATTTATTGAATCCATATGAAGTAAATAATTTTGTCGCACTAAATTTTCAATTTGTCCCTGTGTGCGCCTCGTGTAAATAAAACTTTATAGCCGTCCATTACCGATGCTCAAAGTGACGTGATTGTCCACTTATTTAATATAAATGATTTTATTCAAAAAAAAAGGACGAACAACGGGAACTTGCCTTCAAAGAACAGTCGACCTTTGAACCCAAAATTTTCGTAATTGGTGAGGATGTTAGCAAATTAACGGAGTTTTATGTTACAGTTAATGATTTAACTTACAAAGTAGAGACACTTCTTCGAGCTGTGGATTTAGTAATTCAAATTTTAATATTATTATTATTATATTATGTTAGTATTTTAAATATTGATGTATCAGATTTAGAATATTATAATAATTTGTCCTGTAACTTCACAAATGGACATGTAGTATCCAGTTTGTCTTTTAAAGGCGTTTGTTACGAAAAAGTAGACATTATAAAATTACAAAATCGGGCAAGAAATGGAAACCAATTTTTTAGAAAAATTTCAATCGCATATTATTTTAAGATCCCTTAATTGTTACTATATTGAAAAAATAGAAATTTTAAAATTGTATTCCACAACTTAACTTTTTTATTGTTATTCATCATATTTTATTTAGGCAAAGAGTCTGCATTTAAATTCTTGAATTTCATTTCACTTTTGAATAATTTTCTTTAAATTAATTAATTTATAAGTATTTATGTAAATGTAAGCTCTTTGGATTAATTTATCATCAACATGTTTATTCTAAATAAAATTTTTATGCTGTAACATTAAGATCTACTCTTGTTGCATAGGAAAGATAAATAAATAAAAAAAATTAAATTAAAATCAAGGAATTGCCAGAGGAGATGTCTAAATTGAAAACACCAGCTGATTTTTTTCAGTTCCTTTTTCCCGATGAATTACTTAACATGATTGTAGAAGAATCCTACAGAAAAGCCTTACAAGGCAAAATCAGCAAACCAGCCAATATTACGCGAGCCGAAATGGAACAATTCTTTGCTATATGTCAGTTCATGTCATTATTGAAGTTGCCTTCTGCTAGACGTTATTGGAATTCGGAACTCGGTCAGCACATCTTTTGTAATACCATGACCTGTAACATTCTTCATTTTGCGAATAACGACGAATTTGACCAACATGGTTCGCCTGGATATGACAAGCTTTTCAAAATAAGGCCCTTTTTGAACAAGATTAGAGATCAACTACTTCTAGACCAAAGAGAGGAATTTCTTGAAGTGAATGAGCAATCCATCCCCACAAAATGTGGCCATGAACTTAAACAATATAATCCCAAAAAACCACATTAATGGGGCTACAAAAATATCGTTCTTAGCAGCATATCAGGTTTTAGCTACAATATAAATATGAAAATTAATAAAAAAATTTTTATCATCTTTGAAACGCCATGTATGGCCATACATGTTTAGGGCAATCACATAGGAGTGCATATGAAGCCATATATGGGAATTTTTCTTCAGAAAACTGACCTGCTTTTCTGTAAAAATTTTGTTTGCATATCTTTATTATGCCATTTTCAAAATTAATTTAAAAAAATAATTAATTTGTAGCTGAATCATAATGCATGCAGTAAAGGGTTAAGAAAAAGCAAGTAAGAGTGTTATATACCCTTCATCAAGCAAGATGCTTGTACCTAATTTGGAAACTTTGGCTCTGGCCGTTCTACATATTAACGTAAACAAAATAAGTATGCACCAAGTGATTTTTGGGTAAATTTAGAGGAAGTCATGGTTGTTTACACATTTTTCAGTAACTTATGGACCGAAATATAAATATAACAACCTAGTCCCCATCACTTCTGGGGTCTTCAGGATATATTTCAACACCCACACGTACAGGTGGCCAATCATAAGGATATATACTCTATAGGGTCTAACACTGCGGCCACACGATCAACTTTTTGTGGATAGTCTTTTACATATACTGTTTGTCAAAATTTACATTAATTGAAAGCTGTGACGTAGGCTGCACGCAATTTTTAAGCAATTTACTTTCAAGATGTCATCAAGAAAACAATTTATACTGACAAACGAAAAATTTGCTCACTAAACTTCTAATCAGCTGTTAAACTGAGCGTAAAATTGCCAAACAAATGGATAGTTAAAATTGAGAGCAATCTCGTGATCAATTTAAAAAGTGTGAGCGTGTTAGTGAAAAAAATGAGAGTGAGAGCAAATTGAAAGGAATTGAAACTTATATATACCCTTTTACCTACGGTGAGTGGTATAAAAAGGAACATTAAATACATAATATCAGAAAAAAACATAAATCATTTGTGTTAGTTTTCAAATTAGCGCTGTAAGGCCTGAAGCATAATAAATTAGTTGTAGTAGGAGCTGAAGCTGGCGAATGCTCTGTAGCGCAACAAAGTTCAAAATTTCGAACTTTGTGCTTCAACTTAAATTGCAACGAATACTTCAACTACGTATTCTGTTGACACCACTTTCAAACTGCCGTTTTTAACTTTTCACAGGTTGCAGCGCTATTCGTAACGTTGTAGTACAGCGTCTATTCTGTTCCCTACTTAAAAGTTAGGGCGCACCTATGAAACCCATTAAATTTTACTATTTAATTTTAAAACCAAATGAGCGAACAAAAGGAATCGGAAAGTATACTCGCTTGTGTATGCCTTTTAAAAAAAATTTCTCCCCTCTCGCCAATAAGTTAAGGCAAAAATCGCACAATGTAAACGGGTATTTAGCTGGGTAATCTAAAGGGCTCTGGAGACTTTCAAATAAACCCGTCAATCAGTGCATATGTGTTAGTGTCGTTTATTTGAGGCTTTTTCGGAGACGTACAAATAAACACGGCAATCAACAATTGTATTTTGTAAAAAACCAAAATATTTATATTTTTCATGACAACAAACACAAAGAAAATAATTTTTTTTTGTCAATCACAACAGGAGACTATCAAATAATCAGCCATCAAATAAAAAAATCAAAACTTTTTGATTTTCATCAAACATTGCCGACAACGCGTATGTGTACCCGAAAAAGAACGACTGCACGCACACAACTATGTGATTGATGTATTTATTTGATAGTCTCCCGGGCGTTTAAGTCGGAACTTTCGGCGGCGGCGCTAAGCCGGCTTGACTTTTACTTTAAAGGCAGTGTCAGATACAACTTTGTCGCTTTGCGTGACGTTTCTACCTTTGGCAGAAAAACGCAAAGCAAAAGGTGTATGACACAATGAAAACTTTGACACCATTCACGAATTGTTTGTTTATTTATAAAAGCGGTAGGTAATTTGTACATTTAATTCTTTGTTATACAAATTAAAGTTAAAAATTTAATTGGACGGTTTTTTGGAATTGAATTTGGCAACAATAATTTAGAAAAAAAGAAAATTATACTAGCCAAATGTCAAAGCGCGCAAAAAGATGAGAGTTGGCTAACTTTTTGCTTCGCTCAGCTTTGAAAGTACTTTATGTGACATGTTTCGTATAAGTATGTATATTTTATCTTAGATGTCAAAGCGAATCGGAAACGCAACGCGAAGCAAAAGTTTTATCTGACATGGCCTTAAGGCAGTTTACACGGTTTCTTTTCAGACATGGCTAACAAAAACGTTTGTTTTGTTTGTTGGCGATCGGGTAAGCGAAGAAAGAGGGGCTGTCAAACAGACACGAAACGAGTTTTCATTTTTATTTTTATGAATTTTCATTTTTTTAATTTGTATGTATATGGATGTAATACAATTAGACATAAAACAGACATGTTTGGATGCATGTTCAGAAGAGAATGAATAAAATAGTCATTTCTGGAAAAACACCGTGTAAAGGCCCCCTTTGTATCGAAACCAGTGTTGCCAGGGGAAGAATATGAAAAATAACGCTTTTCGTTCAAAAAAGTTACGTTTTTCATCAAAAATTACATTTTGAAATATTGCTAAAATAAATTGTAAATTTATGTGATATATGTATATAAAATATATATTTTTACTCCAAATATCAGTGATGAAAACCACACAAATAACTAATTTATTGAACAAATATACATCTAAGAATAAATATAGATAAACGTGTGAAAACAGTGTGCAGTATTTATAAGTTTCGGTCTGCTATATATTCTCTCCACACATGCATTGAAAAATGGAAGTATAAAAATGTTCTTACATTTTTAATTTTGAGTAATGGTTCATTCGCTGTGTCTTAAGATTGAAAACTTCTTCCCAGTACTCATGAGCATTTAAATCGGGACTCAACCCTAATGTTTCGTGGTTGAGAGGTGGATGCTCACGCCTTTCTTGATGTAACAAAATAAGTTAAATTAGAAAATGTTTTAAATTATTTCAATTAAATATTTTCGTTAAAGTACAATTTTTCTTAAAATGTACATATGTATATAAATTTCATCAGGAACTTTTTAAGTCTGAAAGCGACGTTTCAGCTAAGACACCTAAATAATTGTTTTCTATGTATAGGTAAAAAGTAATTGAGTTGGAAAATGCAAAACTTCTTTTAAAACGGGCAATTCTTATCTTTATTGGCCGAACTACGAACTAAGACCACTATAAACTAAGTCCCGAAAACAAAAATTATCTAATGCCCAAATTTTTTATAAAGAAAACAACACTTTTAGAAAGTCTTTTCTTTTTTTATGAAATAATTATTAATTTTGTGATGGAGTATTGTTTCATAAAAAAATAAGTTCGCAAATTTTGTAAATAAAATAAACCCTAATTAATATTTTTGGGACTTATTTCATATGTACATATATCATTTAAATAGGTTTTTACATTTCAAATATAGATTTCTTTAAATTTTTAAAGGTTGGGATCATATGTCTAGCCGGCTTTCGGCCGGGCGCAAGTTGTTTCTCATCTATGGTATTAAAAACACCTGTTCCGCTAACTAGAGCTTCTCTGCCTAGCCGGGAATTTATTCGAAGATATAAAATTTTAAATATGTAAAAGTTGTTTAATGTGAGGACTAGTTTCAATTTGTAAAATGGGGACTTATGTCATTATAAAATGAGTTTCCATACATGGGGCTTTAGTTCATTTTTATAAAAATTGGGGTATTATTTTTTAAAATATGTTTTTTTTAACTTAACTTCGTTCTATTCAAAAATTTGGCCAAATATAATAAAATTACATATATGTTACATCGGGCCTTCAAAAGTTACGAAAAATGTAACAAATGTAACCAAACGGCATCACTGATAGAAACAGTATCAAAACCGCACCACTACAATGTGTTCTGATGATTTGGAACTCACTCCCAGTGTGGCCAGATTTTTAAAATTTTTACAGCTAAATCTGGCATTCGACTTGCCAAAAAAATGCAAAAAATGATTTTAAAAGATTTTTGTTAAAAATTAATTCTAGTATGAAATTTTATTCGAAACTAAATACATTTTAGTGACTTACTTTTTAACGAAATTGAAATAAATGGCTAGAGATTTTGGTTAAGCATCTAATACATACAAATATGTCCACAGGTAGTTAAGATTAAATTTAATGGACCCGCAAACCCCTGGCACATGCAAAATTTAAACGATTTTATTTCTATGCCATACAAAATTTTTTAGATCATTTTATTTCTTATAGTTGAAAGTTATAGAGAAGTTGATTTTTTAAAAATTATTATGTTTTTCAGCTGTTTAGAGCAAAAAAATTTTTCGAACATTTACACTATAGAATTTTTATCTAAATACAAAGTGAAATTTCTTTTTACTTTTATATCGTAATATCCAAGGGCGATTCATACTTACAATCAACATGATATATGTATATATTCCCTGAATATTCTATTTTGTTAAAAAGAGAGGTAAGATGTTTTTTTAACAAAAGAATTATTAATTTTCATACGAAATTTCATTTTGGGTATAACTATTTTTTTAGTCCAAATTTATTATAATTTATAAAAAAATTGAAATAAAATAAATAAAACTATTCGTTCAAATATTTTAAATAATGCTAAAAAAAAACTAAAAATATTTTCTAAAAATGATTAATAAAATGCCAAGTGCTAAATGAAAATGTTGCAGCGACATAAAAATTTTTAATGCTAAATTTAACTGCAAAAATGCTAAAATAGCCAAACTGCTCACCCCAAAATTTGAGGTCATAGTTTTATAAGAAATCACACTGTCAAATATCGTAAAGATCAATAATTTACTATAAGTCCCATATAAAGCACACACCATGCACCATGTTTTTATTAAGATTGGTGAATAACTTCTTTACTAGAGCATTCATTCGGTTAAACTATTAATTACTACCCGAATAGCTGATCGGTTAATTTAAAATTGCCTTTTTTCGATTAACGATTAAACCGGTTAATTTCAGTCGATTAACCGATGTATCAAAATTTTTAACTTTTTGTAGTATTATAACATATTTTTTATGTTTTTAATTATTTGTTTCGGCTCATATACAAAAGGTATGTGTTTTTAGAAAATATTTTTTCATACAAACAGTGAAGGTGTGATCTTCATTTTAAAAAAGTATTTGCTGTTAACAGCTTTTTGTTTCACGCACTTTTTATATGTATGCGTTTAGTTTTTTGTTTCTTTTCATATCAATCTTTTAACAGAATTAACCGAAACAATTAGAAGTTTTAAAAATTAAAACAGGGGGGGCTACTCTCTACTGCGATGCGAAACAAAATTATAGCAAATTTAGTGATTGGTACTCTTTAATGCGTTTGCGCATTTGTCTTTCGCATCTTTTAATTGTTTTCTTTTCTCGAACCATCAATATTTATTTTATTTAAATTTTCCAATATCAAATTTTTTTTAAAATATTTTGGCATTTCATTACTGTCAATCTGCGCCATCTTTAATTTTTATTGCCAGTTTTGCTTAATTTTCAAACAAATTTGCGAAAGTGATAGCGAGTACCAAGTTAGCATTTTGCTTTCGCATCGAAATTGTATTCGCATCGCAATAGAGAATAGCCCCCAGGACTCTTTTGACATAATTCAAGATTTTATATGTTTACAAAAGTCCAGGAAGAGGGCTGAGAAATTAGATATTCCGTTTTATGGGTTGCTTTTGATTACTCCAACATCTACGATAAATGAAAGAATTTTTTCAAAGTCAAGTTTTATCAAACCTAAAGAAAATAAGCGCTTAAATCCTAAACATTTTATCCAAATTATATGTATAAAGGATTATTTTATAAGATCTTCTTAAACTATTGAAATAACTAATAAAATGATCTTATAGTTTATTTTTTAAAAAAATATGTATTACATATTTATGAATTATTCTTTTGTTTGTTCGTTATAAGTATTTCAAGAATTGTTATGTTTGTTATGTTATTGGTTTTTATATATTGAAATTACATAATTTATAAAAAAAAACTTTTTTAATCGGTTAACCGATCAATAACAAAATTAACCGATTAAACCTCGATTAATTAACCGAGCTTTGAACCGATTAAAGCAAAAACCCGATTAAATGAATACCCTATTATTTACCCCATATAGAACCTACAATTTTTAAGTGTTATTAGAAAAAAGCTGAAAATACAAAAAACCTTCTAAACATTATTAAAAATTAGTTTTTCTTAATTTCGATTGAGGTAAATCAATTTGACGATTCTGACGATTTTTTCCACAAAACTTGACGACTTTCAACCAATTCAATCTGTCAGCTATGGTTGCCGTGCTGCCACTTAGTGGGTTATTACATACCAGAATTTGGTATAATTACACTGTGCAAGAAATTTACACTTTTTTTCGTGACAAGCTGGGCACCTAGCGGCTTAACATAATTCGGGTACGCTGAATCCAGTGGTGCCCGCGGTTTTTTAAGATTGGCTCTGGTTTTCGGGATATACCGTTATTTCGAAAATGGAGGAGGTTGCACAACATATGCTCGCGTAACTCAAAAACCGTTTAGATAATTGAAAAACCTTAAAAATCCGAAATTCCGCAATAAAATAAATCCTTTAAGAAAAGTAAAACCTCTTTCTAAAAAAACAATTTTTTTAACAAAATTTCGAAATTTTTGTTTTTTAAATATTCATAAAAAATTGGAAAATGTAGCTATGCTTCTAATTTTTTGCAGACGTATAAAAACCGAAAACAAAACAAGCCACAAATCTGTTTGCAACTTTTGATTTTATTCACAAAAGTCGACAAATTTTAATTAATTTAAGAATTTCATAAAACGCAATATTTTTATGGGATATGGAGAATGTGCCAATGCAGAAAATTTATTTTCAATGACAAAATTCCTACCGCAAAATGAAAGTGTGGTAATAATGCATGCATATTTCTTTAGAATATCATAAATTTGAATATTTGTTCTTTTGTTTTGTATTGTAAATGGCACAAAAACCGCATTTAAAAAATTTTACGTCAAAATGTCATTGAAAATTAATTTTCTGCATTGGCACATTCTCCATATCGGCCCTTTGCTGCAATAGAGTCATAACTCAAATTTTAATTTCTAGCATCTAAATATTTAATTCTTCTCTCTAGAGTTGAATATATGTAGAAGATATTTGTATGAAATTTTTACACAATATGAAGAAGCGATATGCTGATTAACTCCACACTATTAGCTAGTAGGCGGCCATATGTTCCTCTGTGAGCTAAAGCATTAAATACATTAGCTCAAAAATCAGCGTTTTCGAGTTATGACTCTATTGCAGCAAAGGCTCGATATATACATTATGTTGAATAAAGAATTTAATAATTAAAAAAATCATATGAAATGCTCCATATAAATTATATTCTTCATATATATTGAAGAAAAAGTCCCACAAATTCCCAGAAGTCGCCCCTAGTGGTATATAATGTATGACCGACGTCAATTAATTTTTTGTCCTTAACATTTTCTCAAGACATACTTGCCCCTTATCACCACTTCTTAGGGGGGCTCCCATACAAATATTGCGTTTTATGAAATTCTTAAATTAATTAAAATTTGTCGACTTTTGTGAATAAAATCAAAAGTTGCTAACAGATTTTAATTATTTATGGCTTGTTTTGTTTGCAGCTTCGTTTTTGATATGTCTGCAAAAAATTAGAAGCATAGCTGCATTTTTTAAAAAAATTCGAAATTTTGATAAAAAAATTTATTTTTCTTTCAAAAAAAAATTATGTTTCAATAACGACTACTCATATTAGAAAAAAGGTTTTATTATTCTTAAATTAAATTTTATTGCGGAATTTCGTTTTTTTAGTAATTTCAATAAACTAAACCGTTTTTGAGTTACGCGAATATATGTTGTGCAACCTCCTCCATTTTTTAAATAACGGTATATCTCGAAAATCAGAGCCAATCTTAAAAAACCGTGGGCACCACTGGATTCAGCGTACCCGAATTATGTTAAAACGCTATGTGCCCGGCTTGTCTGTTTTTTAAACTAGCATAGTGTTATTTTACTGTCGTTGGAAGAGCGTAGGTAATTCCTTTAAGGTGTAGATTAGGTTCAGTTAATTTGTATTTGTTAAGTTTTATATCAAACTGCATAAAGATTTAATTTCAGTAATAAAATTTTAACCATTTAAGAAATTATTGATCCGAAAATTTATTTCAACACAAAACAATGTTTTATTTTAGAAAAGATTTAAACGTTTTATGTGGATTTAAGAAATCTTCCACCAGCATACCCTTTTATAGTGATTTAATACGCGAATTTAATTGGGAAAATGTATTCAAACTAAAAAAAATAGTCTGGAGAAGATAAAGTAATTAATTGTATTTTTATTTTACAAAGAACCTTTAAAATTTGCAAAACGGATTTTAGACACATCCTGTTGCTTGAAGCCATTACAGAAATTTTGTTTAATAAAGAAGAACCAAATGCAAAATATGAACACATTTTTTAAGTTTTTAGTTTTATTTCATTTTGTTAAGTTACTATATAAATCTTAAGCCATAGTGCTTTTATTTAAGTAAACGATTTTTTTATGAAATACATTAAACAATAATTTATATTTAAATCGGGTAATTTTGCTACATCTCTAGTGTAATTTTGAATTTTGGTATGGTAGCACTGGCTTGTTGTCAACCGCAAATATATTTCACGTGAGACCGCGGCCACACTTACAAATTTTGTTACAGCAATTCTTGGGTTTAAAAGTTAATTTTGGGAATTTATGTTTATTTTGCTTTTTACTTTAGGCTGTCAAAAGTTGTTTGCATTTTGTTTATAAATGTATATTTTTGTTTACTGTTTTGGTTTTTGCCACACATACATGCATACAAAACACGATTTTTCTTTTGTTTTCCCTTTGTAGTAGTATGATCGCGAAGAATTTCACACAAACAAAATGCCTGTTGTTTTTTGTATTGTTGTAGCGGTAAACACACCTATTGGATAGGCCTTGGCTAGAAATGTTTGACATTTTGAACTGAAGAGACTAACCTCCATATTCATAAAAAATATTTTGGATTAATAAAAGGTTTATTAAACAAATTTTCATAGAAATTTGGTTTCTAAGCCAGCTATAAACCTAAAATATTTTTTATAAATATTTATAAAAATATTTTAGGTTCCACTAACTATAGTTGAATTCTCCTTGGTCTAAATATACAAGCCATTTTTATTTTGCTGCAAATATTTTCATTTAGCACTTGGTATATTATTTAGCATTTTTAGAAAATGTTTTTAGCTGGCGATAGTTTTTATTGATTTTACCATAATTTTTTTTATAAATTATAATAAATTTTGACTTAAAATAGTTGTACCCAAAATCAAATTTCGTGGGAAATGGATAATTCTCATGTTAAGAAACATCATTATTAAAAAAAAAAATAGAATATTAAGGGAATATTAGAAATGCCCTTATTCTATATTTTATTATTTGCTTTTTGATATAACGATATGAAAGTACAAAGAGATTTCACTTTGTATTTAGATCAAAATTCTATAGAGTAAATGTTTGAAAACATTTTTTGCTTTAAGCTGCTGAAAAAATAAAAGTTTTAAAACTTAAACTATTCTTAAACTATAAGAAATAAATTGATTTTAGAAATTTTGTATAGCATAGAAATAAAATCGTTTAAATTTTGAATGTATCAGGGGTTTGACTAAATTTAAAATTTAATCTCAACTACCTGCGCTACATATTTATATGTATCAGAAGCTTTACCAAAATATACCCCCTTGTTTAAATGTACCAATTAATCTCAATTTAGTTAAGAAATAAGTCACTAAAATGTATTTAGTTTCGAAAAAAAATGTCATACTGGTAATACATTTTTAACTAAAATCTTTAAAAAATGCATTAGTTTTACCATATTTTAAAAGAATTTTTTGGCCGTGTTTGATGCCAGATTTAGCTGTTAAACATGTTTAGATCTGGTCACACTGGATGCTAAAGTAATTTCCATTTCCCAATTAGTAGGTCTGCGCAAAACTACAACAATGCATCAATAGAAAACACAACACGCATTTTGTTTATGTAAATTATGTTAAATCTGTCAAAATCCAATGCATTTGTTTGTGTAAAGCAGACCATACACGATTCAATTCAATTGTCAACTGAGTCGGTTGTTGTCCAAATCAAAGCGTGTATGGCCTTGTCAGTTGATTAGTTTGACGGTTGTCGAGTTGGTTGAAGAAAAATCAAAAGATTTTGATTTTTTCAAGTTGACTACTAAGTCTTTCAATTCGATTGTACTGTGTGTGCTCAAGTCTCTTGATCAGCTGTCAAAATGTATGTAAAAAAATCTAAATTTGACAGTTGAATTAAAATCTATCAATTCACTTGAAGAAGTGTGTGGCCAAGTATCAATTCAGTTGACAACTGAATTGAACCGTGTATGGGGCGCATAAAAAATGGACAAGATGTCAAAAACAATTGCTACAAAAACAATTGCACGATAGAAACACAACTCTACAAAAAATCAGCAGTCGTTTCGAGCAGACCTACTAATGTCATGATAATTTCAAAGCAGAATTTAAAAACATTGCAAGTCTGAACGAGGACTGACAAAGAACATCTATAAATGTAACTACTCATTTACAAAACAACTGTTAGAGAAGAAATCAACAAAATTTAAGAACTTGCGCATTTAATGAGCAAGAACTTGAATAAAGTAAAAGAGAGCAACAATTTTGAGTACTTACAAAAAACTCATTCAATCAACAGAGTGTGTTTATGAAAAACTATAAAAACCCAGCATGGCAACCGGCCGGAATAGTAGCTTTGTAGCACTCTGCTGGTTAACGTGACTTTAATTGAATGGATTTGGGCATGTAAATCTGTCAAGAACACAGAATGTAAAGAACTTTGTTAAAAAAAACTATACAAAAAAAAGTTGCACACAAAAAGTCGAAGCTTTAATACAAGGAAAATTTGTTACAAAAATTTAAGATTCTAGTGATTTTTTTTCCTTATTGGTGGGCTTAATGGTATTTTTTAGTGGTTGGCTGAAAAATTTGCTTTTTGTTTTAATAATATCGCTTTAAGGTTAAAAAAAAAGTGCAATTCGGTTCAAATAGAAAATATAAGTGATGACGACATTAACAAATTTTAAGAATTATGTGCGAGAAATGTGTGAGCATTTTTGTTACTGACTGCATGCTATTTTTCTATTTCTGCAACAATAACGACAGAAAACAGTTCTGCGCTTAGCAACAAACTAAAAACAAATTAAATTGTATTTTGAAAGTTTTTTTTTTATGCAAAATATCTCAACTTGGTATTTAAAGTTTTTTTCTTACAATTTTTTTAAACATAAAATCAAAAAGAATGAAAATTTAACAAAAAAAAAAAAAAAAAAAAACGAATTATACCTACGCGTGAGTGCAGTAGTTAAAAAAGTCATACATAGGAAAAATAATGTCTACAAACCCACAAAACTACTCTACCTCAATGTTTTAATAAAATAAAATACTTTTTTATTTAAATTTCCTTTACATAGATATGTAGTTATGTACGTAAACTTTTGCTTCACTCTGCAATAATGAGAGCCGTCAACAAATCCAAAAAAATTGAGTAATTTTCTATTTCCAACAATTTTTACAAAAAATTTCAACGCTCTCTGAGTGTAAATTATCAGACAGCAGCCAGGGTTGCCAGAAAATTTGGATTAAAAAATCGGCATATTTTCAAAAAAAAAAACGGCATTTCAATTAAAAAAATTAATAACATCCATTTAATTAACAATAAAACATTTTGATTATTACATATAAACCATAACTTACATATAAACCATAAATAAACATAAAAATTAACGAAAAAGAATATTTTTATAAATAAATTCTAGTTAATTTAAAAAAATTTTGTACATTAGGTTAAAACTATTTTTATAGTTGAAAAATTTGTTTCCACATTTAATTTCAACAAATATTTTATAGATACATATTTGAGTTTAATTAAATCCATTTTAATATCAACATCAAAACAGTTTGCATTATTAAATTTGAAGAAATTAAGAATTGAAGAAATAAAGAATTCCTTGCAAGGATTCAATTTTCCAGGGAACATCGAAATTTGGTGTTGTTAATTCTTTCCACATTTGGGGAAGAATGTGAAAGGGCCATAATTTGTTGTACAAACGTTGACAGCACTAGAAATACATCTGAAATTTTTTGCCAAAAAGTTTGCAAATCTACTTCAAAATTCCCTGTAAATCTTCTTAAAAATTTTAACTCTAAATTCAGAGTCTAAAATTAATTTTTCTTTTTCAAATATAAAGCTGGGGAACTCTAAGAATCTCCATAAAAGAAATATGTTCCTTTTTCATAATTTTGTTAGGGTAAAGATTTATAAGATTTGTGTTCAAAATCAATATGTTTTTATCGTTTTTTATAAAATTAGTTAATACAGTTTAAAAAGACTATTTGGTTGTATAGGTTATGACAAGTGTTGCAAAGTTGCATAAAATTAATAAATTATACGTTAACAAGCAAAGTTACCGTGGTTGAAGTGGTTATCAAAAAAATCTGCACCTTGCTAAGTTTAAGGCAAAAAATCGGCAAAATGCCGATAAATCAGCAAATATGGCAGGCCTGGCAGCAGCACGGTTCTCTAATGTTTTTAAAATTTTATGCCCAAAATTGTAAATGTTTATCCCCAAAAATTCCAAAAAAAGGTATATATTTTGTTTCCTCCAAAAAAATAAAATGCCCACTAAATACTCTTAAATGTTGTCATAAAATATATATTTGTAGTAAATTTAATTTGTATATTTTATTTTATTTGACATTAGAACGATACAACCACTCAATAAATGTTAATTGAATTCAGTGATGCCAGAAAATATTTTATAAAAAAAAAATTCTTTTCCCTACAAACAAAAAAATTTTACCTGCACTTTTCCCTACGTTAAAAATATATTGTTGTTAGCAGCAGGCACATACATATTTTGTTAACATTTTGTAAATATTTTAATTAAATACCTAAATAAAAATTAATCAAGCTCGAGGCCAGTGTTTTTTTGTAAATAAATATTCCTTTTTATTTAATTCCGATATTTCGATCTTCGTTGAAGATCAGGGATTGTTTCAGTGAATTTTTGTTAATACAAAAACTTAAAAATACATTGTGTACGTATCAACATCTAAAATAACACTTAATGTTGATGTACTTGTTTTGGAAATGATCACTTTTTGTAATAAAAATATGCCAACACTGGTTGCAGAAATTCTCATATTTCTCACACACACACACACACAGTTGCAAGCCAGGCTTGCCGTTGTAGCGCTCTTTGTTCGACATCTAGCACTTATTTTTATTAGATATTTTGTGCCAACTAAGGCCTAGAACATACGGTTAAGCGAAACTTCAACGAAATCCTTTTGTAATTATTAATTTGAACCCAGTTTCAATAGTTTTTCACACACTTTGCAGAAAATTCAATGAGTTAACCAAAAGGTAGTTCAAAACTTATCGAGAAGAAGATAGTTGTACAAAAACAACTCACTAATCTCTGCATAACTTTTGAGTTAGCCAAAAACTAGTTCAATACTTATCGGTAAGAAGTTAGTTGCACAAAAACAACTGACTCAAATCTGTACCAATTATGAGTTAGTTAAGAAGCCAGTAAATAAGTTAGATAAAAGGCAACTAAATGTTGAGCTAGCTAATAAAAAAATATCCGACAGGGAATATTAATACAATTGAAGTCTGGATCCAAGTATATAACTTCAGAAATTCAAATATTGAAAATTCTTTTGGGGAATTATTAGATGTTGTACTGTCTCTATTAGTTCTGCCTTTCTAAAACGCTGAAGCAGAGCGTTTTAATTAAATCGTTTTAATAAACAGCAAGCTCAGAACTTAGCCTTGTAACATTTGTTCTCTGGTATAAGTATGCTAATTAGATTTTCTAATTTTTTTTATAAAAAATGTTATAAAATAAATTTAGCACTTTCTTTTTTAGCTGTAGAACATTTTAGCACTTCTTTTTGGCGACTTAGCTCTTTTACTCTTTTATTTTATGGCAAAACTGTTTCAAGCATTCAACTTTCTCAGTGTATTTGAACTAGAGATGAGCGATATTTCTGTACCTGTGATTTAATCACTGTTACTGAAAAATCACGAATCACAGTTGTGACCAAATTTGTCAAGTAACAGGTACTTTCTAAGTCGTTCTTTTTGTATTTTGTTACATATACAAATTTATGATATTTCACTGTTTGTGTGGGTAATAGCTTTTTTTGAATGAAATGTCGAATGATATTGCTGTTCCTTTCATTCTATCTTATTAGAATTTTTTTATGCCAAAATTTATTTGTTCAAATATGTATGTATATGAAAGTAAACAGATTTGAAAGCTCTTACAATTTGTTGTTTCTTTATAAAGGGCTTAAAAAAGCTCTTACAAAAGCTCGCACATTGTACATATAGGTACCTACCTTGGCCGCAATTGCTTTAAAAGAACAGAAAACTGATAAACCGTGATCACAATCACAGTTTAAAGGAGCAGAGATTTTTAAATCACATTCACTAATCACGGTGATCTTTAAAAATCACGGGATCGCTCGTCTCTAATTTGAACCTCAAAAAGACGGTTTTTTGTTTTCTTTTTGTTTTGTTTTCTTATACAGCGCGTGATGGAAAAATTAGTACAACTGTACTTTTTTTTGGTACTATATAAACTTGAAAAGTACAATGGTACACCAATAGCTAATTTAGTACCATTAAAGGTTTAATTAGCCGTGACATAACCACAACCATACAAAACAGCTGTATTTCATTATAGGTGACTTAACATAACGGCATAATCATAACCATACAAACCAAGTTCAGTCATATTTGCGTAGTTTTAAGAACAAAATTCTACAATTAATCTTTTTTACTTTTTAAGTGTTAAATCGGTGAAAAGCTGGTGATTATTGAAATATTTTAACATAAAATAAGTAAAGATGTAAAAAACTTCGTAAAATTTTATAAATCTTGATCTAATTTTCACGTGAACAAAGTCACAGGTAAAAGCTTGTAGTTTATATACCAAACTGAATTGTTTTTTTAAAGTATGTAGAAATACGATTTATAATACATATTTGTGGTGTTTTTAATAAACAAGAGTAAAATTAATTTGAACTAAAAATTATTTTTTAGTACAATCAAGGTCAAAACAGTAGAATATCTTAAGGGCATTGATACGATTACAAAATTGTGAATGCCATCCCTGATACAGTGTGTTATACTAAACAAAATTAAGAATAACAATTATAAAATGAACTTTTGCTGTTAAAAAAGCTCATTTTATAACAAAAGAAAACCTTTAAATTCACTTAAAAAAAACAATGCTGTAATATGCTGTTATAATTTGTTTTTAAATCGTGTTAAAATTTTTATAAAACTTAAAAATAAAGAAGGCATAAGCTTTCGCCTTTATAAATGCAGAATTACGTTAAAAAAGTTTTGTGCTAAAAACATTGCCAAGACGTTACCACCACCAAGCCCTTCACTTGAAGCTGCTGTAGAAGCAGTTACCATTGATCAATGTTGTTTTCATAACATCGATAATAGATGTTCTGCTAACTACCGTCCCGCTTATTCCACGGCTTTTACATTACCATCAGCCCAACCAGCCTCGCAACAGTCTTCAAGTACACCTGCAACGCCTGCTGCTAGTTTATTAAGGCATAGATCGCAGGTTTCCAATTGCACAATTGCCGCCTGGACTACAGTTACAACGAATTTATCATCCTCAGCACCACCTGTTTCGCGTAGCAGTAGTAACGTTTTGATCGGTTTGGATCACATTTTTTCATCATTCCTAATGAAAATGGAAGTTTTGTCGGTGCAAAATCATCACATACAAAATCAATTTGGTGTTATTGGTTCAACAAATGCTAAAAAAGGTAAGTTAAACTTTTTTGAGCAATAAATAAAATATAAAAAACTATCATAAGTATGTACCCTCGACTAGAAAATAAATGGGTAATTAGATTTTAATTACAAAAATCGGAACAAATCTAGTTAACCTTTGCTTAACAAATTTTATTTATTTATTTTTATTTATAATTAGTATTGTGGTTATTTTGTTGAACTATTCATGGTTTTTTAATCCAAATTTTACTATTTTTAATTAGGCTTAAGTTCATTAAATTTAATTTTCATTAAAATATTTTTATGAAGAAAGGAATTTTTACAACATGGAAGATTAATTAAAATTGTTATTGATAACCAGCCGCCTGGGTTCGAATCACACGCCAGCCAGCCTGGCTTCGAATCCCAGGTCAGTCAAGAATGAAAATTATCAATAACAATTTTAATTAATCTTCCATGTTGTAAAAATTCCTTTCTTCATAAAAATAATTTAATGAAAATTAAATTTAATGAACTTAAGCCTAATTAAAAATAGTAAAATTTGGATTAAAAAACCATGAATAGTTCAACAAAATAACCACAATACTAATTATTGTTAAAGCTAAGGCACAAGCTCTATGTGTTCATTTGTCCTTCAAGTTGTGCTGAAAAATGTCAACAAGAAAAAAGAAAGACAAAAACATGATAAACAAAAAATGTACTTTGGACTTCAAGAAGAATTCTTGACAAAAGTACGAAAAAACAGAAGTAAGGAAAACATGTGAGATCAATTAAAAATGGATAATCATTCAAAAAGCAAATTTCGATCTACCAAAGGTTAAAATACAATTTGGTTTAAGGATTGATGTTTGACTACTGACGTCAGCAGTCATCGATGGCTGCGAGTGTAACACGGCAAATCCCTCTGAGGAGACCTAGTGGTTGAGGTCGAAACATGTCAGGGTAACCAGCCGCCTGGGTTCGAATCACACGCCAGCCAGCCTGGCTTCGAATCCCAGGTCAGTCAAGAATGAAAATTATCAATAACAATTTTAATTAATCTTCCATGTTGTAAAAATTCCTTTCTTCATAAAAATAATTTAATGAAAATTAAATTTAATGAACTTAAGCCTAATTAAAAATAGTAAAATTTGGATTAAAAAACCATGAATAGTTCAACAAAATAACCACAATACTAATTATTGTTAAAGCTAAGGCACAAGCTCTATGTGTTCATTTGTCCTTCAAGTTGTGCTGAAAAATGTCAACAAGAAAAAAGAAAGACAAAAACATGATAAACAAAAAATGTACTTTGGACTTCAAGAAGAATTCTTGACAAAAGTACGAAAAAACAGAAGTAAGGAAAACATGTGAGATCAATTAAAAATGGATAATCATTCAAAAAGCAAATTTCGATCTACCAAAGGTTAAAATACAATTTGGTTTAAGGATTGATGTTTGACTACTGACGTCAGCAGTCATCGATGGCTGCGAGTGTAAGACGGCAAATCCCTCTGAGGAGACCTAGTGGTTGAGGTCGAAACATGTCAGGGTAACCAGCCGCCTGGGTTCGAATCACACGCCAGCCAGCCTGGCTTCGAATCCCAGGTCAGTCAAGAATGAAAATTATCAATAACAATTTTAATTAATCTTCCATGTTGTAAAAATTCCTTTCTTCATAAAAATAATTTAATGAAAATTAAATTTAATGAACTTAAGCCTAATTAAAAATAGTAAAATTTTTATTTATTTTTATTTATTTCTCACATTACCAGAACCTAGCCTTTAAAAGTCATAATCGGTTACAAATTTCTACAAACAATTATAAATAAATTAATATATGAATGTAGTATGTATGCGGATATAAAAATTAAAGTATACTTACAAAAGGGTAAGCTATCTAACTTAATGAAAATGTAAGAATACTAGCTATGAAAAATCCCAAAACGAACAATTCAGAAAATTATATGTAAATATCATATTTACATACATACTATACATATGTATGTATGTATACGTTTTTAACCCTAGTTAGATAACGTTATTTTTTTGTACTTAAAAGATAACGTTACGCCTGAAAGACGTGTACTAGTTTATATCCTTTAAAGGACATCACCGAAAATAATATTGATAAATTTTTTTGTTAAAATCATTTATTTATTCAATTTCTTTTAAAATAAAGTAATTTTTAAACAGAAAACAATAATAAAAATAAGATTATAAATAAAATGCAATAAGTTGTAAAAAAATATCACAACTTAAAGAGTTATTTATAAAAGACTTCAGTTCGGCTCTAAAAACTACAATTAATCCTTTTGTTGTACTTTGCTTAGATAATAATATATGTACCAAAAAAAAAATAATAAATTCAACTAGCATTATATGCAAGACTAACAAACTAAATATTTGTGGTCGCCACATATGGGTGCATTACATTTTAAACATACCGTTTTGGACGTACGTCGAATTTATGATGGACAGAAACCACAGTATTTTCTCTTTTTGTTATTAAGGCTGTTCTCCACTGCTACTGCAATTATTGCTTACTTCATCTGGTAAATCTTTTTTAATGTTACCGTGCAAAGTTTTCGATTAAGTAGGAATTTTTAGCCTTTTGTTTGGTGCATTGAACAATTTCTGAAATTATTCGGTAGTAACAAAAATAACGAAGCATGAAATTGGGTCGTACAGTGATTTACATTCCCAAATTAGTCCTCTTGCCGTTCGAACTATATTCATTGAAGAAATTCGGCCAGCGCTTTGACCCTCTGATGTAGTCCAGCAGTGCTTACTTTTACGTCTTATAGTGGGATAATATACAGTAATAATTGGCTTTAGGCAGAAGTAGTAACATTATCAGGTTCTTAAGGATTTTCTTAAGTCGGTGGTATATTATCGTCAGCAAGGGTGTCAACAAGCTTGTCTTATACATCACGTTGGACCTCATTCTCCATTTATTCATCTTCCGATTTGCTCACATTTTCCAGTGAATCTGAGTCGTCTAACACGCTTTTCAAGAGCAGCAATTTCTGCGTCGTCCAAGACGCGCTTACAAGACATTTTTACAGCTAATTTAAATAACAAATACCTTAAAATTCAACCAAAGCAAAAAATTATTTTTGCTACAAAAGTTACACTAAAGATAACGATACGTCTCTCAGACTTATGTTGTGTTTATTTGTGCTTATTTCTCAAAGAAAACATAACTTAACGCACAAAAAAAGCCACCACCAACAAGCTGATGCTAACGACTGAGATAATTGAGCGCGAGAAAGTTGTATGATAACAAATGTGAGAGAAGAAGTACAAAATTGAAAAAGCGTACGTCTCGCAGACGTACCTTATCTAACTAGGGTTAATATAGGTACCCAGTGGTGAAAAGAAGGAGTACGGATGGCTTCTAGAAGGCCTCTGTACTCCTTCTTTTGGATGTATAAGGCCTGCTCGCTCCATTCCATACTCATATCTTTTTTTACACACGTCGTTGCGGGGTATATACACATATAACCAGCGGGAAACTCAGAAGACCTTCTTACTTCATGTGTGTATCAGGGATGTTAAATGGGGTTTTAAATTTGGTACCAAAAATGTACTTTTTGGACCTTCACGGTACCATTTTTTTTTTAATTTATTAATTCAACAAAAAAAGTATATAAAAATTAATTTGTATACAAAAAAAAAAAAACAAAACTTAACATCAACATACATTTTATGTATGAATAAAATAAGGTACATAAAAGTCTTATAAATATATTAGATCAAAATCAAGCACTTATTTGTTTAGCTAATAAACTATTTAGAATTGTTACTTCATAGCAGCATGCATTTGTCGATCTTAACCAATCCTTTGCTTGTATGAGACTTGATAATGTTGGCACATGTAGTCTGTTTCTTTTCTTAGTTTTTATTATATTTCGAAAAGAAAAACCTCTTTTCACATTTGCAGACGAATGTGGAATGGATAGAATTCAAGCAACGACTCTAGAAATACCAGGAAATAAATGGACATTAATCTCATTTTGTAAATTGGCTTCTGCCGACCAATCACTACAAATGTTTCCAGTTTTTAACGACTGCAGTTGCTCGACTTCAGCTTTAGTTCTAAATTGGTTATTGATTGAATCAAAATTTGCAATTTTATTCGGGAACATTTTTGCTAGAAGAGGTACATTCAATACTACTTGTTTGACCTGAAATAAGATTTTCAGGAGTAATTTTATGGAGCCACATTAAAACTTTGTTATTAAAGTTAACTTTGGTTCTCAAAACTTTGAAAAATTTTATATAAAATTGTTTTGCATTTTCTTTCATTTCTTTAACAATTTCAATATTGAAAATATTTGTAGAAATATATAAATCTACTTCTGTTCCGCAATAAATTTCTTCAAAGGGAATGTGATTTTTGTAAAGATCTACGATAGATATATCACACTCATCCAAAATATTTTTATTCATGAAACTACGTTCTATTTGGCGGAACAAAAAAAGTTAGCCTTTGTAAAAATACATGCATTTGAGCATCTTCTGATTGTATTTCTAAATTAACCATGTTAATAATTTTAAGTGCATATTGCATTAATAAAAAATGCATTTTAAAAGGATTTTTTAAATCCTGATGAAAGAAATAATAATTAAAAAAATAAATGTAATGAAAAGGACCCAATAATTTATTTGTTATACTAAAAAGTCAAAAAGGGGGAACTATGGCAAATTATTCCAAATGAGTCACGGCAGTACCACGGTACTTTAGAAGGTCGAAATGTACCAAAAAAAGTACAATTGTACCAACTTTATTATCCCTGGTGTGAAGTTAAATTTTAAAATGTATAAAGGCTCAGTTAGGCGAACGTTGCTGTACCGTATCTGTACTGTATCAATCAGCTGTTCGCTTTTTGGTATATGAAAAGCAATGCAAAAGCTTACCGGAATGTAATGTACCGTAGTTGTAACGTTTCATTCTGTATAAAATAGAATTTCATGCCGTCGCACAGTGGCGCCATTTGAGTTTTTTCGTTGCAAAAATCATATCTTTTGAACCGAATAAGATAATTGAACAGTTTAAACAGCATATGATAGATAACTGTTCAGCCTATGAAATGAGCGTTTGGAAAGGGTGCTACGCTTTGTAGGGGTCTACTTATGGGTTATCAAAGTTAAAATTAGTAGAAAAATCAATTTTATGGTAACTAAAAAAAATTATTTTTACATTTTTAGATTGTTTTTATTTTTTTCTTAAGGGTTTTATGTTTTAAATTATTACCCAACAAATTAAAAAAAAAATTATTTTTTTTTTAAATTTATTTTTTAAATTTTCTGTAAAATATTCATCACAATTCGTAAGAGAAGGTATATCTAAAAGACTAACCATTTCTAAACTATAATTATTTTGTAACTCTATTTGTGACTTCACATGCCGCAGGGAAGAAATAACTGGATCGGAAGATGCTGCCAACATGTTGAAGAGGTCCTTATTTTGCCTTACCCTTGATGCTTTGAATGTGTTGTGCAATATATATATTTTATAAAATTTGTTAAGAGACTCCTGTGCTTCTTCAGAAAGCTCTCCAATTGGCAAAGACTGGTACTCAATTATATCTTTGCCATGCGCCAATATTTTATGGACGGTCGGGGTCAACTTCTTCTGTGGATACATTTCTGCTAAAAGAGATGCAGTTTTCGACGCATATTCTCCATATTTTGTAGAATTGACATTTTCTTTGCAGTTTAAAACATCCAAGATCGTTCCCAATCTTTTCACGATTTGATTGTCAATTCCAATGATTCTAGTTACTGCCTCATCATTTTCAAAAAATCTCCTAGAAGTGTTTCCATCGTTTGAGTTACCGTATCCGTGCTTGGGACAGTCTACTTTTAGTCCAACGTGTTTAAAAAAAGCATCCTGTATTTGCTTCTTTCTGATCTTTTCCTTATCCTTTATTGATGTATTTTCATCGAAGTTTTCCTCCTCTTGTGGTAGGGTATATGCCAGTTTTAGCAAGAATTCCATACACCTTATCCTTGCGTGCATTGGTGACATTCCATATTCGTAATTCTCCTCATTTGTAGAATCGTTTAAATTACCAAAGTTCTTCTGACAAATAATAGTAAAAAATCGATAAAAAAAAATATAAAAATAAAACGAAAAAAGGGGTTTAAATAGGTTTTTGCTAAATTTTTACCTCCAAAATAATTCTGTCTATATATATGTATATGATAACTAATTGAAATATGTTATAATTAAGCAGAAAAAGATACTTATCTTAAATTCTTTACAACTAATTATATAAAATTGAGATGTAACATATTATATATGAAATAAATTGAATTGAATTGAAAAAAGTTCTTCTGACTCTTTTTGCAAATCGGGCATGACATTGTTGAGGTTGTTCCTGTCAGTTCGTTTACGACTTTTCCGTCAACCATGGTCAGGTGGAACTCGTAATTGCATTCAATATATTTTCCTTCTCCAATTTGCAGCTTTGTAGGCTTAATCTTGCTTATTTGTTCTTCAATGTCCTTCACCGTAGTCCTTATGAGTTCTGCCGATTCCCTTGCAACCTGAAACATTAGTGGTCGGCAATAATGCACTGATGACGGACGTGGATTTTTCCAGTGTAGGGAATAATCCGATTTTAGCCGCAAATGAACAACAGATGCCATAAACATATTTCCGTCCGATATTGTAGCGTCATCGGAAGATATCCTTTGCTTATAAACGCTTTGTCCGGATGATCCATCGCAGCCCCATTTGCTGATCAATGTCAACTTCTCAGGAAGAATTTTCACTTCCGTGAAAAACTTTGGTGTGGTTGACTTTATAAACAGTTCAAATAATTTTAAATTGTTCAACGCCATGTTTTCAATACTTAAATTGTTTAATGGTTTCAGTAATTGTTGCGCCAACTTTCAGGCGTAGACTATCCAGGCATTATGCTTATTTTGCAATACATAGGCTTATGCTACTATGCCTAAAAATTTACCTGTTCCCTGCATACATATGGATTTAGGCTGAATAATGCAATTTTGATATTATGCACGTGTCCAAATAAGATTTGTGCCTACCTGTAGGGACCATAAGTCAATATTGTTCCTGACCATTTGTACGCCAAAGTATTGTTTATGTGAGGTACGTAGCTGCTAATTTCAATGAGTAGTTTTTTTCAAACTATTAGATCAAACTACTGTCAGTCAAAACATATAAGGGATGGACGCCATACAATTTCTGCAACCATGTCTTTTTAAACTTTTTTACCTCTAGAAGCCAAACGGGCACGTACGGGCAGATAAAACCTTTTGAATTATGTAAAGAAATAATCAAAGAACAGGTTTTGCAAATATGGCAAATATAGAAAAATATAGTTTTTTTTTATTTTCCGTCAAAGTTGAAAAATAGTGAAAAAACGGATAGTTTTTAAATAGTGATTTACTAGGAGAAACACAAAGCAAACAGTTAATTTTTTTTTATCATTATACATTTAATAAATACATCAATCAATACAAACAAAAAATAAGGCGATTCGTTACCTATTTTTCGTGATATTACACCTGAAATCGCAACAAATTGACTAAAAATTGTGTGTTTTTTTGAAAACCGAAAGTCGGTCAACTTTGAACGGTTATATCTTCTAAACTAAAAATGTGATATTATTAAGAGTGGCATATTTGAAATCGTTGAAAAGTTTCCTATAATATGGGTTTATTCAAAACTTCGTCGGCACTCATGAAAATTTTGATTTTTGCAACCTCGCTTGCTCTACGGGCGCCACTGTGCGTCGTTACGTGACAGTTGTAAGGCAGTGATGGCCTGTTTGTATATTAAATTGTATGCGGGTATTTTCGCTCTTTTTTTTTTGGTACTTTTTTCCAGTATATCTATGGACTTTCGACAAAACTACTTAAATACAAAATATTTCCATATGTATATAAATATACATATGCTTAGATGTACAAAATAAAAAAATGCGTATGCACATATAATAGAAATGAGAAATATATAAAAGCCTTTAAATAGTTACAAAACATTGTTTTGTATATGCACATTTACAAAATAATACATGTAAATGTGCATGTGAATGCTAAAATAAATATTTGTTTATTGCAAATCTATAACATAAATATCAGATATTAAATTAATAATGTTTTTTTACATACACTAAATACTGTTTTAATACCATTTTAATCACTTGGGACTTTTTCTGCACAGCGGCCACCATTTAAACCTTATTAATTTCCCATCACTGTGTGTGTTGTTTTGTGTATACTATTGCTTTTTTGTTTATGTATGTGTAAACATATGACACGTTTTTAGATGTTCTATAAGTGCACCAACGTGCTAGCGGTACGGTACAGTATGTTACGGGTACAGCAACGTTCGCCTAACTCAGCCTTAACCCTAGATACATTCTATTATGTTAACAGAATAATGTTAACCACTTAACAGAATTTATTTTAACGCTTTTATGAGGTATAAATCCAGATGTCTGGAAAAGTAGTCAACGTGGGCGAACAATTTTCTGTAGAAAGCAACAACAAAATTACAATTAGTCAATTCACAAGGTATCCTAACATGTCATATTGTCAAAATGTCCTAATATTTCACAATGGTTTAAAAATATTGTTGTTGGTTTGTTAACAAAAAGTGTCTTAAATAAATAGAACGTTGCTTGCTGTGTTTATTGTGCTGTCGTAATTAATCAGAAAAGTCCAGCGCTGAGCGGCTGAGCCGTACAACAATATTTTTAAACCATTGTGAAATATTAGGACATTTTGACAATATGACATGTTAGGATACCTTGTGAATTGAATAAATATATTTATGACATTGTTTGTGCTTTCAATGTTATTATTTGGCGTTGCGTTGCGTTTAACTGGGCATTTACACATGAAAGTAGTAGTTTCTTGAAAGTCGCCATACACTCACACTTTTTCACTAACACATCAGTCCAACTTTCAGCTAGCTTTCAATGAAAATTTCAAGAAAGCGATTTCATTAACGCTGCATTTACACTGCATTTACACGTGAAAGTACTTTCATGAAATTTCTGTATACGTATAACAAATAAAAATTTGAATGAAATGGACGACTTTCTTGAAAATTTCTTGTGCAATTACACAGGAAAGTGAAAGTTCATTTTAAAAATGTCGTCAAAGCTAAAAGTTGCAAAAATTATTTAACTTCTAGAATTAAAAAAACTAGAAATGGAAGGTTATGTATGATTTATTATTCATATCCCATAAAATTGGGTATGAACATTATAAATTTATTAATTTAATTGTACTTTGGTGATTTAATTTTTCCTTCATTTATGTTGTTTTGATTACTACCTAATGAGTTGCCAACGTTATCACATACACAAATTAATAGGGCTATAGTTGGAAATAATTATTATGTTAACTTTTTAATAACATTATTGGTATAAAACACATAAATTGTAATTTTTTATGTATATTTGAAGAAAAGTATTATAAATACGTTCATACACACACACAAGAAAATACATAGGTTAAATTACCTAAAAATATGGTATTAAATTAAATTAGCGCAAGGAAAGCATGGTAATATAACTACATATAGAATTAGGTAATTTCTATGTTCGAAAAAGTTTAAGTATAAGAATATATTGTTAAAATTACTTTAAAGCTTGGAAAATTTACCAATAATTGAAAAGTTATTTTATTTTTTTTTTTTCGAAAATTATCTAATGACGATTTATTTTCTGAGGAATATGTTGCATAAATGTTCTACATTTTTGTGTTCGTTTGTAGAAAAAATAAAACTGTTCTTCAAGTTCTTTTGTGGATAGGTATGTTGATGAAAAACATGCGAAACATGTTGAACCCACACTTTTACTTTAGGTGTTTAAACTGCCTTGTTTTATAACTTTGGTACTTCTACTTTGTTCGTACAACCAAGGTTTTATTTTGTTTGTCATAACCCAAACTGCTTAGAATTTTGTGAAAAGATTGCTTAAAAACAATACCTATATCAAAATGTTGACACATTAAAATAAAAAATTGTATGTATATTATTATCGTTTTAAGAGCTGGTTCACACTATTCAAGTCTTAGCCGTCATTTCCTGAGTTTTTATGAGAGAGAGGAAAAGAAATGGCATTCTCTTTGCCCTTATCTCCTAAAAGCTCAAGACCTGACGGCTGAAACTTAAACAGTGTGAACCAGCACTAACTTTTTCCAAGCCATTAGTGATGTCAATATTGATTACATAACCGCTATAGTTTGCAGAAACCGTTCAAATAGCTAATAACGTACATTAATAATAAAAGTGTAATAGTTTTAAATAAAAGCAGCTAATTTTGTTCTATTGAAGTTGCACAACATGTAAAATGTTGTTGTAAACTTTTGTTGTAAAGTAAGCATATTTGAAAAAACTATATTCTTTTTTCAGTTACACACCTTAAATAAAATTAACTTCCTTATTCATTTCATTATAATATGCTATTTATCAATTTATAATGTATAACAATTAACTAAATTATCTACTGAAACTATTTACTTGATTGTCTTTCTAAATCTATATATCGCTCATTTGCTGCAACGTCGTAATTATTCAAAAAATACATTTCGAAATAAACGTGTTTCAAATTTTTTATTTGCTTATCGAGTTAAAAATATATATTAAATATTTTTATATATACGAAGAAAACAATTTCAATTGGCAACACTTCTTAGTTATTGTCATTTACTTTCATGAAATCGCTTTCTTGAAATTTTCATTGAAAGCTAGCCGAAAGTTGAACTGAAAGTAGAAAAATGTAAATGGGTTAGTGAAAAAATGTGAGTGTATTGCGACTTTCAAGAATCTAAAGTATACTTTCATGTGTAAATGCCCAGTAAAGTAAATGACAATAACTATTATTTACGACTTCGAATAATGTATACTTTGCACTACGATTTTTCATTTTTTGTTTCATACTTTACTTTGTTATACTTTATCGAAAACCGACTCTGCCAACTCTAGCGCTTTTTCTTTAGAATTTTTGGACTTAGAACTTTAGAACTTTTACATATCGTTGCAAAACAAGAACTAGAAAAAAATATTTGTATTTTTTCGGCAAACGATTTATTTTGGTTTACTCTATTTAACTGCATCAAAAACTTAATTTTCAAAAATTGTGGCATTTGCGCATTTACGAATGAAGGTACATATGTATGATGTATGTGCAGCCAAAATTATTTTTATCTTTCCATTGTTATAAGCTTTAAAATTCCTTTCTAAATAAAAATAATTTAAATAAAAAAATTAGCTGTAATCAATCTAAACCAGAATAATTATATATGTATCTTTAGATTAAAGCCCAAATCGTTCGACAAAAATTCATAACTTAATTTTAAAATTAGTGAAGCATATTCCTTCTTCCAAAATGTTGTTAACAATTGAATATGTATTTTTGTTGGTCGAAAAATTGGACAAACAATTTAGTATGATGTAGTCAAATAAATTGTTTCAATTAAAAAAAAACATTAAAAATAAATAAAATTATTTTTATAGCCAAAAAGTTATTTAAAAAGATTAATTTATTTTAATTTATATTGAACTGATCTAATATTTTATTTTACCTTATTGTTGAGTTTTTTTTTAAATATAATATAAACATTTCGTTTTTAATAAACTTTTAAAAACAAATTTTTTACTTGTTTTGTATCATAAAAAATTTAAATACTATCCTGAAAATTGGGCATTAAACACATAAGCAGTGTGGCCAGATCTTTTTACAGCTAAAAAAAATGCTAAAAATAATGCAAATTTTTTTTTTAAGATTTTTGTTGAAAAGCCTAACCAGTATTTACAATCAACGTGATGAGGGCATTTCTTATATTCCCTTTCAAAAATTTAAGTGAAATCAATCGTCCAAATTTATAAAAAAAATTTAAACATATTACAAAAACGCCAAATAAAATGTCATGTGCTAAATGAAATTTTTACAGCTAAATAAAAATTTGTAATGCTAAATTTAGCTGCAAAAATGCCAAAATGGCCACACTGCACACAAGACATTATAAAAATATATATGTAATTTATATAGGTATGAATTCATATTTGAATAAAGAAACAACAACATGAAAACAGAAAAATTAAAATAATTTGAAAAGGTCATAAATTAACGTGTCATCAAAATTTAAAAGTAGGTATTTTTTAATAATTGCGCTTGAATTGAAAAGGTCAGGCACAGTACAAATTTGTTACCCACTTCAGCGATGTCTACAGTCATAGACACTATTCACTCTGGGTACCATGTCACTTAGCGCCGACGACCACTTTATAATTGTTTGTATGTAAAAATATTCTATGTACAAACACCGCGGTTCACCGTCGCTCAGTAACTGTCCGTTAAAAAATACTCGCAACCATTTATTCATAATTGTAGGAGAAATAAAAACGTTACTTTTTGTGCTTTTTTATTTGTGTAAATG
Source organism: Pollenia amentaria (assembly GCA_943735925.1). Classification (NCBI taxonomy): domain Eukaryota; kingdom Metazoa; phylum Arthropoda; class Insecta; order Diptera; family Polleniidae; genus Pollenia; species Pollenia amentaria. Next base: position 51,653,333 of record OX031009.1, read on the forward strand.
TGAATTTGTAATTTATTTTATTTAACATGCATAAGTCATTTCAATTACTTCTTTTCCAATTCATTTAATATTTATGCAAATTGTATGAAATATTTTGTATGTTTTTTTCTGAGATTCACAGAAAACCACCCTTTTTACATAGAAAATATTATATCAAAGAATTATCGTCACGATACACTTATTACGCAGGAATTGTAATAAACCGAAGCCACTTCTTTAGGCCGATGCCGTTATCATAACATGATAAAACTTTGAAATTTTTGAGATCAATTAATTTAAAAAAAAACCATTTATTTATGCAAGCCGGAGCCGATTAATCGGTCGGACACTAGAAAAGGTATACATTTATTGTCCATAATATGGACAACTATATGTAAATAAATATGCTAATCTGGTAAAAAAAAAAATATGATTGTGTAATGTACACTGCCAACAAACCAAAACGATTTGAAAAGAGCTTGGCTGACGCAGTATTCCAATGCAACACTAAAAGGAATAGCTTCGTAGACTGCACAACTTTTCTTTAAACAATGACTTGAGTTCATTATTGTATAATAACCGAATTCACTGCACAACGGTTGCGATTTTTGCATTGATTTTATTTGTGATGCCAAACGCATTTGTTTTACGTGATGCTTTGCAATACTGCGTTTATGAAATCCGCCCTTGTAGCAAACTTAGTAACATGAGCCTTAAGCTTAGAAAAATGATGTGATTACTATTATAAAAGGGTTATAAAAAATTGTTAATTAATGAAAACTGAACCATTCCGATAATATTACTTGATTATAATATAATGTAAGCTTAAAAGTCTAATTACAGAATAAGTACACAGAAAAATACTTTTCGAACTTACAGAAGAATACTTTACGGACACTCTTGTTATATTTGTATGTCATATTTACAAAAAGTTCTTTAATAATATAATATATAATTACTCTTCAAACAAAATACAAGGACTAAAAACTTTAACTAATAACACAAAATTTATGCGCGTGTCATATAACGGGCATTCATTCTCAAAAACACTTTCAAAACTATAGCGAGAATAAGTGAATTGCTATCATATTTGTAGTCATGTTGTAGGAAATCCCTTATGATAAGCTTATTGTACAACTCATTTACCTTTTGCTTGTGTAATGGTCTGTTGGGATGTACCATACTGGTCTCTGGGCAGCGATGCCAGAATGAAGAATTTATCTTAATTTTAAAGATTAGCTAAAATAAGATTTGAAGATCTTTTTTTAAAAATGAAGATTTTTTGAGATGTGGTGGTTTAACACTTTTTATCGTCACACGCTTTTCTTAGATTTATTAAATGTAGGTAATTATCTATGTTAGCCTAATGTAAGCTCAATAAAAAATAACGTATTGTTCAGAATAAAGCTTACTTAAAAAAGCAACAGCTTTTTTTAGTACAAAAAAGAAATACCTAAAAAAAAACAACGAGAAATACATATTTGATCTCAAAAAGCAACCAGGAATACATATTTCATCTCATATTATATTATTAATTTTATTTTAATAAAAAATCTTATTGAAAAAACGACTTTTAAGTTCTTGAGTTTTTGATTTTCCAGAACACCCCTGTATATTTTTTATTACACATAATGACAAAAAAAAAATTTTAAAAGATTTTTTGTTCATTAAATGAAGATTTTTCTCCGAACATTTCTGGCAACACTGTCTCTGGCTGAGGATGTGAAGTTTAACTTCACACAAGCCTTTCTATCAGTTACCTTAAAATTTCAACCACGCATGGTGGAATAAGTAGGTGGCAGCACTACGGCAACAAATACAACATTACAACAAAAATGAAAAATAAGTCTCCGTAAGCGTCAAAAATTATATTAAACTAAAATCAAATTTTGCCGCCGAACTCAATGAAATAAATTAATTTTTAGCCAATTTTTATTTCACAATGGTTACTATCTTATTTAAATTTAATTTAAATAATCAAAAACTTTATTACAATACAATAATCACAGCACAAAACGTGGACTTTTTGTAAACATAAACAAAACTTTGACATAAGACTAGACAAACAATACAAGAACAAAAAATCGTCATCTGGCGTAGTAATGCCACCTGTTTATTTCATCATGCAACCACGTACACAGATTTTATATTTGTGTATATATAAACTAATCACAATCACATATACATACATAGTTAAGGCCGCTTTAGCCAGCCGTAAATGTAATGAAATGTAACGCACCGTAACGTACTGTAAGCTAGTTTGTGCACTGATAGAACATGTAAAAACTGTCAGCTGTTTTTCACAAACATTAACAAAAATGCATTACACAGTAAAATTCATGATTTCGGGACTCAATTCTGATAAATGTTTATAAAAGTAGACCCAAAAAAAAGAACTTCTGCATCATTAGCTTGGTCAAGGTACATCAAATAATAATTTAAAAATTAATTTGAAGTTAGTAAGCATCGTATAGGGAAATTTGTCACGTTTTAGGCTCTTTTCTTTGTCATAACTCGAGAACCACAGCTGAAACAAATTTACAGTTTCGCAGTTATAAATAAATGTATGAAGAAAAAAATATTTTTTGCCCAAAAAATTTTAATCTTTTATTTTTATGTGTTGTTTTCACAACAAAAGTGATTGAATGTGAAGTAGAATTTATATGAAAAACGCTCAAAAAACTGAGTGCTTTTCATATAAGTAAATTTTACTGCACGTTCAATAACTTGTGTAGTAAAAACAGCACATTAATTCATAAAAAATCCAAAACGATAAAAAAAAGTATCAAGTCCTATTACTTTCACGTAAGGTCGCATAACCTATGAACAAAATGAGACATAAATCATGAAAATCGATGAACGCGTTTCGCTTTTATTCACAATTTAGTAAAGGTATGAATTTCAAAAATTTGCTCGAGATATCCACAAAATTCTTTGGAAAAAACATTGATAACTTTTTTTATGATTATCAGAATGAGACATACCTAAATCATGAAAATCGATGAACGCGTTTCGCTACTAACTTCAAATTCATTTTTAAATTATTATTTGATGTACCTTGACCAAACTAATGATGCAGAAGGTCTTCTTTTTGGGTCTACTTTCATAAACAATTATCAGAATTGAGTCCCGAATCAATCACCTGAAAAATTTTGTACTGTGTTAGTGTACATAAAAGAACACACATAGTGATGGGAGTTAAATATGTTCAAATGGTGACCGCTGTGCAGAAAAAGTACCAAGTGATTTAAATGGTATTAAAATTGTATTTCATGTATGTATAAATACATAAATAATTTAATATTTATATTATAGATTTACAATAAACAATAAATAAAATATGTATTATAGCATACGCTTACACATGTACAAATATTATTTGCAAATGAGCATACACAAAACAAGATTTCGATACCATTAAAAACTTTTTATATATTTCAAGTTTATTTTTTTATTTCATTTGTTTTATTATCAAAGTTGTTTTTGGGAATACAATTATTTATTAAAAGATTTTGTTTGATTGTGCTTAATTCCTTTTTTTTAATAATTGATAAAAAATGCTGAAATTTATTGTTGGAGGATAAATTGTTCCTATGCGCATTTCAATTGTTGATTAGGCCATATCATCAGGAAACGTTCTCTTAAATAATTTTAGAAAAGCCAAAGCTATCAGCAAACAAGACTACAGATGGAATGAGAATTACCTACATACACTCAAAAAGTCTTATTTGCAACGATATCAAAGCTTAAACAAAATGCCAACAATAAGACAGTGAGTTTATCTTTTCTTACATTATTTTATACATCTATACATATATCTGTATATATGAAAATATGTTGTAATGTAATTTATTTTGTCAAAAGTCCACAGATATTATTACTGAAGTACCAAAAAAAAATTGAATTTACTCGCATTCCTTATTTTTCATTTTTGTTGTAATGTTGTATTTGTTGCCGTAGTGCTGCCTTATTCCACCATGATGTAACCTCGTAATGAAATTCTATTTTTTACAGGTTGGCATGTTACGGTTAAGTGCCATTACAGTCATTAAAGGGCATGCCAGATAAAACTTTTGCTTCGCGTTGCGTTACCGATTCTCTTCGACATCTAAGATAAAATATACATACTTATACGAAACATGTCACATAAAGTACTTTCAAAGCGGAGCGAAGCAAAAAGTTAGCCAACTCTCATCTTTTTGGGCGCTTTGACAATTTTCTAGTATAATTTTCTTTTTGCCAAATTCAATTCCAAAAAACCGTGCAATTAAATTTTTAACTTTTATTTTTATAACAAATAATTAAATGTACAAGTTACCAACCGCTTTCATAAGTAAACAAACAATGCGTGAGTGTTGTCAAAGTTTCCATTGTGTCATACACCTTTTGCTTTGCGTTTTTCTGCCAAAGTTAGAAACGTCACGCAAAGCGACAAAGTTGTATCTGACACGGCCTTTAAGCATTTGCATTGCTTTTCATATAACAGACACTATCAGCTGTTTTCACTACATTTACATTTCTACATTAACGGTAGGCTTACCCGGCCTTTAGATAGGTATGTATTTTTGTACAAATAAATTCTAAATTAGAACTTTATAAAAGAAAACGGAAAACAGTGTCTGGCTCTACCTTTTTTTAAATAAATGCTAGTTTTTTCCTCAAAAGTTTTGAATATACAAAGTTGCAGTCAATTAAATTTTACACTTGAAAACACTGTTCATAAGAAAAAAATTTTAATTAAAAAAATATAACTACAACAACTCGGCAGAGCGTTGTAGCAGGACAGGCATGAAAATATGTTTATGAATGTATGTAAATGCCATAACTCACTTTAACATTTCCTAAAAATACTTCAATGCTTTAGTGCTCATTTACCAACAAAAATATAAATTTTTAAGGAATAAATTTGAAGGATAGGTATTTACCGGTTTTTTGCTACAATCGTAAACTTAAACCCATGGCTTGCTAATTCATTCATTTATTTTTTTAGTTGCTTCTTTGGCAGTCACTGCTGTAATTACCGTAATGAGCAAGTTTGCAACAAGACAACAATTGTGGCTTGATTACTGGAACAAGAACAAAAAATTATAAGAAAAATATTCATACATATTTACAACTAGTGTACGAGTATATTTCTTTTACTTTCGGTATACGTAAAAACATTTTCCTTACAATTTGTTATTTTGCTTTGTATGTCCTGCCCTTTCCACATTCCTACAAACAATCACTATCCTTTGTTGATGAAACCAATACAACAGCATATTTATATGTATAGAACAATTACTTTGCGTGCATATTGGTAGATATACTTATTATATACTTTTGCCTTGAATATCCTTTCGTATACTCTTGGTGATCGCTTTTTTTCATTGACTCACTTTAACGCAAAAAAAAGTAAGAGTGCTATATGCGGCCATGCCGAATCTTATATATCCTTCACCATGTATTAATAACCCGACTACAAACTTATGTGTACCAAATTATAAACCTTTTTCTCTTAGAAATATATAAATAAATCTATTTTGTGCCACGCCCACTGTTTGAGCCTGCAAGCCTTTTTACAAGCTAATGCGAAAAATAAAACAATTTATTTAATGTTTTATTGCGACCAAAAATTCAATATATTTATTCGGTTGATGTACACACAAATTCAACTAACAAAAAAAAAGAAACAAAATATTGTTTTAAAGAAATCAAAAGCGACAAAACAACTTCAATTTTAAATCATTAACTTCATTTTATTTCTGTACCGTTAAATAAGAATATTAATATTTGCTAATTGTTTGTTATTATAAATTACATCGGCGAAAAAAATGCAAATGCGTAGACATAAAGCACACAGCAATACACAAGCCTACATATGGATATGTACGTATGTACGTACGTTCGCTGCTAAGACAAGCTTTGTATTGACGCTGCTGCTAGCACAGTGGTTACAACGAACACCCACTTTTCAACTACCGATCACATTTTGTTGGATGTTGTCTTTTGATAACCAATTTGCTTGTACTTAATTTGGAAACTTTGGCTCTTGCCGTTCTCAAGATAAACATAAAAAATATAAAAACAACTACAAGGTATTGTTTGGCTAAATAAGGGGCAGTCGTGGTTTTTTGCCCATATCTCAGCCATTTCAGGACTGATCAGGTTGAATTTCAAAAGCAAACAATTCCGCACTATATTTGACATAACTATACATATAACTACATAGTCCCCATAATATCTGGGGTCATCGGAAATCCCATTTTAATGGGCAGACAGACATCGTTAATTCAATTTTGCTTCTCATATTGAACCAGAATATATATACTTTAAAGGGTCTAAGATCAATATTTTAGAAATTACAAACGGAACTACAAACTTATATATGTACCACTGATGGGATTTGTGGTACAATTGCACCAAATCCAAACTTCATTGGTACACTGGCACAATCCATCCTTTTTTTTTTTGTATAATTTAAAAAAATACCCTCGTAGTTTTATCATTTCTTTGAGGTCAAGGCGAATTCAACTACAGGTGGTGTCGGAACTATAACAATCCATAAACAACAGAAACAACATAGGGTTTTTTGCATTGCATTGTTAGTGTTTACGGTCCAAAATGTCAACCATTCCTAACAAAACACTAACAAATCAAAACAAAGTGGCTCGAACTGTCAAAATCAGATGGCGTTTCGACACCACCTGTAGTTGAATTCGCCTTGTTTGAGGTCTTCAAATCGCCATTTTTGTCGATTGTTTTGGTGACACTTTTGTATACCGATCAACTTAATATTACATTATACGATTTTTGTCGTTGCGATTATTGTCGTTTCTTCTTTGAAGTCGGTCTTATGTTTACATTGTACGATTTTTGTCGTTACAACTTCTTGTGTATACATATGTATAATTTGACACTACGAATGAATGAACAAAACGAATCGTAGAGTTCACTCGCTTGTGTACCCCTTTTAATTCCTCTATCCCCTCTCGCCAATAAGGTAAGAATCGCAACGACAAAAATCGTATAATGTAAATTGGGACTTCGTCGATTTAACGACGTTTCTCAGTCCAGATGGCTGACAGACTGGCTGATTTTCTGTCCATGAAACCTTCTGCGCAAAGTAAAGCTCGCAACTTTTAATGTATGAAATTATGTACATTGGTTTCAGTTCATATAAACAAAGATTACTGTAAATGGTGAGAATCCGTTCATTATTTCAATTAGCCCGCATACAAACTTCTTTCCTGAATAGTATTTATGCCTATAAACCATCTTATTATGTTGGTATTTAGATTAAATTTGGGCCTAATTTTATTGGAATCGGTCCATATATGACGATAGCTCTTAATGCCATAACTTCCTTGTAAATGTTGGTCTACAATAACTTTTACGATAGCTACTATGTCATGAACTATGTTGTGCTGATAGGTACAATATTGATCATAGGTCACATATAAGCGCCCTTCACTTAAGGGCAAACGAATTTCATATAGGTGAAGATATCGAAATAATATTCGGCACAAAGAACTCTAGCATGAATCTTACCCTCCTAGCACAATTTTCTTCTGTCTGGTCTGCCGAAGGGTCCCTAATGGAATACACTATCGAAAATTTGTCCTTGTATACTGTGGTGTAGGGTATCGAATGGTCGGACTTGACCAACTGTACTTTTTACATGTTTTATTATTATTTTTATAGAATTAACGAATAATTCGAATTCGATTAATCGAAAATTTGTTTTTACACAGTACATTTGTATTATTTATTTCTTATATGTAAAAAAACAAGCCGGCACGTCTTAAGTACCATTTTATTATATCTTACCTCAAGAACATTTCCTTCGAGCAATGATTCAGAACGCACCAAGTTTAAAACTTATTATTAATTTAAAATAATAAATTAAAATTTTTCTTTACATAATACCAATAACCTACAACAACAAGGCCGTTTTACTTTGTGGATATGATTTGGTACACCTTAAACATCCTTACTTGTTGTTCTTATTGTGATCTGTAAAATTGTTAGTAAAAATTTTGCACTCTTGTATGAAATGGTATTGAAACAGCACAGAAAATTTAAAATCCAACTTCAATTAACATTTGAATTAGAAATTTGTACTAAAAACAAGTTGATCATATCAATTAGCATATTTGTAATTTTGAGCTTTTCTTGCTGTTGAGTTTTAATCAATAAGTTTATGTGTTGTCTGTCACCTGGAAACAACACATTAATAGGTTTAAATGTTACCACCAGCAAAAGAGGCTATTAAAAAAGCTATTTCCAGAGAATTGTTTGAAAATTTTTCAGATGTAGCTTGTTTGCATTCCCACTCCTTTTAAATATCAAATTAAACAATTAAAAATAACAAGAAAACTATTAACATTGTGCTTTCATTTTTATTGCCAATCAAACAAAATGTTTATGAAAAAAGTCCCATATTTTTTGTGGAAAACCCCACTGGAATAAAAATCGGCGATGCCAAATTTTTTTTGTACATGCGAGTTTTTTACGTGGAAATAATTCACGTTTGCAACTTTAGGAAAAAAGGAAATATTTCGAGCGAACAAATATTCACGATAGGGGTGAAATTTTTTCAACCAACGCGGTTAATTGAAACAATTTTCTGAAACTTTAATACAACATAAAATATTTTGAAGTTTGTGTGTATGTTTTTATATTTGAAAATATACCCACAAACATTAACAAACAATTAAAAAAATTGTTTGAAACAGCATTACTTGATTTAATTGAAAAAAATTTGGTGAACATTTTTTCTGTGAGCTGTATTTTATTGTACAAAGATTTTTTTCTCACACTGAAATAAAAAGTTGTGTTGAATTTGATTTGGTGCCACCAAAAATTAAATAACGCACCGAGATTTTAAAAAAAGCGCACCACGCATCAACAAAAGAATTTTTCGCACACAAAATGTAAAAAAAAACACCTAAAATTGTGCGAATTTGGTATAATTTTTACTGTGGTAGGTAGAGCGTGACTATTTTCTTATATGTGTAGATCAGGGCCCTGTTTCTCAAAACTACAAGTTATAAATCTACAAGTAACATTGAAAAAGCAACAATTTTACAATTTTTGTTTTTGTTTAAAATCTATATTACTAGTAGAATTTTAACCTGAAGCTTGAGAAACAGGGTCCAGGTGTAATTTGAAATTCGTTTGTCTTACAACAAATAATATAAAGATTTAATTTCAGTGAAAAAATGTATGCCATTTAAATTGTTGCTGAGCACAAAAATTCCAAAGTCACGCTTTATTTTTAAGAAAAGATTTACGTCGTTTAAAATAGATTTTCAAAATCTTGATAAGTAATGGCGCCAGATGGATGTTTTGATAAATTTGATCTTCATATAGGAATTAACAAGATTAACACGAAATTTATTTAAAAAAAGTATTCAAACATGATCAAATCATTACTGGATACCTATTTATGTACTAAATAAGATATTTCTTTACGCCCACGAAGCGTGAAATGTTAAAACATAAAAAAAAATTTTATTAGAAAGGTCAAAGATTCGAAACTGATTTTGGGACTTTCCTTGACGAAGCGTATTCTTGGCGCCCTATTTCGGGCCACTTTTTGGAGCATTGCTGGCTGTGTATCACGAATATCCAATAAGATGGACCAATTCCGATGTTTTAACTTTTAAACAAAGTACAAAAAGTTCAATACCATGCCCATAGTTTGATCTAGAAGGGGGTTTTGGCTCTCCTGTTACTGGTTGATTTTAAGATATACGTGGTTGCCAATGAACACCACAGAATGTTGGCCTTCAAGGCGTCAATAGTTGCTGGTTTAGCAGCATCAAAATAAGTTCCCACGATGCCACCATCGTTTAAACTGCACCTAACGTTGCATTCTTCCATATATAATAGAGTCTGTTGTCCGTTAGTCGGCTATAAGTTTGCGCGAATCAATGCCTGATTTCTAAAGTAAATTTAGATAATTTTGCAGTTTTAATAAAATAAAATAATTTTACATGAGGTGTAATTTTATTTAAATCGGGTAATTTTTTTATCGCAAGTGTAATTTTGAATTTCAGTGGTGGTAACACTGCAAACTCAACTCTCAATTTTCTAACAAGAACAAAAAAATACTGAATTTTTTTTCTTAAATTGAGTTAGTTTTGATTTTTGAGTTGAGTGTGAAAAGTTTTCTGTGTTGAGAAGAGAGAGAATATGTATGAACATATGTTTTCTGCACGCGACCAAGTAACAACAGTTAACTCCTGACCTGCGCATTACTAAAAACAGCTGATATCTATTTTTACAAACTTGTTTACGTGCGCCAAGATAGCGTCGATAGTTATCCACGAAAACGTGAAATTGAATTGGTGCTTTTGGGGGGTTCAATTGAAAATGGGAATTTAATGCTTTTAGGAATTAAAATGATGATGGGAGTTTTGAATTTGGGAATTTAAAATATGGGAATTTAAAAAATTAGGGCGTTCGAATAAAAATGAGAATTTGTAATTTTAAGCAAATAATTACGCAAAATTTAAATAAAATAAGTAATCAACAAGAAAAAAATCTAATATATATACAGAAAAGTATTAAAATAATCAAAAGAAATGTATTTATAAAGAAAAGAAATGTTTTTATAATTAAAATAAATGTATAAGTAATTGAAAGAAATGTATTTATAATTACAAAAACATTTTTTAATTATTATAAAAAAAGACTCTTGTTATCATAAAAAAAACAATCGTAAACATTTTACAAAAAAAAAAACAAAGATTAATAAAATGATGAAGTATCTACACATTAAAACTATTTAAACCGAGTTTGGTCTATTATTTTTTCGGGGTCTTAGAGGTAACGTCAAGGAAAAAACTAAGTAGATTATGAAAGTAGACGTTCCATAGAATATAAAAAGCTTTCCGTGCAAAAAATTCATCGTGCAGTTTTCCAGAAATCTGGTTTCATCCAAATTGGTCAGTAAAATCTGGGATTAATTTTTTCGGGGTCTTAGAGGTAACGTCAAGAAAAAAACTAAATAGATTATGAAAGTAGACGTTCCATAGAATATAAAAAGCTTTCCGTGCAAAAAATTCATCGTGCAGTTTTCCAGAAATCTGGTTTCATCCAAATTGGTCAGTAAAATCTGGGATTAATTTTTTCGGGGTCTTAGAGGTAACGTCAAGGAAAAAACTAAATAGATTATGAAAGTAGACGTTCCATAGAATATAAAAAGCTTTCCGTGCAAAAAATTCATCGTGCAGTTTTCCAGAAATCTGGTTTCATCCAAATTGGTCAGTAAAATCTGGGATTAATTTTTTCGGGGTCTTAGAGGTAACGTCAAGGAAAAAACTAAATAGATTATGAAAGTAGACGTTCCATAGAATATAAAAAGCTTTCCGTGCAAAAAATTCATCGTGCAGTTTTCCAGAAATCTGGTTTCATCCAAATTGGTCAGTAAAATCTGGGATTAATTTTTTCGGGGTCTTAGAGGTAACGTCAAGGAAAAAACTTAATAGATTATGGAAGTAGACGTTCCATAGAATATAAAAAGCTTTCCGTGCAAAAAATTCATCGTGCAGTTTTCCAGAAATCTGGTTTCATCCAAATTGGTCAGTAAAATCTGGGATTAATTTTTTCGGGGTCTTAGAGGTAACGTCAAGGAAAAAACTAAATAGATTATGAAAGTAGACGTTCCATAGAATATAAAAAGCTTTCCGTGCAAAAAATTCATCGTGCAGTTTTCCAGAAATCTGGTTTCATCCAAATTGGTCAGTAAAATCTGGGATTAATTTTTTCGGGGTCTTAGAGGTAACGTCAAGGAAAAAACTAAATAGATTATGAAAGTAGACGTTCCATAGAATATAAAAAGCTTTCCGTGCAAAAAATTCATCGTGCAGTTTTCCAGAAATCTGGTTTCATCCAAATTGGTCAGTAAAATCTGGGATTAATTTTTTCGGGGTCTTAGAGGTAACGTCAAGGAAAAAACTAAATAGATTATGAAAGTAGACGTTCCATAGAATATAAAAAGCTTTCCGTGCAAAAAATTCATCGTGCAGTTTTCCAGAAATCTGGTTTCATCCAAATTGGTCAGTAAAATCTGGGATTAATTTTTTCGGGGTCTTAGAGGTAACGTCAAGGAAAAAACTTAATAGATTATGAAAGTAGACGTTCCATAGAATATAAAAAGCTTTCCGTGCAAAAAATTCATCGTGCAGTTTTCCAGAAATCTGGTTTCATCCAAATTGGTCAGTAAAATCTGGGATTAATTTTTTCGGGGTCTTAGAGGTAACGTCAAGGAAAAAACTAAAGAGATTATGAAAGTAGACGTTCCATAGAATATAAAAAGCTTTCCGTGCAAAAAATTCATCGTGCAGTTTTCCAGAAATCTGGTTTCATCCAAATTGGTCAGTAAAATCTGGGATTAATTTTTTCGGGGTCTTAGAGGTAACGTCAAGGAAAAAACTAAATAGATTATGAAAGTAGACGTTCCATAGAATATAAAAAGCTTTCCGTGCAAAAAAATCATCGTGCAGTTTTCCAGAAATCTGGTTTCATCCAAATTGGTCAGTAAAATCTGGGATTAATTTTTTCGGGGTCTTAGAGGTAACGTCAAGGAAAAAACTAAATAGATTATGAAAGTAGACGTTCCATAGAATATAAAAAGCTTTCCGTGCAAAAAATTCATCGTGCAGTTTTCCAGAAATCTGGTTTCATCCAAATTGGTCAGTAAAATCTGGGATTAATTTTTTCGGGGTCTTAGAGGTAACGTCAAGGAAAAAACTTAATAGATTATGAAAGTAGACGTTCCATAGAATATAAAAAGCTTTCCGTGCAAAAAATTCATCGTGCAGTTTTCCAGAAATCTGGTTTCATCCAAATTGGTCAGTAAAATCTGGGATTAATTTTTTCGGGGTCTTAGAGGTAACGTCAAGGAAAAAACTAAATAGATTATGAAAGTAGACGTTCCATAGAATATAAAAAGCTTTCCGTGCAAAAAATTCATCGTGCAGTTTTCCAGAAATCTGGTTTCATCCAAATTGGTCAGTAAAATCTGGGATTAATTTTTTCGGGGTCTTAGAGGTAACGTCAAGGAAAAAACTTAATAGATTATGAAAGTAGACGTTCCATAGAATATAAAAAGCTTTCCGTGCAAAAAATTCATCGTGCAGTTTTCCAGAAATCTGGTTTCATCCAAATTGGTCAGTAAAATCTGGGATTAATTTTTTCGGGGTCTTAGAGGTAACGTCAAGGAAAAAACTAAATAGATTATGAAAGTAGACGTTCCATAGAATATAAAAAGCTTTCCGTGCAAAAAATTCATCGTGCAGTTTTCCAGAAATCTGGTTTCATCCAAATTGGTCAGTAAAATCTGGGATTAATTTTTTCGGGGTCTTAGAGGTAACGTCAAGGAAAAAACTAAATAGATTATGAAAGTAGACGTTCCATAGAATATAAAAAGCTTTCCGTGCAAAAAATTCATCGTGCAGTTTTCCAGAAATCTGGTTTCATCCAAATTGGTCAGTAAAATCTGGGATTAATTTTTTCGGGGTCTTAGAGGTAACGTCAAGGAAAAAACTAAATAGATTATGAAAGTAGACGTTCCATAGAATATAAAAAGCTTTCCGTGCAAAAAATTCATCGTGCAGTTTTCCAGAAATCTGGTTTCATCCAAATTGGTCAGTAAAATCTGGGATTAATTTTTTCGGGGTCTTAGAGGTAACGTCAAGGAAAAAACTAAATAGATTATGAAAGTAGACGTTCCATAGAATATAAAAAGCTTTCCGTGCAAAAAATTCATCGTGCAGTTTTCCAGAAATCTGGTTTCATCCAAATTGGTCAGTAAAATCTGGGATTAATTTTTTCGGGGTCTTAGAGGTAACGTCAAGGAAAAAACTAAATAGATTATGAAAGTAGACGTTCCATAGAATATAAAAAGCTTTCCGTGCAAAAAATTCATCGTGCAGTTTTCCAGAAATCTGGTTTCATCCAAATTGGTCAGTAAAATCTGGGATTAATTTTTTCGGGGTCTTAGAGGTAACGTCAAGGATAAAACTAAATAGATTATGAAAGTAGACGTTCCATAGAATATAAAAAGCTTTCCGTGCAAAAAATTCATCGTGCAGTTTTCCAGAAATCTGGTTTCATCCAAATTGGTCAGTAAAATCTGGGATTAATTTTTTCGGGGTCTTAGAGGTAACGTCAAGGAAAAAACTAAATAGATTATGAAAGTAGACGTTCCATAGAATATAAAAAGCTTTCCGTGCAAAAAATTCATCGTGCAGTTTTCCAGAAATCTGGTTTCATCCAAATTGGTCAGTAAAATCTGGGATTAATTTTTTCGGGGTCTTAGAGGTAACGTCAAGGAAAAAACTAAATAGATTATGAAAGTAGACGTTCCATAGAATATAAAAAGCTTTCCGTGCAAAAAATTCATCGTGCAGTTTTCCAGAAATCTGGTTTCATCCAAATTGGTCAGTAAAATCTGGGATTAATTTTTTCGGGGTCTTAGAGGTAACGTCAAGGAAAAAACTAAATAGATTATGAAAGTAGACGTTCCATAGAATATAAAAAGCTTTCCGTGCAAAAAATTCATCGTGCAGTTTTCCAGAAATCTGGTTTCATCCAAATTGGTCAGTAAAATCTGGGATTAATTTTTTCGGGGTCTTAGAGGTAACGTCAAGGAAAAAACTAAATAGATTATGAAAGTAGACGTTCCATAGAATATAAAAAGCTTTCCGTGCAAAAAATTCATCGTGCAGTTTTCCAGAAATCTGGTTTCATCCAAATTGGTCAGTAAAATCTGGGATTAATTTTTTCGGGGTCTTAGAGGTAACGTCAAGGAAAAAACTAATAATATTATGAAAGTAGACGTTCCATAGAATATAAAAAGCTTTCCGTGCAAAAAATTCATCGTGCAGTTTTCCAGAAATCTGGTTTCATCCAAATTGGTCAGTAAAATCTGGGATTAATTTTTTCGGGGTCTTAGAGGTAACGTCAAGGAAAAAACTAAATAGATTATGAAAGTAGACGTTCCATAGAATATAAAAAGCTTTCCGTGCAAAAAAATCATCGTGCAGTTTTCCAGAAATCTGGTTTCATCCAAATTGGTCAGTAAAATCTGGGATTAATTTTTTCGGGGTCTTAGAGGTAACGTCAAGGAAAAAACTAAATAGATTATGAAAGTAGACGTTCCATAGAATATAAAAAGCTTTCCGTGCAAAAAATTCATCGTGCAGTTTTCCAGAAATCTGGTTTCATCCAAATTGGTCAGTAAAATCTGGGATTAATTTTTTCGGGGTCTTAGAGGTAACGTCAAGGAAAAAACTTAATAGATTATGAAAGTAGACGTTCCATAGAATATAAAAAGCTTTCCGTGCAAAAAATTCATCGTGCAGTTTTCCAGAAATCTGGTTTCATCCAAATTGGTCAGTAAAATCTGGGATTAATTTTTTCGGGGTCTTAGAGGTAACGTCAAGGAAAAAACTAAATAGATTATGAAAGTAGACGTTCCATAGAATATAAAAAGCTTTCCGTGCAAAAAATTCATCGTGCAGTTTTCCAGAAATCTGCTTTCATCCAAATTGGTCAGTAAAATCTGGGATTAATTTTTTCGGGGTCTTAGAGGTAACGTCAAGGAAAAAACTAAATAGATTATGAAAGTAGACGTTCCATAGAATATAAAAAGCTTTCCGTGCAAAAAATTCATCGTGCAGTTTTCCAGAAATCTGGTTTCATCGGCTAGCACTACCGGTCATCAAGCTAGTAAAATGACCGGTTATCTTCTTGTGGGCCATAATATAGGTATTAAGTTTAAAATTTCAAACAAAAAAGTCATTTAGGAACTTCAAACAAAAAACTAAGTCTAATTACCTAAGATAATTGGCAATACATATGTATAAAAATTAAATATTGGCTAAAACTTTTGTAAGCATTACTAAAGATGTAGGTTAATTCTACGCATAGAAATCTATGGTGTAAATGCTGCCGTTTTTAAAACGAAACTTCAGGTTATAGCATGTAGGCCAAATAAGCGTGGAGAGAGGCAAAGATAACTGTTAGATTCGAAGACGAGACCAGATATCTTTTTGTAGATACTACTGGCATAACAGTGAATAAGAAATATATATTTTTGCGAATAAAAATTGAAATTTTATTTAAATGTTTATATAAATTTTACTTTACTTTTCTCTATGGAAAATTTTTAGATAATTTTTTGAACAACGAAATTATCTAAATTTGTAGTCATATTACCTAAAAAATTTTGTAACTGCTATTAAAACTTTACGTAATGCAGTAGAAGAGGAATAAAATTCCTGTAGATGTCAAATTTTCCATTAACATTTCTTTTCAGAATCATACCAGTAAGGTATTAAGAATAGCTTTTAACTCTGTGCAAAAACTTACTGAAACTTAGGTATGTAAAACTTTCAGGCATCTTTCCAATTAAGTGAAAATGATGGAAATTTATAGCTCGTGAATACGATGGGTAAAAAACCAATTTGGTATGGCAACTTTATATGAACAAATATTTAGCGCCATTTTTAGAGTTGCAAAAAATTTTTTGCCGCCAATAATAAAAGAGACGCCTCAGGCCATGCCTGTGATAGAAAAGTAATACAAATTTAGTGCTTTTTTATATTTACAATATATAAAAAAGTAATCCCAGATTTTACTGACCAATTTGGATGAAACCAGATTTCTGGAAAACTGCGCGATGAATTTTTTGCACGGAAAGCTTTTTATATTCTATGGAACGTCTACTTTCATAATCTATTTAGTTTTTTCCTTGACGTTACCTCTAAGACCCCGAAAAAATTAATCCCAGATTTTACTGACCAATTTGGATGAAACCAGATTTCTGGAAAACTGCACGATGAATTTTTTGCACGGAAAGCTTTTTATATTCTATGGAACGTCTACTTTCATAATCTATTTAGTTTTTTCCTTGACGTTACCTCTAAGACCCCGAAAAAATTAATCCCAGATTTTACTGACCAATTTGGATGAAACCAGATTTCTGGAAAACTGCACGATGAATTTTTTGCACGGAAAGCTTTTTATATTCTATGGAACGTCTACTTTCATAATCTATTTAGTTTTTTCCTTGACGTTACCTCTAAGACCCCGAAAAAATTAATCCCAGATTTTACTGACCAATTTGGATGAAACCAGATTTCTGGAAAACTGCACGATGAATTTTTTGCACGGAAAGCTTTTTATATTCTATGGAACGTCTACTTTCATAATCTATTTAGTTTTTTCCTTGACGTTACCTCTAAGACCCCGAAAAAATTAATCCCAGATTTTACTGACCAATTTGGATGAAACCAGATTTCTGGAAAACTGCACGATGAATTTTTTGCACGGAAAGCTTTTTATATTCTATGGAACGTCTACTTTCATAATCTATTAAGTTTTTTCCTTGACGTTACCTCTAAGACCCCGAAAAAATTAATCCCAGATTTTACTGACCAATTTGGATGAAACCAGATTTCTGGAAAACTGCACGATGAATTTTTTGCACGGAAAGCTTTTTATATTCTATGGAACGTCTACTTTCATAATCTATTTAGTTTTTTCCTTGACGTTACCTCTAAGACCCCGAAAAAATTAATCCCAGATTTTACTGACCAATTTGGATGAAACCAGATTTCTGGAAAACTGCACGATGAATTTTTTGCACGGAAAGCTTTTTATATTCTATGGAACGTCTACTTTCATAATCTATTTAGTTTTTTTCTTGACGTTACCTCTAAGACCCCGAAAAAATTAATCCCAGATTTTACTGACCAATTTGGATGAAACCAGATTTCTGGAAAACTGCACGATGAATTTTTTGCACGGAAAGCTTTTTATATTCTATGGAACGTCTACTTTCATAATCTATTTAGTTTTTTCCTTGACGTTACCTCTAAGACCCCGAAAAAATTAATCCCAGATTTTACTGACCAATTTGGATGAAACCAGATTTCTGGAAAACTGCACGATGAATTTTTTGCACGGAAAGCTTTTTATATTCTATGGAACGTCTACTTTCATAATCTATTTAGTTTTTTCCTTGACGTTACCTCTAAGACCCCGAAAAAATTAATCCCAGATTTTACTGACCAATTTGGATGAAACCAGATTTCTGGAAAACTGCACGATGAATTTTTTGCACGGAAAGCTTTTTATATTCTATGGAACGTCTACTTTCATAATCTCTTTAGTTTTTTCCTTGACGTTACCTCTAAGACCCCGAAAAAATTAATCCCAGATTTTACTGACCAATTTGGATGAAACCAGATTTCTGGAAAACTGCACGATGAATTTTTTGCACGGAAAGCTTTTTATATTCTATGGAACGTCTACTTTCATAATCTATTAAGTTTTTTCCTTGACGTTACCTCTAAGACCCCGAAAAAATTAATCCCAGATTTTACTGACCAATTTGGATGAAACCAGATTTCTGGAAAACTGCACGATGAATTTTTTGCACGGAAAGCTTTTTATATTCTATGGAACGTCTACTTTCATAATCTATTTAGTTTTTTCCTTGACGTTACCTCTAAGACCCCGAAAAAATTAATCCCAGATTTTACTGACCAATTTGGATGAAACCAGATTTCTGGAAAACTGCACGATGAATTTTTTGCACGGAAAGCTTTTTATATTCTATGGAACGTCTACTTTCATAATCTATTTAGTTTTTTCCTTGACGTTACCTCTAAGACCCCGAAAAAATTAATCCCAGATTTTACTGACCAATTTGGATGAAACCAGATTTCTGGAAAACTGCACGATGAATTTTTTGCACGGAAAGCTTTTTATATTCTATGGAACGTCTACTTTCATAATCTATTAAGTTTTTTCCTTGACGTTACCTCTAAGACCCCGAAAAAATTAATCCCAGATTTTACTGACCAATTTGGATGAAACCAGATTTCTGGAAAACTGCACGATGAATTTTTTGCACGGAAAGCTTTTTATATTCTATGGAACGTCTACTTTCATAATCTATTTAGTTTTTTCCTTGACGTTACCTCTAAGACCCCGAAAAAATTAATCCCAGATTTTACTGACCAATTTGGATGAAACCAGATTTC